>WFKH01003881.1:63471498-63508098 GCA_016163765.1 Magallana hongkongensis
GTTATTTGTAATAGACTTTACGAGTCTCTTGGCCCCTAATTTAAGGGGCCAGCCCCTTTTTCTTGATTTTGTTGGAAAGAACTTTTGATTCTCTACTACATTTGTTCTATATGTCTTAACAAAATATCAACTAATAAAAAGATACAGATCAAAACGTATGAACATTTTGAATGAAAATTAGTATCCAATTTTCGTGCCTAGGCGAGCGCCAAGAAATGGCGCCACTGGCGTAAAACAAATACATGCTGCACAACTTCAAACTATAGTTTACCTATCCTAAAAATTTCATAGTGATATCTCTGATAGTTTCTGAGTTTATAGGTGCACAAAATGAGTCGTCAAAAATTACAAAATGGCCGATAAATCGGTACCGGAAGTGACGACAAAAAAAAATGAAAAATATGTATGAAGATTAGATTACGTCCAATCATCTGTGAAAAAATGAGCGAGATCGGTCGAATAGTTTTCGAGAAATCGCGTGCACAAAATTTGGAAAAAAAAAATAATAATAATAACTAGATACGATCTCGTTACGCGTAACGAGTAGGTCTTCCGTTCAATTTTTTAAACGATACGATTAAAATATTAATGAAATTTCAAAATTCCCCCTTAACCTCTCCCTTTCAGATAATGTATATAATTGTCAATATCATTTACAATGCTTAACAAAGTGTTTTGCTTTTTCACCTACAGCACATTAAAGATTTAAGATTTTAGTTCCCTAAAATCCCAAATTACGTCATCAATGGGTGTGGTAATGAGTTTTACAAACTGGTATTGTTACGATCAACAACTTTGCATCTATAATGCATTACAAAATCTTGATCGTTTTTAAGTTATGTGTAAGAGATTTTACGAGTGTCTTGGCCCCTCATTAAAGGGGCCAGCCCCTTTTTCTTGAGTTCATTCGAAAGGTCTCACGAATACTAACATTTTTTGTTCTTACACCTATCTGAAATTGTTGTTTATTTTTGAGATACAAATGATTGAATATTTTAGGGGCCAGCCCTCTAGATCCATAATGGGGACAGACATTGGTGCTTTAATAAGTGGAATCGATTATAATCATTAATACAGACATTTTCTCTTCTACAATGCTTAACAAATTATGTCTCCTTCTCTAGATATTTCGCGTCAAAGTTTAAGTACTTTGGTCCCTTAAAAACCCTAATTACGTCATAATTGGGGGTGGTAATGATTTTTTCTTATAGACATTGTTACAATCAACAACTTTGCTTATATAATGCATTACAAAATCTTGATTGTTTTTAAATTATTTGTAAAAGATTTTACGAGTGTCTTGGCCCCTAAATAAAGGGGCCAGCCCCTTTTTCTTAATTTTGTTGAAAAGGTCTCACGAATACTAACATTTTTTGTTCTTACACCTATCTAAAATTGTTGTTTATTTTTTAGATATAAATAATTGAATATTTTAGGGGCCAGCCCTCTAGATCCTTCATGGGGACAGACATTTGTGTTTTGATAGGTGGAATCGATTGTAATCATGAATACAGAGATTTTCTCTTCTACAATACTTAAAAAAATATGTCTCCTTCCCTAGATATATTGCGTCAAAGTTTAAGTACATTGGCCCCTAAAAATCCCTAATTACGTAATAAATGGGCGTGGCAATGATTTTTCCTGATACATATTGCTAGGATCAACAACTTTGCTTCTATAATGCATTACAAAATCTTTATCATTTTTAGGTTATTTGTAGTAGAGTTTAGGAGTGTCTTGGCCCCTAATTGAAGGGTCCAGCCCTTTTTTCTTGATTTCGTTGAAAAAAAAACATTTAATTTTCTACCACTTTTGTAATATATGTCTTAACAAAATATCAACTGATAAAAAGATATAGATCAAAACGTATGAAAATTTTGAATGAAACTTCGTACCCAATTTTCGTGCCTAAGCGAGTTCCAAAAAATGGCGCCACTGGCGTAAAACAAAATAATAGTGCACAACTTCAGACTATAGACTACCTATCCTGAAAATTTCGTAGTCATATCTCTGATGGTTTCTGAGATCAGCTTTGCACAAAACTAGTCGTAAAAAATTACAAAATCGGCCGTAAATCGGTACCGGAAGTGACGATTTCAAAATTTCAAACAACGTCTAGAATTATGACCATAGGCAATCATCTGTGAAAAAATGAACAAAATCGGTCGAATAGTTTTTGAGAAATCGCGTGCACAAAATTTGTGGAAAAAAATAATAATAAGAAGAAACAGTACGAAAACAATAAGGTCTTCCGTTTGAAACGGAAGACCTTTATAATAAGAAACAGTACGAAAACAATAAGGTCTTCCGTTGGAAACGGAAGACCTTAATAAGAAATCGTACGAAAACTATAAGGTCTTCCGTTGGAAACGGAAGACCTTAAATATATCTAAAAAAAGGCATGTATATCATTGATAAGTGACAATACTGAAATGAAAGTTAAAAGTTTCTTGGAAAATATATGCGTTTTAACATGTCATGATTTTGTTTATATATTATTATACTTTGCTGTTTTTACGTTATTTTGAACTTTGCTTCTAAAGATCTTTATCTAGTGAGCTTTTGTAATATATTTTATAGAGATTGAATCGATAAAAAATGCAGCTTTGAACAAACCTATTACGGTTTCTTTCGTTTATGAAAACAATTACGGTCGATGGTCACCGTCCTATACTACGGACGGTATCTGTACTAACAACGATAAACGAACACAGAGGCAACATTGATCAAAGAAAAAGGATATGCGTGTCGTATATAACGAGAAATGACTTTTAAAGTTTGCTCCACATCAAATGACTTTGTATTTGTTTTGATTTACTTCCCCCATCTGCATTAGTTGGTTGCTTATTTACGGAAACGTATAACCGCCTCGTGTCGTTGCATTACATTGTAGAACACGACATATTCTCATAAATATTATGTCAAACATAATTGTTTCAAAATTTGGCAATATTATTACGTCAACAATCTCTTTTAAGTGACCTTTTTGATACGTTGTGAACGAATTTTAAATTCAATTACCAGCACTCAAAACATTAGGGGTTTTTATCATATTTTCAAAATCACTTAAGAAATAATTCTTGGTACATGTATATCTAAGATATTGTTAAAATAATCGCTTTTTAAGCCGATTTTTAGCATCAAGGTTTGAATTCACAATATGCATATTTTGAAAGCAATAGCTGAGCGCTATCTTGTGTAACGTCATAGATGTAAATCGCTCATAATATTAGTAATAAATGAACGTGTTTTCATACGCATTTATGACTTAAATAAAAGTTTTTGTCACTTTAAGTAGGTTTTTAAGTACATAAATAAAAGTAAAGAATCTTAATTTTAAGTAACATTTCGAAATTTTTAACAATTAATGAATTAAATGGTCAAAAGTTTACTTCACGAGTTTGACTACCCGTTCGGTAATTTTGAACTCTGTATGCTGTGAATCCTCAGTAATGTTCTACAATGTCCTAATTTCAAATCGTTATTCGCTATATATCAATATAATTGATAAGAATTCACATGGAAGAATAAAACAAATTCAGACTCGATGTGCTCGTTGCATTTGTAGGGCATTTCGTACTTTTTAAGGTTTTAAAATACTTACTGACATGCACCAAAGTGTGTAACAAGAAGAATATCATTTAGAAAAACATCCATGTTTTGTTTTGATTGTATATATCGTCATAAATTGCTAGACATCATGGATGAATGTCCTGAAACAACTTACAAAGGTGTCCAGTAAAGCCACCTGTAAAGGGGATCCACACACGTGTCTGTGAAACAGTGAGAAATTTCACACCTTTTCATAAGTAAAACGGATTTGCAATTAACCCTCTGACCTCTCAACACAGGAATATCGAGTTCAAACGGCATTTTAACAGATTGTATATAACAGGTTAAAAGACGGCACAGGTATTTCTGTGTACACATGGTAGACAACTTTAATTTCAAACTCGACCATATATATCCAGAATCGGAAGTGAATTTGATAAAATTATTATTTACAACCATGTCTGATAAAATAAACCTTAGATTTTATAAATATATGCGGAATTTTATTACTTTCAAGAATATAAGGTAAAAATATATCGCTATTAGTTTCCGCCATGTTTTCTTGCTCTTTCCTGTGACACAGTGGCTGTTTCGATATCATTAGGAGAAACGTTGCTATTGTAATAAATGAAAATTTAAAAAACCAGATGAACAAAGGTTGTAACAATAGTTTTAAATATTTGTATTTTCTGCTTAATTAATTATTCCTGTTTTTCAAAAATATTCCGACTTGTCAAGATCGCGATCTTCCCTTTGTGGTCATTATCTAATAAAAATTACTTATTTTTAGATTATTTTTTTTGGCATGCTTTTCAGTATTAATAATAGTTGTGATATATGTTTCAACTCATATGCTACAAAATCAACAAAATGTGTTTATTTTGACCAATAATCATCTCTGATAATGATAATCTTATTGAAGAAATTTAAAAAGATTGTCAGCTATGACATCACGAGACAACTGACACGAAACTAATTATTTGAAAAAAAAAGATCAGGACAGAGCTGAAAGCGAACTCATTTAAAGAGTCCGATTTGCATTTTTTAGGTAAATACAATAGCAAAACCTTTTATTTTTTTACCATATGCAATTTACACCAACTCTAGTATATTTGAGAAGTTTCAAGAAAATCTACCATCTGGTTCTTTTAGGGGCCATCTCAAAATATATGACCATTTACGATATGAATATATAGAAAATTGTCATTTTCCGCACTTCGAAGCAGTTTGAATAAATACTACAATAGCGATGTTCCTCAAAATGTAATATGTGATTGGTAATATCATGTTCTGCCTACTATTTTAAAAATACTAAATTCTATCGTCTGGTTTTAATGGGGGTCATCTCAAAATTTCAAAATGCACAAAATTTTGCTATATATTTGAGTATTACAAATGTAGAATGGTACAATAGATCCATTCAAAAATTTAGACTTATAACCCGAGAATTACATTATTCTATGTGTAAAATTTCAGAGGGGTACACTTCTTACTTTTTCTTTTATCGTATTTTTTTAAAACGTACTCCTACAAAGCCTTGTTTTATCGCAACGTCATAAATGTACAATGGCAACGCTCACATACCGAACAAAGGAAAATCGTTTGAAAAATAAAATTTTCCTTAAAAAAATCTAAATATTTTTATCCGTGTTTTGTTATTTGTGTTCAATTTAATAAATGAAAATGTAATATGAGCTAGAGTAACTTAAGATATTGCAAAATCAATTTAAAAAATAACATACATGTAAAAGTCGAATTAAAGTTTATTAGGAACAATTTCAAAAATTATATAAAATCTCTTTTTCAATTGAATGTAATGGGGAAAAGCGTTCTTGGAGCATGATTTCATAGTTTATAAATGAGACCCAAAATTAAACACGCTATCAGCGGTTGATTGAACTTTTAAAAATTTTTCTTATTTTCTAAAGCAGGCAGAGATCAACTGATTAAGCTGGTATATCAAACATGTTTGAGGCATGTTGCATTAAATTGTCCTATGCATATTATGGCCGTGAAAATCCAATTTCTTTTAAAAATTATCTTTCTGTTCTAGGGTCCTGTCCTGATGTTAAAATTAATTAGGATTCTAGATAATAAAAAAAGTTTTTGAAAAGTGCTTTCGTTATTGAATTTGTTTCACAATCCAAGAGTTGAAGCTGTGTAAATGAGCCTTCATCTACAAATAAGCAAAGGTTATATCACTTATTCATGTTAGTACTTCCGATTTCAACTGCTATATTTATGCCCAATTGATCTTCCATAAGATTAATGCCTTTGCACCAAAATGCTGATAATCTGATAATCTGATGGGGACAAGAAGATATATATTTAAAGATGTCATAGATGTTAAAATTTCAACAAGATATATCTTTATTTATTCAACTTTATTTCTAAATAAATTTCTACACACTCTCTGTTTTTTGATGAACTAGTTTCATCCTTTATATCTATGTCGACATTATCCATGTGTAGTATTAATTCATTTGCACCAAAATACACGTCTGACGATATGTTTAGTATCTAGAACGTTTGATGGATACAAGGGGAGACAGGCAAAATTTCTGTACTTACATGTAATAGACACATGAAGATATTTTAAAAATCTCGAAGGTGTAAACAATTTCAAAGTCATATAGCTTTGCTTATTCAGAAACAAGTTTTGTATATTTTCTGTTTACTCTTTTTTCTTTGCTGAATTAGCCCCCCCCCCCCAATTAAATTTATAATGAATATAAACCTCATCTCTTATAGCAGAAATATCTATGATTAATAAAACGCTTTTTTAAGAAAGATGACATGGCTGGAGCGATAGTACTTTTATAATATGTTGCTATTAAAGTCAACAACCGACCTTATTGTATTTATAAAGCGTTTCATTGTTCTCTGGGTGTACCATCCTAACCGCTTTTTTCTTATGATAGAGGTTTGTGTTGTAGTTTTTGTGTGAGTTTCATTTCTGAATACTTAAGTATATTTAAGAATGTTATGCAGATTTTAAACAATGTATCGTATTATTTGGTAACATATTTTGTAGATTTTTAATATAGATGTTGGTAGTCAGTAAAGTCCAATAAAATGGCGTGTATGAAATTTGAAAAAACCTCAATAATATATTGAATAAGTATGGGAGCAGGTTTACAAAGCCTAACAAATACCATTACATATCTAATTAAATTTATTAATATGTGTTGTAAAATGGTATTATCTTAATATACGTTCTATGGGCGATTAGTTTGTAAAACAGCAATATCATGTCTAATTAATATCACAGGTGAAATCTTAAGGTAGCTTGAAGACATATCTCAGCTTAAATCTTTTTTTTAAAGAAAGGTAGATTAAGCTTGTATATCCAACATATATGACGCATGTTGCAGTTATTGTCATCTGCAAATAATGACCCTCTAAATACAATTCCTTTTAAGAGTAAACTGGTCTGTTCAAGGGTCCTATCCTAACGCGAAATGAATCAAAAGTTTGCGTGTGATCGTAGATATTAACCAATCTCTTGAATTGTGTTTCCATTAACGAAATCGTTTCAAAACCTAAAAGTAAAACCTGTGTATAAGATCCCTTCTACACGATAGTAGAGGGTATCATCCCAACGTGTAGTGGAACTTAGATTTCACTGATATATTTATGTTTAATAAATCGTCCATAAAATTGGGGACTTTGTGCATTTGCACCAATTTACACATCTGATAATTTATTGAGTAGAGCATTTGATGGAGACAAGAAAAATCCGCTCTCAGATAAATATTTAAATATTTCAAAGGTTTGAAAATATCTGATTATAATTATATTTAGTATCTATAGCTTAACGTTTGATTGAGACAAGGAAAATTTGTTTATTTACTAGATATTTTAATAATGTCAAAGGCGAAAAATAATCAACGAAAAATGCGTTTACTTATTAACACCCATGGACAAGCCCCCCCCCCCCCCCCTTAATTAAATTTAGTATTAATGCAAAACCTCTTACAATATCTCTTAATAACAGAAATACCTGTGATGAACAAAACCCTTTAGTAAAGAAAGAGGATATGATTGAGGAGATACAACATTTATATATTGTTGCAAATGGCAACAATTGACTTTGTTAAATTGTATTGTATATGTATAAATCGTGTTTTTTTCTTGATGGAACGGCTTAACCGCCTTTTTTCTCAAAAATAAAAAACAAATGATTCGTGTTATTTATATTATTTACAAATTTGTTTGTTTTTTTCAGTGCACTTTTCATTCCTCAATATCATTTGGAATGTTAATCAAATTTTAAACAATATATCGTATGTTACAATTTTATCTTATATTTTAGTTTAATGGTTTGTATAATGGCTTGTAGTGGTCCATACATTCTATATACGGCTTTTTGAATTTAACTGATATGTACAACATAGAAACTAAGTAAATAAATTTATGATTTGATTTCTGATGTTTTTATCTGAGTTCTGATTAGCATACATATTGATAACGCAGAAGTACATTGTTTTTGATATGAGGAAAACTGTAATCAATATCTGCATTACGCAACATATATATGCCATATATGATTGCATTTCATTGAGAGGCAATCTGTTTTGTTGCATAGATGTTGCTCGTTTTACCTTAGATTACAATTTGAAAATTCTAAACCGGTGAAAGTATTTCAATTATAATGTACTTTAATCTACATTAACATCGACAGATGTCCTGTACCACCTTAAATGACATTTTCTGTTTATTTTTATTAAAATGAAAAAAAGAGATGATTTTTTTCAACATCGATATTGTTGAAAACTAAGAACGACAGAGCTAAATTATTCCGTAATGGTGATTTTATTGAAAATATAATATGAGTTTGAGAAACTTTAGATATAATTACAAAATCAATTTAAAAAATGACATACATGTTAAAGTCGAAGTATAGCTTAGTAAAAACAATTCCCCCCCCCCCCAAAAAAAAAAATATATGATCTTTTTTTTAATTAAACGTAATAAGAAAAGGCGTTCTTGGAGCACGATTTCATAGTTTATAAATGGGAAACAAAATTAAACCACGCTATTGGCGGTTGATTAACCTTTTCTTAAAGTTGATATTTTCTAAACCAGGCAGATATCAATTGATTAAGCTGGTATATCAAACATGTATGAATTGCATTGAATTGTTAGTTGCAAATAATGGCCGTGAAAATCCTATTCCTATTAAAAATTATTTTTCTGCACTAGGGTCCTATCCTGTTACTAGATATTAAAAAAAAACATTTTGAAACGTGTTTCAAATTTCAAGAATATATCACCCATTCATGTCTGTACTCTTTATTTCACCTGTTATATTTATGTGCAATAAATCTTCCATAAGATTGGTGATTTGGTATAAATTGACTTGGTGCATTTGCAACAAACTGCACATCTGATTATCTGATGGAGACAAGAGGATAAATATTTAAAGATGTTAAATGTGTTAAAATTTCAACAAGATATGTGTTAAACCATTTAACTTTATTTTCAAAATAGATTTTACCAGCTTTTGTCTGATCAAATAGCATTGTCCATTATATTTATGTTGACATTACCAGCGCATAGCATTATTTTATTTGCATCAACAATCACGTCCCATAATATGTTTAGTATCTAGAGTGGTTTTTTGATATAAGTGGAGACGAGGAAAATTTGAGAGATTACTAGATGTATAAAAATATTATAAAAATGTTAAAAGTGTAAACAATTTCCACGACATAAACCTTTGCTTATTCAACAAATTATGTAAATTTTCTGCTCACTCTCTTTACTCTAATAAACTAGTCTGTCACCCTCTATTATAATGATCATGAATGCAGACCTCTTATCTATTCATAGCAAAAATATCTATGATGAATAACTCTTTTGTAAAAAAAAAAAAAAGATATGGACTGGGCGATAGGAAATTTATAATATGTAGCCACAGATGGTAATAATCGACCCTATTGTAATTATACATTGGTTCATTGTTTCCTTGTTGTAACGTCTTTTAAAACACCTTTTGTTCTCATAAAACAGTTTTGCGTAATACATTTGTATACATATAAATTAAGACATTTTGCTAATAAACTATAAAATGCATGCACCAGAGTCACTGCTTATAGTATTTTAAAACGTGTGGTATGCTGACCGTAAGCTATAATAATTGAATTTTAACTGATAAGTTATTATTGTAAAATCAATTTAAAACCTTCTTTCGATTTTGAGCTCTATGGATTTATCTTTATATCAAAATAACACACTGCATCTTTCAGTAAAATGTTTAAACTATGATTTTACAAACTGAACCTCAACATTTGCCTAAAACTTACATTAGATAAATTAGATGTTTTTTTTTATTAAACATCTCTTTTTTATCATGACGTTACTGTAAAAGTGGCAAATAGTAGCCAGTAATGAATGACAATAACGTTCTGTCAACCATCTCAAAAATCCATAAAACGAAATACAAATTCAAAGCAGAGCAACAGGGACCTCTAAAAAGATAGAAGTAGGATCAGATTGTTGAGATTTTATGTGAACAACCAACTATGGGCCGCTACATCACTTTGCGTATTATCAAAGGGTCTGGAAATTGTATCAATATTCCAGAACTTGAAATTTACACGAAATTTACACGAAATAAGTTTCCATGCCTCTATATCATGAAGACGTGCTTTTAATAAATGTGGATATCTATATGGTTGCCGTAATTCCTTGTTATTAAAGTTTGTCACAATTACATGTAACATTTGTTCTTTTTGGGGATTCAATTTACGAGACGTTATTAATATAAAATTCATAAACTGCAACTATACTCTTGGTTTTTTTGGAGATTGTTTATTTCAACTTGTTGAGTTTTTTTTTTACGTTTATTAAGAAAAATATTTACATCTAAAGAAAAAGGAAATTCTAAAGCACCGATGTGCATTGAACAAATAAAGGTTAATTCTCTTTTGAGTTAAAACATGCACAAGGAGAATTATTAATCATGTTTCTCTGTTTCCATATTGTATTTTAATAAGGCTGATTCTTTGGTTGTCCTCTCCTCGTCCTCAAAGACGGTACATGTAAATCTGAGTTATTAGTGTTTACAAATCATTACATTATCGACTAATTAAAATCAAATCCAAGAATAAATGACTAAATAAATGCATCATGTAAATACACTTTAAATGAGTAAAAAGATGAATGAAAAACACACAAAAAAGAATATCAAACGAAAAATACCAAGCTGTTTCATTGGACAATAACAAGCCTAAGTTAAATTGAAATTTATTCCAAAACCTAGATCGACGGAGGGCATACTTTTTATAATATTCTTCCTTGACGTGGAATGGGTGACTTCCTTTAATATGATATCAGTATACATTCCTTGATATCTGAATAGTAATTATGTCAGATTCATTCTGAAATCAAAGCGACTTATATTTTTAATTTTTTTTAAAGATTTTTTTTAACAATTCAGAAAAACCTAATGATAAACATAATATAACGCAGATAACTTGATTAAAACACAAATATTTCCATGAACACTGTACTACTACGTACTTTACCGTGTTTTAAGTGGTTTTTAATAAATTTAGAAAAATTTCAGATAGATTGCAAGGAAAATTTAGGATCTTCAAATATATAGATAAACTCCATTCATTTTTATCAGTTGCTAAACTAAAAAAACAATATTGAGTCTGACAAAATGTTTAATGTGATACAATCAATTTTTTTTTTTACTTTTTTCATATTTGTTATTACAAATATAACCCATTTGATTAGATTAAAGAAATTAAAATTTTTCTAACAAATTCAACAAATTTTTGAAGATTAATTTAATCTTAAGATTATTTTCAAATTGATTATATCATATTAAAAATAGTTTTAAATTGGCTTCCCTATAAGTATCTCTAGGTTATTGCAATCGCCGCTCAGGGGTGCAAAGCATTGGCAAGCGTCGGCAAGCACCGTACTTTAACGGCAAGAGATGGGGATTAAAGGAACATCTGCTGCCTTAAACCTATTATCTTTCCTGTCGACGGAACCGGGTCCACATTCCCTTGTAAATTGCAAATGGCACCCTTTTTCACGTATCCGTTAATAGAGAGAATTAAATGTTTTTTTTCCAGCAAATAATATTCGGGTCGGGATTTTAATTTATTCGAAGGAATTAAAAGGAGGAGGTATCATATCTAAATTGTCGGGGAGGGGGGGGGGGGTTTCATCATCAGGTCACTATATAACTTACACTACACTTTTAATTTTAAAATGTAACAACTCCGCTTAGCTGCTTCTTTCTGTTTATGCGGATACATTTTGAGTTGTTGACACCGATGTAGACAATCTTGTGATATATTTTAGTGTAAATATAATGTTACTTAAAAATAGGATATTTTATCAGTTCAAGCATTTAAGAGGGGAGATAAATATTAAAACGGATAGTCCCTAAATGTTGAGAGGTAACATCAATTGCGGAGGGGGCATGACATATAAAAATCAAAAAAGTATAATGGATTAAACTTTAGAATAAAAAATCTGTAGGGTGCAAATACACTTTTGTTTACTCCCCTGCCAAATAGCGTTCATTTGTGTGCACGTGTTTGTTTGGGAAGAAAGTGTCTCCTCCCTGTCACGGGGAAACTGCTTCATGTATTTTTGTACTATGGTATTCAAATACGAGTAAATTTTAATTTCAAGTTGCACTACTCAAAGATTAGTGAATTAGTGATAGCTAGCTTGACAAACCTTCAGAACTATTTTTTAATATTTTTTTTTTATAAACGGTATACATACTCAATGAATCTACGCCTAACATGTATCAGTTATATCATTTATATCATTTGAAGTTGTTTTCAAGTGGATTCAGTCTTTACCTGGTTGTAAATTGCACAGGTATAAAACGTACCCTATCGAAAAAAAAACTCCTGCAGTTATAAATCCAAATGTGAAAATAATATATGAAAGGTGTCATTATATATTATCATTATAATAATATACATTTAGGGTGCCACTAAAATAAACCACCGAATATATTAAACCACAATAAGTTCAATGATTCATTATAACTGATTACCTTTTAATTGAATATACAAAGATAAGGCGATATTTTCTTTTATGAAATGCTCTTGCCACGATATTTGCACGATGAAACATAATAAGTTGTCATTATAATAGATATTACGTTTTATTCGTACAAAACGAAAAAAAATGATGTGTATCATATTGCCTTTAAAAATTATTCGTGATTTGAAAAAAAAGTGAGAAAATAATTTTTTAAAACCCTGTCTATTTTGAGAATTTATTTTTATGAATGTTTATATCTCTCAAACTATATCAATGGTACATGAGGTACAAAAGAAAACAAATATATTTACAAATGTACAAATGCAGGGTCAAGTTAGGAAGAGTACAGGAATTAAATAAATCGAGCTAATATATTTTTAATAAATATGGAAATTTCTTTTTAATAAATCAATATCTATGGTATTCATAAGCTTCCCAAATTTATAAGTGTTAACATTTGATACATATTTTTCTTCAATTAATCTGTTTCGGAATATAGAAAATGCCTGGCATTCCATAACATAGTGATATTCGTCACCCAAAGTGTTTTTATTCCATAATAAACAAATTCTATGAAATCTTTCTTTATTACTCCATCTCCCAGTTTCAATAGGTAATTTATGGTTACATGTTCTAAATTTTGTAAATAAGACTCTTAAATCGTTTGGAAGTTTCATAAGATAAATTTCCTGACCAAAGCTTTTCTTGAAGATTCTGTAATTAACACATTTGGGTGAATTTTCTACATTTCTGAACCAATCTTGTAAAAACTGATTTACGAGTGTATCCTTAACAATAGATTTTAGTCAGATGATACTAGAAAAACTTTGATTAATCCAGACATAAGAAAGACCACACGAGTTAAGTATATCTCTCACATATTTCAACCATGGGTGCATAAACGAACCCTCAGAAATTTTTTTTATTAAAATAGCGATACATTACATGCTTAAGTTTACAATCATGCGCCACTAAAAGTTTAGCCCAATAAGTAATTATTCGTACCTTGATAAAGATTATCAAAGGATATCGCCCAGTTTCCCCATAAACCATACAATTTGGGGTACTAGACTTAATATGCAGTACACATTTCAAAAATTTTAAATGAACTTTTTATAAAATATCTGTGTTTTCGTAGCCCCACACTTCACAGCCATAAAATAAGATTGTGCTAATAACACTATCAAACAGATCAAATTGACAGTCGATTGGTAAATCAAAATATCTTATTTTTCTAAATACTCCATACAAAGCTTTTGAGGCTTGCTCAGTTAAATGTTTTTTCGTACTTTTAAAAGATCCACTACGAGACATAATAACACCAAGATATTTGAACTCATTCACAATTTCAAGAGGTACATCTCTGTATAAAACTTTTTTCAAGATGACGAAATACATGTGCTACAAATCAAGAATTATAATAACATATCATATGATGCATGGCTTTGGATAAAATATATTGGATATATAATGATGTATACAGTATAAGATGGTGAAAGGCAAAGCTTTATAGGAATTGTGAAAGAAAAATTATATAAGGATTACAAGAAAAGTTTATACATCCAATGAAAGTGATAAGATATTCTATGTTAATCCAATAATAATATAGTTCATGTGAAAACTGTGGATACTTAATAATAATGATTCTCATTATACTGGTTGCGATAAGCGACAATTGATACAATACAAATATACTAATGATCACGGTGACAACAATATTCATTTTTCTTTGTGATTGTTCTGTTACAGACAAAGAATTCTGTAATGTTCTTATCTTTTTAACATGCAAAAGGGTCATTATAAAACAGACTAATAACAATATAAAAAAATTGACGATGATATTAATTGTGGACCTATATATCATTCGTATTGTGGCTGCATTATATTGTATAATAGCTACAAATACACCGCTAGATATCCATATTGTGAGGGAACACAAACACACCGCTGTTACTGTTAGATGTTGTCTGCTTTGTAGGGGATACACTGTGATTAAATATCTGACAACGGACAATAAACACAAATGAGAATAAGAACTCAAATAAGTCGTATTCCCGACGAATTCAAAATGCGACGAAAGTAACCAAACGTTTGTCACACTGTTAAAAGTTAAAATTGTGACTGATAAAAAATCTGCCAAAGCCAACTGCCCGATAACAGCAAATGTCGGTTTATGGTAAATCGGATCGTGTACGATTTTACCTATTGTGGCAAGGTTTCCAATGAATCCAAAGAAAGCAATAGTAAAAATCACACATGTGAATGTTATTTCGAAAGTCGTTTTACTAAACATGAGTTGCAAAGTAAATTCTTTTGAAGTTGAATCGTTTCCGAATCCATTTTGGTTACTTATGCTCACATTATCATCCATGTTGTCGGTAGTACGTAGAGTTATATTGATCAATTTGAATTTTCAAAGGCCAAATTAGTTACATTTACTAATGGGGTTTACACATGCATAAATCACCAATGTGTTTATTCATATAACTATCCTCTGTACTAAACAACGATAAACGAACACAAATGCAACATTGATCCAAGAAAAAGGATATGTGTAACGTATACAGGGGGAAATTGGCTTTAAAAGTTTGATCCACATCACATGACTGTGTATTTGTTTCAATTTACTTTCCTGGTTTGAATTTGTTGGGGGCTTATTTACGGAAACGTATAACCGCCTCGTGTTGTTGTATTACATTGTAGAACACGACATATTCTCATAATTATATTCATTTGTTAGATATATTGTTTCAAAGTCTGGCACAAATCTTTTTTTAAAAGTGATCCATTTTGACATGTGTTGGACGGATTTTATATTCCATTTACCCCCACTCGAAACATCATGAAAATTACCAATCTGTTCATCAGACTTTTGTGTGATTTTTAAATATTTTACAAAAATATATTTTTTATATGTTAAACATTGTTTTCAGAATAAGATATTCACATAACATACGCATATTGTTTTATTTAAACAAACTTAGTATTTCTATGATTTCTTAAATCATAGAAATAATTTATTTGATTAAATATCGTTGACATACAAAACGTCAGTCAGAAATCCCGATTTAATCACTTTAACTTCTATTTGTTTCAAAATGAAAACAGAAATATTTTTTTCAACAGTGTCTGCAGAATAACATATATTCACAAATTTTATATGTATTGTTTTTTTTAACATTATTATAACAAATATTTTTTTGGATAAAATATCGTTAACATGAAAAATGTCAAACAGAATTCCGTGTTCAATGACATTCATTTCTGTTTATTTTTATTAAAACGAAAAAAAAGAGGTTTTTTTCAACATCGATATTGTTGAAAACTAATAACGACAAAGCTAATTTATTCCATATTGGCGATTTTATTGAAAATATAATATGAGTTTGAGAAACTTAAGATATAATTACAAAATCAATTTTAAAAATGACATACATGTAAAAGTCGATGTATAGCTTAGTAAGAACAATTCCTCACCCCCCCCCCCCCCCCAAAAAAAAAATAAATCTATGATCTCTTTTTTAAGTAAACGTAATAAGGAAAAGCGTTCTTGGAGCACGATTTCATAGTTAATAAATAAGAAACAAAATTAAACCACACCATTGGCGGTTGATTAACCTTTTTCAAAAGTTGATATTTTCTAGAGCAGGCAGATATCAATTGATTTAGCTGGTATATCAAACATGTATGACGCATGTTGCATTGAATTGTTAATTGCAAATAATGGCTGTGAAAATCTAATTCCATTTAAATATTATTTTTCTGCATTAGGATCCTATTCTGATGTTAAAATCAATAAGGATATTAGATATTAAAAAAAATATTCGAAACGTGTTTCAAATGTCAAGATTATATCACCCATTCATGTCGGTTCTCTTTATTTCACCCGCAATATTTATGTACAATAAATCTTCCATAAGATTGGCGACTTGGTGCAAATTGACCGATAATATGTTTAGTATCTAGAGCGGTTTTTTAAACAAATAGAGACAAACAAAATTTGAGAATTAACTAGATATTTAAAGATATTTTAAAAATGTTAAAGGTGTAAACAATTTCCACGACATATACGTTTGGTGATTCAACAAGTTGTGTAAATTTTCTGCTCACACTCTTTCCTCTAATGAACTAGTCTGTCACCCTCTATTATATTGATCATGAATGCAGACCTCTTATCTATTCATAGCAAAAATATCTATGATGAATAACTCTTTTGTAAAAAAAAAAAAAAAAAAAGATATGGCTTGTGCGATAGGAAATTTATAATATGTAGCCACAGATAGTAATAATCGACCCTATTGTAATTATACATTGGTTCATTGTTTTCTTGTTGTAACGTCTTTTAAAACACCTTAGTTTTTTTCTCATAAAACAGTTTTGTGTAATACATTTGTATACATATAAATTAAGACATTTTGCCAATAAACTATAAAATGCATGCACCAGAGTCACTGCTTATAGTATTTTAAAACGTGTGGAATGCTGACCGTAAGCTATAATAATTGAAATTTAACTGATAAGTTATTATTGTAAAATCAATTAAAAACCGTCTTTCGATTTTGAGCTCTATGGATTTATCTTTATATCAAAATAACACACTGCATCTTTCAGTAAAATGTTTAAACCATGATTTTACAAACTGAACCTCAACATTTGCCTAAAACTTACATTAAATAAATTAGATATTTTTTTTATTAAACATCTCTTTTTTATCATGACGTTACTGTAAAAGTGGCAAATAGTTGCCAGTACTGAATGACAATAACGTTCTGTCAAAAATCCATAAAACGAAATATAAATTCAAAGCAGAGCAACAGGGACCTCTAAAAAGATAGAAGTAGGATCGATTGTTGAGATTTTATGTGAACAACTAACAACGAACACTTTGCGTATTATCAAAGGGTCTGGAAATTGTATCAATATTCCAGAACTTGAAATTTACACGAAATTTACACGAAATAAGTTTCCATGCCTCTATATCATGAAGACGTGCTTTGAATAAATGTGGATATCTATATGGTTGCCGTAATTCCTTGTTATTAAAGTTTGTCACAATTACATGTAACATTTGTTCTTTTTGGGGATTCGATTTACGAGACGTTATTGATATAAAATTCATAAACTGCAACGATACTCTTGGTTTTCTTGGAGATTGTTTATTTCATCTTGTTGAGTTTTTTTTTTACGTTTATTAAGAAAAATATTTACATCTAAAGAAAAAGGAAATTCTAAAGCACCGATGTGCATTGAACAAATAAAGGTTAATTCTCTTTTGAGTTAAAACATGCACAAGGAGAATTATTAATCATGTTTCTCTGTGTCCATATTGTATTTTAATAAGGCTGATTCTTTGGTTGTCGTCTCCTCGTCCTCAAAGACGGTAAATCAGAGTTATTAGTGTTTACAAATCATTACATTAACGACTAATTAAAATCAAATCCAAGAATAAATAAATAAATAAATAAATAAATAAATGCATCATGTAAATACACTTTAAATGAGTAAAAAGATGAATGAAAAACACACAAAAAAGAATATCAAACCAAAAATACCAAGCTGTTTCGTTGGACAATAACAAGCCTAAGTTAAATTGAAATTTATTCCAAAACCTAGATCGACGGAAGGCATACTTTTTATAATATTCCCCCTTGACGTGGAATGGGTGACTACCTTTAATACGATATCAGTATACATTTCATGGTATCTGAATACGTGATTATGTCATGTTCATTTTGAAATCAAGTCGACTTCTATTTTTTTTTTAATTTTGTTTTAAAGATTTTTTACATTTTAGAAAAACCTAATGATAAACGTAGTATAACGCAGATAACTTAATTAAAACTCGAATATTTCCATGAACACTGCAATAATACGTACTTGATCGTGTTTTAATTGCTTTTAAATAAATGTAGAACGATTTAAGAAAGATTGCAAGAAAATTTAGGATTTTCATATCTATACATACACTCAATTCATTTTTATCAGTTGCTAAACTAAAAAACCATTATTGAGTCTGACAAGATGTAAAATGTGACACATTCAGTATTTTTTATCTTCTTTCATATTTGTTATTTCAAATATAACGCATTTGATTAGAGTAAAGATATTAAAATCGTTATTACAACTTAAAAAATTAGAAAAATAATTAAATTTGTTATTTAAAAATTGATTATATAATATAAAACATATTTTTAAATTGGTTTCCGTGTATGTATCTCTAGATTATTGCAATCGCCGCTCAGGGGCGCGAAACATTGGCAAGCGTCGGGAAGCATCGTTCTTTAAGAAATAGGGAGGGTGGAACATCTGATGCCTTTCACCTCTTTTTCTGTCGAAGGAAGCAGACCCACATTCCCTTGTAAATTGCAAATGGCACCATTTTTCACGTATCCGTTTATAGGAAGAATTAAATGCTTTTCCAGCAAATAATTTTCGGGCCGGGATTTTAATTTATTCGAAGGAATTAAAAGAAGGAGGTATCATATCTAAATGGTCGAGTTGGAATTTTCATCATCAGGTCACTATATAGCTTACACTACACTTTTAATTCTAAAATGTAACAAATCCGCTTAGCTGCTCCTTTCTGTTTATGCGGATACATTTGAGTTGTTGACACCGATATAGACAATCTTGTGATATATTTAAGTGTAAATATAATGTTACTTGAAAAAAAGATATTTTATCAGTTCACGCATTTAAGATAGGAGAATAATATTAAAATGGGGAGTCCCTAAATGTTGAGAGGTAACATCAATTGCGGAGGGGGCATAACATATAAAAATCGAAAAAGTATAATGGATTAAACTTTAGAACAAAAAAATTGTAGGGTGCAAATACACTCTTGCTTACTCCCATGCCAAATATCGTTCATTTGTGTGCACGTGTTTGTTTGGGAAGAAGGTGTCTCCTCCCTCTCACGTGGAAACTGCTTCGTGGTTTTTTTTGTACTGTGGAATTCATATACGAGTAAACTTTAATTTCAAGTTGCACTACTCAAAGATCAGTGAAATAGTGATAGCTAGCTGGACAAACCTTCAGATTTATTTTTTATTTTTTTTTTATAAACGGTGCACAATGAAACTACGCCGAACATGTATCAGTTATATCATTTATATCATTTGAAGTTGTTTTCAAGTGGATTCAGTCTTTATCTGGTTGTAAATTGCACAAGTATAAAACGTACCCTATCGAGAGAAAAAACAGTGACTGTGACGTCACACGTTCAATTCTATATTCATTTTTTCACGTATCTCGACTTAGTACAAAGGAATGGAAGCATGTAACAAATCTCTTGGGTCTCACCAAAGCTTGTGCGCTAATCAAAAATTAAGGCACCGTTAATAACGAGTTACATGTAAATGTTAGCCATTTTTGGCATAGCACCACGGGAAAAACATTGGAGAGCATTATGGGACGTAGAAAAAAAATGTTCTTGATGAATCTGTAGGTTTAGCTCGTTCTTTTTCCCGCGCGCACTGGTTCTTAGAGCTCGCTTGGGTCGCTGGCGCTGCGCGCCCGCGAGCTGCGCTCGCTATAAATAATGATGAGTATCATATTGCATCTATAAATTATTTGTGATATAAAATAAAATGAGGATTTTTTTCATGAGAGTTAACGTTTATTTTCAAAATGACGAGATACACGTGCTACAAATCAAGAATTATTATGACATATCATATGGCTTTGAATAAAATATATTAAATATATAATGATGTATACAATGTTAGATGGTTAAAAGTAAAGCTCTAAATGAATTGTGAAAGAAATAATATATAAGGATTACAAGAATAGTTTATACATCCAATGAAAACGTTAAAATATATCATGTTAAACCTGTGATAATATAGTTCAGCTGAAAACTGTTGATACTCAATGATTATCATTATATTGATTGCGAATATAGACAACTGATATAATAGAAATATAATAATGATCACAGTGACAACAATATTCATTAAGGTCTTCCGTTTCCAGCGGAAGACCTTACTATTATTGTGCTGGTAAGATTATTCTTATTTTTTATTTCTTCTTCCTAGACGCGAACTTTGAGGTTTCATATCCTGCTCATTTCTGAACGGTTTTTGCTTAAATTTTCAGGACTTATAGACATTACAAAACACTATCATTTAATATTTATTAGTTTGATAGGATATTGGCGCTTCTGATTGGTCGAAAAATTTCTTTGATACCTGCATCAATAAAATTTTTGTCGGATCTACTTTTTTATCTGTACTGATTTAACACTATTTATAGAACGGGAATTTCCAAGATAAACACTGGCAACAAAATGTAAATTTGTGTCTGTTTAATTGTCAGCAAACAAAATTCAACTTTATGAATATAAAAAATTGAAAGTTTTACCTTCAAAAATAAACAATACACATTATTTAATTCACTAAATAGAAAATTAAGCGTCTTCTCACGATTTCGTCTGCTTGAGATCAACGATCAACATTTGCGAACAGGCTGGCTGTTCCAATTCCAGGAATAATCATAACGAACATATAGGCATATACACTTTCACGGTAACACTGCTGTTCAAATTTGGTAACGATGAGTTTTAAATTAACACACGTACATGATCGGTCATCAGAATAAGCATCGTAAAGCAAAGCTACGAGTAGTGCATCAACTCCTTCGGCGTATTCCAAGCGGCAGATAATCAGCACCTCACTGGCTATCTAGTTACCACAACATTTACAAAAGTCGCACATACATACTATTATTTGTCGACATATCCAACTTTTTTCGTCCACGATCGCGTCTCCTTGCATGGTTATGCACAGGTGCATATTCCAGCGATCTAACTCGCATTAAAACAAGTTTTAACGAATCTTGCTGCACAGTGAATAACATAACACGCCATCGCATGTATTTCCCTTTCGTTTTCAATTCAGCTGGTTCAGATTTCAACTTTCTATTTGTGTTTAATCCATTAAACTCAGCTCAATAGCTCTGCATTAGCTGAAGGCGCATCCATTTTGAATATTGTTGCTGTTTTTGTTTTGTATTCATACGCGCCGCTTCGTTTAAAATATTTACATTTTTGATCAATGACACTTCACATTTTATGATTTGAAAATGTTTTATTAAATGATAAGAAATGAATTTAATAATTTTTTTTATTGATCGACGTATCAAAGGAAAAATTGACCGGAAAACAATGCTACGCGCATTGATGAAGTTTTCCGGTCAATTTTTCCTTTGATACGTCGATCAATAGAAAAATTATTAAATTCATTTCTTAAATCTAAAACGTTTCATAAACTTTAAAATTCCTCTTCCGTGAACGAGTTATCCTCCTTTCAAAATTTTTTTGGGCCTTTGGTTTCCAGACAAAGGCTCCGAGACAAAGATAGCAGGGAATGGGAATCCAACGAATTTGAATAACAGAGACATTGAAGTTGTGCACATCGATTTTTGTTTTTGGATTACGTTTTTTATTTAGAAAAAGGTAGGGGGTCAAAAAATAGGATTCCAAAAAGTGCAAAAAATTAGACATATTTTTCTGTGTAGCTTTTAAACGAAAAATATTTTGTTAAGACATGTAGAATAAAAGTTGTGAAGAATGTTAAGGGCTTTCATTTGACACCAATGAAAAAGTTAAAGGAATTTTGTTTCTGGAATTTAGAAGTTATGAAATACGACTACATTATGCAATACAGTCGGTCGCCATAGAAATCATCAAAGTACTGCATGTGTCGACAGATTTCTTCTTTCGTTGGAATACCATGATAGTTCACTTGACTTACAGACTATAATATAGCGACAGATCTGCCTCCCAAAGATATATGGCTTCTCAAAGTTACACTTAAGTGAGATAGATGTGTGTTCTTGGGGATTTTTAATTATTTATTGCTAATTAAATGAAAATTGATTTTAAAAAAGCCTTTTATTGAAGTTGCAATGAGGTTGTAATGCAACTTAATATACTTACAAGATTAGCTACAGCCAGTGGAATACTAATTTTATGTCAACAATATATGAATACCAAAACTATGAAAATACAAGATAAATAGTTTCCAGAACTATAATAATATGCATGTGTAGATGAAGGTTGCACCCTCATTTGTATGGCTGTAGGTGAGGAGGTAAACGTGTAGCGATGTACATACAATGTATGTCTGCATATACGGATTCCGAACCGTGGCTACAGACGATACCCATTGACAGTCTTTCTATACATCTTTGCGCAGTTTGACCTAGAAACTGACCAGTTACATAACTTCTTCGAATTTCTCTAACACGGACTGTCTTATTCTTCCCAAGAATTCGAATTTACGAAAGCGCAATTGAAGTTTTATTCAATTTAATTAGTCAGCCCACGGGCTGACAGAAAACTCAGCAGAATATTTTATTTTTTAAATCTGAAATAGCCTAAAACAAAAACAATAATGTCTTGATGGCTTTCGCTACATCTTCCTATTTATTTGTATTTTAAACCTCAAAAGAACTGTAGGAATTCAGTTTCAAAACGTTTCAAAAGCTTTGAAAACCATACCAATTAGAAATCATTTAGATTCAAATTGACACATGTCATTGAGGAGACATCGTCGGAACCCACGGGTCTCTAATCTGTTACATTGCTTTCAATGCAGCGTAATAGATAGAAAACACGTGGGTTCCAACAATGAAAGGAAAGTGCAAATGTGCATACAAAACATTGGTCAATACATGCATATTCAAAAAGTACAAAATATTAACTAAACCGAAAATTGCTTTTGACCTGAGGGTGTGTCATGACCTTGACCAAAAAATATTTGGGCAAGATCAAGGTCACTGGCAGGAAAAGTGCAAAAATCGTGTCCGGTCCATATCATTTTTATGAAAAAAAAACCACATTAAACGTTCTTTCTCACACAAAGATTGCTTTTAACCTAAGTGTGTGTAATGATATTGTTCCAAGGTTATTTTGTCAAGTTCGTAATTTGTGTCTGATTTATACTGTTTTTAAGGAGAAACATTGGAAGTTGCTTTTTCATTTAAAGATTGCTGATGACCTGAGGATGTGTCATGAACTTGACCCAGGGTCAGTTGTGCAAGTTCAAGGTCATTTAAAAAAAATGCTTCTTTCCTGTCTGTCATATCTTGCAGACATGAAAATGATTATAAGCTAAAATTTGACACAAAGATTGCTTGTGACATGTACTTAAATGTGTCCTGACTTGAACTTTGATCATTTGTACAAGTTCAGTGTCACTATAAGAAAAAGAAGCATCCATTATTTTCTATTAGAGAAATATTTTAGTTATGATTTTTTTCTTAGTGGGGAGGGGAGGAAATATTTGAGAGGTTGCTCACAGAACCGCCAGTTGGTCCAAAGAGAGCACTCTTCCCCTATCTCGCAACCAAAATTTCCCTTAAATTAACATAAAGGAAATTGAATTTTGGGGCATTGTTCCCCCCTTCCCCAACACACATTTTAGTAGAAGGCAATATAAGTTTTTATGGCAAATTGAAAACAAATTATATTAAACAAAATAAGTTATTGCTGCCTCACTACTACCCCCTCCCCTACCAATACCACGGATTAGATTTTAAAGATTTTAGTAATTTTTTTTCTTTTCTTTGCTTGTTAATACATTTCGGATAAATTTGTTCCCCGAAGCAAAAACGATGCTGAGTGCTTGCATGGCCAAACATTATACCGAGAGTTGTCCCTCCCGCTGAGCACCTCTCGTACAGCGCACCCTTAGCTTGGAGAAGGCGTCATCGTTTATTTTTGATTTTCTAAACTTACTTTTATAATATTGGCAATCCAGTCTGATTAAAATCACCATCCTTCTGCTTACACTTATCAGGGTCTGATAGGTATCGATAACAGGTCATCTTCACATGACCTCTATATTTGCACACAACCTAAATATACTCTCAGTTACCAAATGCATGCCTTTATCTGTTAATGAGAGGTGCAACTCTTCAATACTCAGTCTGGGGGTTACATAGGAAGCAGGCATGAATTAATTTGCCTGTCTCCTTTTAAAAAGTTCAAATAAATTTTCTAAAGCCCTGATTGCTCAGAAGTTTAGGTCGTGTGAAGGTGACCCTCTATCAATTCCTGTAAGACCCTGTAAGGAGAAGAAGGGTGCTTTTAATTAGACTAATTGACATTCCTTTTCCGACAGGAAGCTGCAACGGAAGACCTTTTCGTTGCTTTGCAACGAGCTCGGCTCTAGTTCTTCTTTGTGATTGTTCTGTTACAGACAAAGAATTCTGTAATGTTCTTATCTTTTTAACATGCATAAGGGTCATTATAGAACAGACCATTAACAAAATAAAAACATTGACGGTGACATTAATCGCCACCACATTTATTTAGCGTAGTGTCTCGACGTTGTATTTGAAGCCAAGTATAGCTACACTGCTTGTTATCCATATGGTGAGTGAACACAAAAATACCGCCGATACCGTTAGATGTTGTCTGCTTTGTAAGGGATACACTGTGACTAAATATCTGACAACGGACAGTAAACATAAGTGAAAATAAGAACTGAATTGAACAATATCACCGATGACTGTAAAACTTGGCCAAAAAATGCCAAAAATTTGTCATTGTCAAAAAAGTGAAAATTGTGACTGATAGAAAATCTGCAAAAGCTAATTGTCCGATAGCAGCAAAAGTCGGTGTATGGTATTTCGAATGGTATAGGATTTTACCTATCGTGGCAAGGTTTCCAATGCATCCAAAGAACGCAATAGTAATTATCACACATTTGAAAACTATATCAGAAGTCGTTTTACTAAATAGTTGTAAAGTAAATCCTTCTGAAGTTGAATGATTTTCGAATCCATATGGACAAATTAATCACAATTACTAAGTGGGTTTACATATACATAAATCACAAACGTTTTGATGAATATATCTATCCTTTAACCTATGAACTAACAAGAATGAATGACCACAAATACAACATTGATTAAAGAAAAAGGATATGCGAGTCGTATATACGGTATATAGCTTTTAAAGTCTGCTCAACATAACATGATTGTGTATTTGATTTTATTTACTTTCATCTTCTGAATTTATGGGGCTTATTACACAAAACATGTTCTTTTATTTCCAGCTATTCTGAAAATCAACAATACTGCTAAGTTTGACAATGTAAACAATGAACCACTATAACATGAAAAGTTCGTTTGTATTTTCTATCTCTATGCGATTGTACTTTTAAATTTTATTTACCATCACTGGAAACATTGATAACGAATCATGCATTAACTAATGATTAAGATTAACTTTTTGTTGATAACACATTTGTGTGAGAAAATTATCTGTGATTTAATATCGTTGACATAGAAAAAAGTCATATAGAATTCACGATTAAATTGCGTTTTTCTGTTAACATTAAAAAAAATGTTATTTTCAACAACGATATGGTTGAACACTTAACTTAAATGCACATATTTAATCTATGTAAAGATTTATTTAATAGCAATATATACGATTGCAGTTGTTCGTAAATTGAGACAACCTACGAGGGTTGTCGCAAAACAGCGTAGACAGAACACATAACTTAAACTCTGTCCACTGCAATTTCATTAGACTTCTATGTTTTGTTCCTTGGCTCTTTGGCAAACAATGCTAAAAAATTCAAATTTGTGCTTTACTTATTTCTTGAGAAAATAAATGATTAGTAACGACAAGTTTTGCCAGGCGGTGCAATGTGCGACCTCGAAAATTTCCAGATTTTACGTTGTTGCTAAACCCTCCACATCGTTTTCGATAACATTTACGTTTTATTTCCGAAAATGTCTTAGAAAATAATATTTTCACAGAACATATACTCTGAGTCACATTCAATATACTTTTCTAGTTTTGTTTTTTAAAATATTTTCTATGTACAAAGGATCTGCCGACTCCAACCTTGCCCTTATTACTGTCTAACGTCCGTCTTACCGCAAATTGTTGTTTAGCATTTGACGTCCATTTCTATCGGTCGGGATTTCTTTTTTTACTAATTGTCATCATAATCGTCCGAATATTTTCAATGTTGCTAAACTACTTATTCACAAAATGCATTTCTAAGTGATTTTATTAATTGTATTTACTTTAAAAACCGCTCAGGATTTGTTTCAAGGTCTTTAACAAATTTTATCAGTTACAAGTGCGCCGCCTTTAACGCCGATGTCGTCTTTTTACTACGGGTTAACAATTGAACTTGTCACAAAACACGCTATCAAATCTTTAAAATTTTCGTCACAGCCAAAACATTTATTTGGCAAATAAAAGAATTAATAGCAAATTTAACTTTATTTTTTATTTGAATTTTTTCATTTGAAAAGTATTTTCCTCGCAATTTTCATTTCAGTATTTTGATTTTAACCTTTCGTTTTTGACATTGCGCCGCATGTCCAATTTCTGATCTTACATGCGTTTATTTCACTAATGTAATCTCAAACAATATTTGATTTCAAAACATAATCTTAATGCAAAATACCTTTTGTGGCACAAGTTTCATCTTCCTGTGTCGTCAATTTAACTGAACAACGTCACTTGTCTACGCTATTTTGGGACAAGCCTCGCATACATATTTTTCTCCCTAGAAACGGATTTTAGTAACAATTATGCGGCGCCGATTTGATATTTTTGAGTTATTTTCTGATATCAGAAAATGCTTTTTTTTACATAAGAAATCGAATTTCTAATTTCAGAAAATGATATTTTGATATCAGAAATTCAAACTGATTTTTAGATTTAAAAAACTATATTTTCTTATTTCAGAAATTCGAATAAAATGGCAAATAAATTTTACATATTTAATGAATATTCCTTTGACTTAGAATTAAATTGCTGAACTACAGGGCCCGATTTGCATATTAATATCTGTTGTTTTTTAATGTAAGAATTTTATAAGTGTTCTTGTAAATTCTGTATTGAAAGCGTTAACTGTACGCCTGTATAATTTCCTTTATATTATGCAACGCCATCATTTTTTAGGATTGTCTCAATATTCACAGCGAATCGCAAATAAAAACCAAAAAACAGTGTTAATCATTGTATATGTGAACAAACTTGCCAAAATGAAATCAGGTTCAAAATTTGGCATGCTTTATTATTCTTAACAGGCATCTACAGGTTTGAAACACATTTTCTAACGAATTACAAGGATTTCATCACAGGGAACATTAATAAAGTTGATGATAATTTTATGTAGGTCTTATTTTCTGGTTTCAAAAAATCGATTTTCTGATGTCAGAAAATACGTGATTTTTTTTTACATAAAAAAATGAGTTTCTGATATCGAGAATTTGATTTTTGATATCAAAAAATGATTTTTGATATCAAAAAATGAATTTTTTTTTAATCAAAGAATTCGATATTTTGTTATAAAGAAAATCAACCTTTATATTTAATATAAAAAAATCTATTTTGTGATATCATAAAATCGTTTTTCGATGTCAAGAATTTTAATTTGTGATATTATAAATGATTTTCTAATATCACAAAATAATTTTTTTTATATGAAGCATTTTTTTTTTATATCAAATTATTATGTTTTGATATCAGAAAATGCCTCAAAAATATTAAAACGGCGACTCATGAAAATTGACATAAACTTTGAAAAAAAAGTCAACAAATAATTAAGCAAAGTTTCGAATTTAAAAAAAAAAAAAATATTCTTGTTCACGACGGTACAAAACAGGGCGACGGTCGTGATTCCCGGATCATACATGAACTGGGAGAAAAAAAACTTAACTTACAAAGTATCGGTAGACTTAAAATAAATATCAAAAGAAATCAATTTATATATGCTCATTTTACTTTCATTGTGACAACCTTTAATGCTAGATTCATACATGTTGGAGTAGATAAACCGACGCTGTGGTTTAGTTGTTTAATTCTAGTTGTAACGTGGCATTTGATTGGATAGAAAAATTTAGTTTAATTTGTATAACCTGGTTTGCACGTCACAAGACACGTCACAATGCACCAAGGTCAAAAACGTACTAATCCGCTTGACGTGACGTTTGAATTTTGAACAGATTCATATCATTTTTAAAAGTAAAACGGACTCAATTTGTACAGCAAATTACAGAAAAATAAATTATAAGGAATGAACTCAATATCTACCCAAGTTATACTCGTATAACCTGGGTTTGGGCAATTTACGTTTTTTAATAATCCGCTTCACGGATTATAAAGCGTAAATTGCCCCAACCCAGGTTATACTCGTATAACTTGGGTAGACATTGAGTTCATTTCTTAAGTAAATTGTCTTAAAAATAAAATATGACAAAGACAAGAGGCCAATTGGCCTAAACGGTCACCTGAGTAGCATATAACCCATACACAAACTTGTCGATGAGTCTCATATATGCATTTAATTAATTAGGTTTCATTATGGAGTAGAAAAATTATAAATTAGTAATAACGACCACCTCCCTGCCTGAAATCTTTCAAAAAGAACTGTAAAACCTATAATTTTGGCGAAAAACTTAAAGATATTGTCTACAAAATCATTAATTCAGTTTTCCTGTCAGGTGTGTGGGAGTAGAGAAGATAATTTTTAACATTATATGCATTAACACTATACATCCATTTTCGCCCTGCCCTAGAGTCAAAACCCATACTCTAGGGGACATGAGAATTAAAATTTCAGTACAGGACTTCCTGGTAAACATAATTATAGGTCAGTTTTTTATACAGATGTGTGAGAATAGAGAAGAAAATTGTTAAACATTATATGGTTTAACACTATATTGCCCCCCCCCCCCCCATGTCCTGAACTCTAACTCAGGGGCCATGAATTTCACAATTTAGGTAGAGGAGTTAGTAGACATCATAACCATGTATTCAGTTTTTTGCCCACATGTGTTGGAGTAAAGAAAATTTTTTTTTTTAGATTTTAAACACCTTTACTATATGGCCACATTGGCCCCACCCTAGAGCCTGAAACCCTAACAAAGGGGTCATGAACTTCACAATTTAGGTAGAGGAGTTAGTAGACATCATAACCATGTATTCAGTTTTTTGCCCACATGTGTTGGAGTAAAGACATTTTTTAAAAAGATTTTAAACACCTTTACTATATGGCCACATGGGCCCCACCCTAGAGCCTGAACCCCTTACCCATGGGTCATGAATTTCACAATTTTAGTAGAGGGCCTCATGGACATCATAATCATGCATTTAGTTTTTAACAAATATATATGGGAGTAGAGAAGAAGATTTTCTAAAATTTAATACATGTACATTTTACTATATAACCATATTGGCCACACCCTAGGGCCTGAACCCCTTACCCAGGGGTCATGAATTTCACAATTTTGGTAGAGGGCTTCATGGACATCATAATCATGCATTTAGTTTTTTACAAATATATATGGTAGTAGAGAAGAAGATTTTCTAAGATTTAAAACTGTTAACTATATGGCCATATTGGCCCCACCCTAGAGCCTGAACCCCTGACCCAGGGGTCATTATTTCACAATTTAGGTAGAGGGCTTCATGGACATCATAACTATGCAACCAGTTTTTTTCCTCACGTGTGGGAATAGAGAAGAAGATTTTCTAAGATTTAATACATTTTTACTATATGGCCATATAGGCCCCACCCTAGAGCCAGAACCCCTGACCCAGGGGCCATGAATTTCACAATTTTAATAGAGGGCTTCATGGACATCATTACTATGCATTTAGTTTTTTCCTCACATGTGTGGGAGTAGAGAAGAAGATTTTTGAAAATTTGGCTTTTTTTTTTTTGCATATTTGGCCCCACATGTGGCGCCCCGGGGATGGTAGAGCCATTGATTTCACAATTTAGATTCCTCTTACCATAGAGATGCCTCACACCAAAAATGGTAACAATCAGCCTTGTAGTTTTTAAGAAGTTAAAAATGTTAAATTGTTAACGCACGACGACAGACGAAAACGGATAGCAATAGGTCACCTGAGTTTACTCAGGTGACCTAAAAAGTTAATACATGTTAATATAATATTATGGCATGCCAATGAGAAAAAAACTATCTAATTCTATATAATAGGTTTAAGGTAATTATAGGTCGTAACTGCAATTCCCTTGGTTCAAAAGGTCGTAACTGGCAGATACGACTTTTCACATTATCCAAAGGTGGCGATGAAAGGTCTTATCTTCATACTGTGATGAATTTCTACCCAATGTATGCATATTTTAGGAACTTTTTTTCTTTATAAGTTAAAAATTATATTATTAATGCATAGTTACTGCCAGGGATGAATTTAAATTGATAGTACAATTCTATAACATTTTTTTGCTCTCCTGTAAAATCATAAAATTACAGTTACGACCTTTTCATCCCACAGCGTCGAAACAGAGATGGTACAAATATATTTCTCCCTGTCAATCTGACTGTAATGGCTGAATATCGACGTGAAGGCGGCGAAGCGAATTTATATAAAATTCTGAGAATCTCTGAAGAATATTTCTCAATAATCAATAGGTGAGAGTTTGTGACGTTGCTGTCAAAGTAACCAAAAGTAGCATGTATGAACAGCGTGGATTTTATGAGGGACCAGCAGTAACCCTTGAAGTGATGGAGATCCTTTGTGAATACCTGACTATCGCTCATTATGTTCGACTAAGGATTTACAGGGGTTCTGAAAAAAGGGTTCAAAATATTGCAGAACTTGAAATTCACACGAACTTAGATTTCATAGAGAATCAGGAGAAGTCATATCCTGGAGAACCCGTACCCCGGAGAGATTTGACCCTAATGAAAGCTAAAGGATTCGGATTTATTGGTAAAATATGCAGATTTAGGTTTATTGAGTTTCAAACTTCAATTAATTTGTTCGTTTAAAGAATTTCTGAAGCATAAATGTTTCTAAAATATTTTTGATCACAGCATGGATATTGATAAAAATACTTATACTGGATCTATAAGCTCGATACAAGATATTTTTACAATGCTTTGCTTCTTCCAAATCAATACGTTTACAAATAGACAAACCCAAACTTTAACGAGATAAAGTGAATGTGGATAGCATGCATTTTATCCACATTATAGTTCTAATGCTGATCATTTCCGAAATGTTATATTAAGTCGTTGAAAAAAAAATGAATGAAGACAAAATGTAAAGATTACAAAACTGTGTTCATAACTAGTAAAAGTAAAAGAGTACTCAGAATATAGATTAAATTTCCATATTCATCAATATAATGTAACCGTTATTTGATGTGTGTATTGTAATAAAAACCTCAAGACGATTTTAGAGTTCGAGTTCCTTTTGATGTTGATACTTGGAATTTTATATTGTTTAGAATTTTTTAGAATTCACCCTAAAACAACACTTACATTAAAGAATCAAGTACACAATAAAGAAAATACATACACAAACATTCACATATAACATCCGTTTACTTTGGTCAATTATTTATATTATTATCAACAAAGATTAATAACTTAAACAATAATATTAGCGGTTGACTGCCACACTTAAAGATAAGTTGACTGCGCTGATAAACAACATCGAATGCAACAGTGCTTCAACTAGTCAGGGTAGTATGAGACAAACCCTCTTGGGACATTTAACAATGATGATAATGACTGGTTGTTAACATAATCTAGAATTGAAAAAAGACATCTGGACAACGCTGTTCAACACTCAGTTGAAGCGGTAGTTGTGGATTACATTGAGAAAATAGCTAGTAAGTGTACCACAGGTTTTGTTAGTACTGCGGTACCAGTTGATGCAAGGGTATCGTATCAAACTGAATCAAAAATTTGGTGAAACCAGTACGTAGAATTTTCAAACCTTTTGTCTAAAGACAAACAAAAGAAAGGTAATTTTTTCTCTACAAGTAGAAGATGGTGACAGTCCAGACAAGCTGACAATCCACCAGATCAAGACTGATTCCCAAAACGAGGTAACTTTTTCATGACTGACTGGATAACAGCATGGAATAGATTTTCTGCAATTTATTGCATGAAATATCCAGAACAACAAGCAAAATTAGCCGAGCAATTAGAAGAAGTCAGAAAACTAGGAGATGCCAAGGGCAATTGCAAAGCTTATGACTCTGATTTTAGGATGCTCGTTGTTCAAGAACAGGTTGCATGGGGTGATGATCACATGGAATTATATGTAAATGCCAGACTGACAAAAAATTTACCTACAAACAAAGCGTAACGAAAGTCATAAAGATATGCAGTATAGCTCAATGCCAAGAGGAGTCTGTTTCCATTACCAATTCAGTCAGAACGGATAAGGATGTCTCTCTAAATCATTGTAATTACAGGAGCACGGGGCAGCGAAGGGTCTGCAAGCACTGTATTTTAACGACGGTGGGTGGGAAGAGAGGTTTCGAACAACCGCTGCCCTTAACCCATGCGCTGATCGAGAAGATGGCGAGGGGAAGGACGGCCAGACACCCCTTGAAAATTCAAATTTATAAAATTAACATCGTGAAATTATCAAAAATAGGCCCCGAAACCCCTTCCCTTGCAATAGAAAATATTTTTTATTTGATTTGTACATGTACCCTCTTGATTTTTTCGTCGTCCTCAGCAGATATATATTTTTTCTGGTAATTTGCAAATGACGCCCTTATTCATGTTCTCGCTATATTCAGAAATTCCGATTAGAAGTGACTTCATTAATGTAATGTCAAGATATCTTTGAAAAAGTATTCAAAAAGACTTACATGTCTTGAGGGAGAATAAAATGCATTTCCGGGGCGGTATTATAATCTATTCGAAGGAATCGAAAGGAAGAAGTATCATATCTGAATGGGCGAATATAAATTTTCAATATGACGCCATATATAACTTACACTGCACTTTTCTAATTGAAATATATAACAGCTCCGTTCAGCTGGTACAAACTGTTTGTGCGGATTTATGTTGAGTTGTTGACGGCAAAAAATAAAGACAATCTTATATTGTAGATATGATGTTTTTTCGCTAAATAGATTTGGTCGAGCACGCGTGTATGTGATTGTGTGTGTGAGTGTGTGTGTTTGTTTGGGAGTAGTCCCCCGTGCAAACTGCTTCATGTATGTTTGTGCTATGAGATTCATCTACGGGTGAACTTCTATTAGAAGTTGCACTATTCAAATAAGTAAAATAGTGATAGCTAGCAGAAAAAACCTTCACAACTATTTTTTTTAAAATTTTCTACATTTCTACGGTACATATACCCTATAAATCAACGCCTAAAATGCATCAGCAATATTATTTGAAGTTGTTTTCAGGTTGATTAAGTTTTTACATGGTTTTCAGTCGCAAAGGAGTATATACCCTATCGAAAATGCAAAAAAATTACTGCAATTAGAAATTAAAATGCAACAATTATATATTAATGGTATCACTATATAAAATCAAATAATACATTGGGGTCACAAGAATAAACCGCGAAATTCATTACTCGTGTCATTGTTTTATCAAACCATGATCTTTTTTTAAATGTTATAGAGGAATAAAAACCAAAGGAAACATTATTGGTTCATAATAAATGATTATTTCTAATTCATATTTAAATATCATATGATATTTTATTGTTTTATTATTAGGATATTTTATTATATTATTATGATAATTTTTGATTTGTAGCACATTTATCCCATCATTTTGATACTAAACTTTCAAAATAGAGAATGCTTTAGGAAAAAAAAATATTTTCTCATATTTTTTCTTTCATATCACAAATATTTTATGAATGCAATATAATACACATCCTTATCAATGTTTGACCATGGATATAGTATATTGGATATATATAATGCTCTATACAATTTAAGATGGTTCAACGCAAAGCCCTATATGAATTCTGAGAGAAATAGTATATAAGAAATACAAGAAAAGTTCATACATCCAGCGAAAAGGTAAAAATATTCTATGTTAACCGTATGATAATATAGTTCAGCTGAAAACTGTTGATACAAAAAAACTATCGTGATATTGATTGCGATCATAGACAATTGATATAATACAAATATGCTAATGATCACAGTGACAACAATATTCATTCTTCTTTGTGATTGATCTTTTACTTTTAAATTGATTCTATGAACCTGGTTTAGTATGATGCATCACACTGTACGAAAAAAAATCTTCAATGCTAGGTATTTATTTTAACATTTTTTAAATGCAAATTGAATAAGTTAGATATCTTCATTTAATATTTATTGATTTTTTGCATTTTTTTTTTACGTTTAAGTTTAAAACATTCTTCCTACTCGCCTTAAATTACTTCTTTATGAATTTATCAAATTATCAATCAACAATAAAATGAGTATAGATTACGTTAATAGTTCATTCATCATAATGATAGTTTAAGTTTCAATTTTATTTCAATATTTTATTAAATATTAAAGCATAAATTGAAAAAACCTATTCCTGCAAAAGTTTGTAACAATGCTAAAAATTTCAATAAGTATTCTTGTTTATGTAAGAGTCGAAGGATAATGTCACAATGTCACATTGTAAATTTAATGAAAATCCCAATTTTCAACATGACATTTTTTTTTCTAATTCTAATTCTTTGTTAATTTAAAACATTTACTTTAAATACCCCGAAAGCCGCGGAAAAGGCTAAAAAGTATACATGTAGGTGTTTGTTTTGCTTAAGGTTAGCGTCATTCCTCTAATCAAAGCGTCACCGATGTGAGAGTGTTATAATTCCTTAATTGTGTTAATCGAACGTTTTAGTGAAAGGTGCGCGTTGTGTAAAAGAGTCAGTTTTGAGTTCCACCTTGGAGATTCTTGAACGTGATTTTAATGTACTGGACTCTCCTTCATCGAAGAAATCACTTAGTCTTTTAACTCTTGACAGTTCGTGCAACAAAACTAGTGTGAATGGTACGAGTGCATATTGTAAGAAAGCGAGGATATTTTCATTACTTCTGTTTTTAATTTGGCCATTTAACGAAATACAATACTTCAACTTTATTTTTGTGTTCTTTTAATATTACGCTAAATTCTATTTGTTCTATTAATTCTAGAATAACCTCCAAGGTGTTCGAAAAAAAATCGTTCATCTTGCGTTAACTGTGCATTCACCGTTCACCTTGCGCTCCCGTTTGCGTTCTGCGTGCGCTCAGCGTTCACCGTTCACAGCCGCTCACCCATGCCAATCCCGTTTAGCGTTCGCTCACCGTTCACTCGCCGTGCGTTCTGCGTTTGCTTACCGTTCGTTCAGAGTGCGCTCATTGTTCTCTCACCGTTCATGTGGGAAAGTAGAACGTTTCAAGGACTGTATATTGAGTAATGAGGACACATTCTAGATAGTTTATGTCCAATGTCAAGAGATAGAAGAGAATAAAACAGGACTGGTTTTAGTACATTTAGTTTATAAAATTTTTAATAATCACCTTGTTCTGAATACCTCATGAATGGATATATGACACAGAAGCTTGTTTCTGTAATAAAAGTAATAGTACTATGGGGTAAACTTTATCATAAAAACAATTGTTTGTGGTGGTGATGGCTTCCGATTTTGACCATGTTTGACATTGTTATTTTTATACCGTAGGGTGAACTTTTATTGCAGAAACAAGCGCATGTGACAATCACGCAATATAGTTCTAGTGCATATCTGTGATAACACCCACAATTCATTTTTCAATTCAGTATATTTCCTTTAGTTAAACAACTTATCAGAATAAATACAATTATATAAATATTCTATAAGAAGATGCATGAAATAACAATTAATGTTTTACAAAATATAATTATAACAATGTCGAACTTCTTAATTTCACAGCTTGCAGTAGACATTTACCTAAATTATTGAGTTCTTTTGTATTATCTACACAAAGTTACTTTACTGGTTTCTACACATAAGCTTTTACATTGTAACAATGTTTAATATATTTCATTTCTAATTAAGGTCTTCCGTTGGAAACGGAAGACCTTGTACTGATTCTGATGGTAATTCTTCATTAGGGTCTTCCGTTTCCAACGGAAGACCCTCTTGTTATTCTACGGTTTCTTTTTCTTTATTATTAGGGTCTTCCGTTTCCAACGGAAGACCCTCTTGTTATTCTATTGTTTCTTTTCCTTATTATTATTAGGGTCTTCCGTTTCCAACGGAAGACC
>WFKH01003881.1:63520657-63530698 GCA_016163765.1 Magallana hongkongensis
TGTGTGTGTGTGTGTGTGTGTGTGTGTGTGTGTGTGTGTGTGTGTGTGCACTGTTGACAGGCGTGTGTGAATGTGCAACACTTTCTAGTACAGTAACCGCTAATACTGAAGTTAGGACAGGGATGTTTTGGTGTTCATGAACCTCGAAAAAGCTGAGATGCCTAAGGTGACTTCCTGCTCCCAAAGAAGGTGGAACTTATGCCCATTCCCTGACTACTTAAAGCCTGAAAGTAAAAGCCTTAAAATGGATTTCTGAATTCAACGGATCTAAACGAACAAAGTACAAAGCAGCTGAATGAACTTCCAGTTTGTTCCGATTTACGTGAAGAAGTTTTGAAAAAAAAAAATGAAACAAAAAATGAGAGAGTATTTTCATTGCAAAATGTTAGTCCATTTTATAAATAATTAATTTGCGTTATCTGTGTATCTATTTAGACGGTGCCCCCTACATCAGTGAGTTTTTGGATCGAATCGAGGATGAAGCAGTTCCTCATATATAGCAACAGTGACTTCTTCATCCCCTGAAGTGAACTTAGTGTGGGGTATCTCATAGATAAATATGGAAGATCTGATAAGAAACGTAATCATGTGATACATAAAGTACATGTAATCACCGAATGTGGGAATTCTAATAGGAAAAAGTAACAATGTAATACACATAACCCCCAGTGTGGGAGATCTCATAGTCCGAGTTAATCATGAAATACATGTAATACTTGTAATCACGCAATGAGAGGAAAGGCACTCAGCAATACACCTAATTTTAATGGCTGGAAAGTTAATCATATAATCAATCAATGCAAGGGAAGATAATCATGTGTTACATGTGATCATGTCATCATGTCAGAAAAAAAAGTTGTTTCGATGGGGACACTGCTTAAAGGGTTCCTGCAGCCAAATCCATGTGAAACTTATGTTACAAAATTTATTAACCAGAATTTAATGCCAAAAAAAAAACCCGCATCGAAATCGATGCAAAAATAACGGAGTTACGCCGCTTCAAAGTGGCTATTTTTACCTGCTTTGAGAAATCCAATCAAGAGAAAATAGAATTAGGCGATAACGAGGCTTCAGTGGAAGTGACGTCACGAGGTCAACAGCAGGAAAATTTCCATACAAAGCTATACATAATAAATTCGATTTTACAACCAAAATTATTGCTTTAGGTCTGATGTTTTGACGTATCTAGTTATTTTAATATTGCAGATTTAGAAATTTGTATCCGTATATATTTGTTACAGTCAGATTTATTTTAAAAGGATTTTAAAATTTGCTATCCTCCTCGCCTCTTTACCGATTAATACGATATCTTAAAACACTTGCATGGGCAGAATATGTTCATTATTCAGTTTTTGATTACACAATGTCACTTCACACGCGAATGATCCGAGACAATGACTAAGGTAAACAGGTAAACTAACGGAGCTACTGCTCCAGACACGTGTATATCTAGGGTATGTATACACATGGTACACATGCATGTCTGGTGAACAAAGGGGACACCTCTAGATTGGTAAATTGATTTGTGTATAATAAGCTACTCAAAACAGAAAAATAAATTAGACTGTGTAAAATCAGGCGTTCATAAGCTAACCCATGTGTATAGTCTGTCAATCAGACTATCAAAACGTAACCACTAACCTGCTAACGTTCAAAATAAATGCCTTGATTGTTACTTATTTACTCACATTTAAAATGACAAAATTTACCATTCAGCCGTTTTAATCTTTTTAAAAATGTAATTAAGTATTTTTTTTCGGAAGTAATAACGTTGATCATAATTTAAACTCAATTTCTTATCTAATATTAATTAAGCGCAACTTTCTTTCGAGCTCTATGGTCAGCAGTTAAATACTCCAAATAGCTTGATTAAGTTGTTATACTGACGCCGAATCATTATAAAATCTTTAAAAAAAATTATGACAAAGGATGTAAATAAGTCTAAAATAAAATTCCACTATCGTATTTTTAAAGAATACAAGACCGACTTCATCATGCAGCCATCTTCCATGTACTTTCGCCCTGATCCGTTTATAATTAATCCTGTGTTTATTATTATGTTTTTATTGTTGTTGGTTTGAAATTAGTATAAATGAATAATCGGGCGACATAGTGGTAATTTTATATCTCATACGAGGAATAGACCCCGCGTTATAATACTTTTTACCAAATATGTACTATCGTCAATATTATTAATAATGTCATAGAAAAATCATCCCAGAAAAATACGAAAATATGTTTCTTATAACAATAGTGCTTTGATTGATTGTCATTTTGCTACAGAGACTGTGAATTTATATGGAAAGTGTGTTAAAAATTTGACTTAATTCATCAATCAAACAATTTTCCGAATTCGGCATTTTTGTACGGTAAAATACGAGTTTAAATTCAAACAACATTTTATTTAGTCATTCTGGGTTGAAAAGGAAATAAAAATACAGAAACAACTGTTCATATATCGATAAAACAATGCAAGAAAACGAACAGTTTTCATTGGATTTTCTTGTTTCTCATATAGCGGCGTTGACCCCGTGACGTCACAGTTCGCGCCAATTCGGCTTGATTCAAAAACCGTTCAGGTGTAAAATTTTGTTTTCCCCAAATATCTCAATAAGTACTTATGCGATCGCATTTTTCAGGATGATGTTTTTTCACATAGATCTCCATAATTCAAAAAATGACCAGCACTGCAGGTACCCTTTAAAAATAACTCAAGATCTGTTTGTAACACGCTATTTCTTTGGTTAAATACCAAAAAAAAATATTCATGTATAAACTTTTTGATGGTGTCACAATCACTCGTGGTTTATGAAGCGTAAACTGTTAACCAAGTTTATACTTGTATAAATTCTGTAACTATTGAAATTATTACTATATAGCACACACTGTATATGTGGGTGTGTTAGTGAGTTTTTGTATTATTGTGTTAATATACGTAACTTTGAAGACAAGATTAAAAGAAAACAAAATTAGCGGTGAGAATCATTAAATTTGGTTTACTTCGTAAGCATTGTAATAGATCAAATCCTATTCAATTTTAAGTTATTGGCAAAATCATTAGAAAAGCGAACAGTTGACTAATTAATGAAGATAACATTTTCACATACTTGAGTGATCCAGTATATTATTAATGATAGATGAAGTTTAGGTGTATTTATTTCAAACAAATTTGATTCCTCAAGAAGTATGCATTTTTCCCATGTCTTTGTTTACAGGTAGCTATGGCAGCACATCTCAGGAACAGTATAAAAACTCAAAAGGAGCAGACGAAAAACAGAATGAAGGTTACAATGATAACGCGATAGCGACAGACTAGACTCGAAACAGGGGCTACCGTGTCCAAACCAGTCGAGATATCAACTTCGCTAACCCCTCTAAAGTAATGAAGATCACAGGACACTGAATTATCAAAAACAATAAGTTACTATTTAGTTGGTGTGTTTGAAGTGTAAACGTCTCAGATCATTGAAAAAGCCTGTGTCTCTACACATTTATTATACATTTAGTAGCTTTGGTTTCAGGTAGGGAATTTCAAATTTATTATTGAGATATGAAAAAAAATTTTCTGGAATATGAAAAAACTACTAAATAATTATTCATTTTGTGTGTTTTTTTTTTTTTTTGAATTTTTACATTTTCTCTGCCTTAGCTAAATTTTGGCAAGCATGTTTTGTATTTTACATTACCTTGAATTAGTATAATTTTTTTAGACTGCTGCACGGACAAGGATACCATTGCTAATTTCTTGAAGCAGTGTGCCGTACTGAAGTACCTACAACAACCCAACATTCTGGTCATGTCCAGAGTCTGTCCAGTTCCAAGCCGCCATTGATCATTCTACCCAATCTACAAAGGGGAAATCTCAAAAACTATATCAAAGACTCGTCCAAGGTGTGTAGTCCTAGGCGTCAATTTCCTCTTTACTTGTATGTCTAGCAACAGAAATTTGAGTTTCCTAGCTTTTACAGTATATACATTCCATTATCATCTAGTTAAAGGTTTATATTAGAATAGCAAATTTTCTTATAGAAATTTGAATGTCCAACAATTATTATACAATATTACTGTACTGACATTGCATTCATTAAACTTCATTAAGACTTGCCATTTTCATAGGCTATGTTTTGATTTATTCAGGTGTCAGTTAAAATTGAATCTCTGGCTTTAATGAATTGAGAATTTTTGCTCACAAAACTTGTGTGCAAGAATTGACAATGCCAGTTTGATCCAGAAGGACTACTTGCATCTTCATCCATTCACATTTCTGTATTGTATATTACAGAACCTGACATTGATCGATCTATTAGAGACTGGGTAACAAGTGTGTGAGGCCATGACCTATCTTGAGGGAGTTCATGTCGTCCATGGCAACATAGCAGTCATGAACTGTATGTAAGTCATACCCCCAACCCCAAACAGATTGAAAGTTTCCTAGTTATGTCAAGCTATTACCCTTTGACTCTGAAAAAGATCTATTTACATTTATTTATTAAGATTTATAGTGATCAATTCTTACCATCGACAACAATAGGGTAATAGTGGGAAGATTTATTTAGACTTGTGCTATCAATGAATATATCTGATTTATGAGGGACTCAAAATTTAGTGAATATGCAAATTCAGACATCCTTAAGCAAGACTTGTCACACTTCGATTATGAGTGATAGAATATGTTTATATATAAATAATTGTATCACATCAACATTTGCATGCTTGATGAATAAGTAATTCCATGAATCCTTGATGCTTTTAGATGAATCATTTGTCAGACTGATGATTTTGTGGCCATCATTTTACTCACAAATTTACTTTCAAATAAGTCTGAACACTGTTTATGCTTCAATGATAATTAATGGTAGAAAATTGTTAGTTCTTAAATTAGATTTTCGAATTGTAGCTTTGTAAACAAAAATGAACATCATAAAAAGAAAGGGATCAATCAGTTATCATTTTTGAACAACTCTTTTAACAATGTTTAAAAAATGCATTTTTACACATAATTATCTATGTATTTTACCCTCCTAGCATTGAATTGCCAATTAATCTGTTTGCAGGGTGGCGGATGACAAAATGGTGAAAATATCCGACTATTCCATCGCCCCGCTGTATTCTGGGGACTTCTACCTTTCCAATTAATGACAACATCTCAATAACAAGATGGTGGGCACCAGTAATCCTAGACACAGAAAAGGGAGCCACTCCAGCCTTCAACCATTAAACTGACTGTGTAAGTAATAGGGGCTGGTATAGCCTTGGGTTAAGTTTTGGTTGTAGGGGGAGATAAATGGGCATTATCCTGTTATTAGCATCGCGATGCTGATAATTTTTGACGTTGTTGACGTTAGTAACGTCAACCAATTGTAATACTATTATAAAACTTCTATAACCATGGTAACGGTATTATCTTATTGTCTATATCCGTCAGTATTTAAACATTGATTATAATTTTCACCCTTTTTGATAATGTTTGAACATTGTGAATGACATTGAAATATGTATTGTATGATGCTATAACACGTGACCACATTAATATGTCATTGTTGCATATATTTATTGGAAAATATACTGGTACTCTGTGTCTATCGCTAATATTGTCAGTGTATTTAGAAGAGAACCAGCTTAACGTGCATTTGAGTATGTGGTATTAACGGATATGTGGTTATTATTTCTTGAATCAATTAGAATATATAACTAGAGCCTAGCTCGTTGCAAACAACGAGGAGGTCTTCCGTTACAACTTCAAGTCAATAATAGGATTGTCAATCAGTCTTAATAAAACCACCCCCACCCCCTTCTCCTTGCTCTTGTCAGGATCTGTCAGGTATTGATAGGAGGTCATCATCACATGACCTAAACTTCTGACCAATCAGGGCTTTAGAAGATCAATTGGAACTCTTCAAAAGTTGACAGACAAATTAATCATGCCTGTTTTCTATGTAACTTCCAAACTGCAGAGTATTGAAGAGTTACACCTCTCATTAAACAGATAAAGGCATGTCTGTGATAAGTTGGGGGTATATTTAGATATTATGCAAATGTAGAGGCCATGTGAAGATGACCTCTTATCGATACCTATCAGACCCTGACGAGTGTAAGGAGAAGGGGAATTTTTTTCATCTGGGTTGTCAATATGATAATAGTAATTTCAGAAAATCAAAAACGAGGCTTACAGTATTAATTTCATACCAGACAAATTCTCCGTTTAACTTGCTTTACGGCCATATCAATTTATGATAACTTAAAATCACACATCATAAATGTACATGTATTTAATTATTCCGGCCAGAAAATCAAAACGATAAATACGTTTATGTACAACTGATGACAGGATACAAACTAAGCCTATATCATAGTGTAATCAACACAAAATCCACTGCGCTGATGCATCATAAACACTTCCATTCCCTGTACTCATACTTACACCTCTACCGCTAACACATGGAATAGTTTATGTAAAAATGCAGAGTTTAAATTAAAAGATTGAAACGAACACAAACTGTTAATAAACGAGGATGCCTTCTCCCACCTGAGGGCGGGCTATACGAGAGGTGCTCAGTGGGAGGGATAACTCTCCGTATAATGTTTAGCCATGCAGGCACTAAGCATCATTTTTGAAAGGATGAGCATATTTATCTGAAATCTTGACAAGCAAATAAAAGAATAAATTCTCAAATCTTCAAAATCGTAATCCGTGGGGTAGGTAGGAGTTGTGAAGCAGCTCTAACTTCTATTTTTTTAAAATGTGATTTCGTTTTAAATATGCCAATAATTGTTTTGCCTTCACCTAAAAAGTGTATGCGAGGTAGGGGTGTGTGAATGCCCCAAAATTTAATTTTCTAAATGTAAATTTCAGGGAAACTTTGGTTGAAAATAAAAGTCAGCGGGGTTGGGGTTGGGGGGGGGGGTTCAGAGCTCCCACTCGATCAAAAATTCTTTTCGCCACTTTAGTGCGGCACGACGAAAGACCTATATTTAACAATTTTTTCTATCAAATCACATATACATGTACATATATACATGTTTTAGTTATAATATTTTGACGTTTAAAAGATACATGCATTGACTTATTTGTTGTACGTGTATGACGTACATTTGTATATTTGCACTCTTATCATTGGCATGTGTCTATTTGTATCACTAAATGATTTCAAAGTAAAGATACTGAAATTTTACAGATCTAAGTTAGAGAGAAAAAAAACACTTTTTATATAGCGAAAAAAAAATTATGGACTCATACACATAAATAAGAAGATGGAGTGAAAGTCACAAAGACATTATTTCTTCTGATCTTGACTATTTCAGAGTTGCTACAAATTTACAATCTCCCATTTTGATACGTCAGGTGTAAAATTAAATATTCTGCTTTAAGTTTTAAGTCGATTTAGTGTAACTGAGAATTAAGTGCATATATTTTTGAGAGGCAAATATGTCGCTATTCTATTAAGTCAAGTGAATTATGTTCCAAGGTGTTTCAAAGAAATAAGAAATCTGTCGACACTTACAGTACTCTGATGATTTCTATGGCGACCGACTGCATTGCATAACGTATTTATGTTCCAAGGTGTTTCAAAGAAATAAGAAATCTGTCGACACTTGCAGTACTCTGATGATTTCTATGGCGACCGACTGCATTGCATAACGTATTTCATAACTAATAATTATTATAAAGTTAAGATCTTTGATTTAAAATTTTAAACTTATATTTTAACAATTGACCACTACAGTGAAAGCACCCTTCCAATTGTTTTTTAATTACATAACAATTGATGATCTGCAGCCATAAATTATCTGGGGCTATCTATGTCCAGGGCTGTGTGCACAAAAGCGACACGAGATTGTCGGTCGCACGGGGTGATAGAATTAACACAGACCGACCGAATAAACCAACAGATTGCAAAGTGAAACACATTAGGAGGAACTGTTACACATAAGGAGTCACCAAAAATTGATTTTTGCAACGTTTGAATTTTCGATGAGTTTGTTTTTATAGTGAAACAAACGATCATACAGAAGAACTACAAAAGTGATCAAGTGACCGCTAGAATCAAAACAAAACTTGTTTAAAAATTCATGTGAATATTTTACAAATAACCACTGATTCTCTCAATTCCGCACAATTCTTTTATCGTGCCAGCACCTACCGCATACATGTAATATTGTAACACGGAACTTTGATTTTAATTTGATTTGAACGTTGAACACTTGGAGAATGTTTAATTTTTATTTTAATTCACTTTTACTTTGTACACCCTGCTAAATTTGTGTACAACTCTTAAAAAACTTCTTTTACTTTTACACGATTTTGTGTTGGTCGAATATTAATTCCCACACCAGTAAATATATAGATAATATTGGCTCAAAAGTTTTGAAAGTTTCAGCATTAATAAAGCATGTGCGAGGGATGATATATTTTGTGTTGATCTTAAACATTAAACATTATTTGTACAATTTAACAATACTAGTATTTAAGACTTACAAACCCACCTTGATAATTATGTCTCACGATGCTTCTGATTTGGAATAATATCGCTTTTATAATTTTTCAAAACGCTTTCTTTATTAACACTCTATTGTTTAATTAAATCAATTGAAGATGAAGAAACTTTTATAGCATAAACTTAAAACAGTTCTTGTGTTTGCTGCAAAATAAACATATATATGTAAGACGCGAATCGTGTGTATTAGATAATCGCTGACCTCTATGTACGTTGTCCAGCCGCGATCGATCTCCTCGGCCGCGGACGAGGGATGGATTACGGTCAGAACCCAGAAAGATTTGAAATGCTTGCAGTATAATGATTAAAATGTATCAAATAGAAGTTAATTTTTTATTTAAAAACCCACATTTGTTCTATGTCTTATTATGCTTCAGATTGGGTATGACATTGCTTTTATCAATTAACAGAACGATTTATTAATTAACACTCTAACGTTTTATTCAATTTAAGAAAAATAAACTTTTACATGTATATGTATTCAAAATTAAAAACAATGCTATATGTTTGCGGCTAAACAATCCCATATGTGTCAGACGCGAATCTTGTGTAGTAGATACCGCTGACCGCTAGGTAGTCCTGCCGCGATCGATATCCTCGGCCGCGGGCGGAAGATAGGTTACGTAATGGTACACACACGCAGCTCAGATCCCAGATAGATTTCAAATGCATGCAGTAATGTAGTACATAGAAGTTTGTTTTTTTTTTAATCCGTAATTTGAGATTTACCGGTACTAGAAAAGAAATAGAATGTTTATATTTTCTCGTTTCTCGTTTTTAAAGGATTGTTCACTATAAGAACTTTACAAAAATGACTTATAGTCCTCAAATATAAGCATGTATACTTTAAAAATACTTCTTTCTAATAAATTAAGGCATCCCGTATAAACCGGTATACATTCAGTGTTAACTTTATTTCATTTGTACGCACAAAGACTTTCGTTAACTTTGCCAAATTGCCGCGAATACTGGTCAACACGTAATACTGTTTGCCCTCATAGTATGCAATACCCGAACATAAAAACAGCTTAATGAGATGAATAAGATCACAAACAACATTTTTTTCAGCGACGCCCATATAAAATTTTTTACCGTTTTAGAGTTAAAAAGCAAAGACTTTTAAGGGATCTAGACCCCTAATTTAAGGGGCTAGTCCCTTTTTTATGGTATCAAGTAAAAGCCCTTAATATTTGGCACAACTTTTGTTCTATATGTGTTTAGAAAATATTTATTACTAAAAAGTTATGAAGCAAAGATGTAAGCAAAATTTAGCATTTTTTGAAACATAAATTTCGATGTGATTTTTTAAGAAGTATACGTGGGTTAATCAAACATATAAGACTGGGAGGATAACGTTCAAGATGTCTACATTAAAGATTTGTAAATCAAAACTACTTGCTACGGATCATCTCGGAGCCTTTGCAGGTACAAGAGACCCACTAAAAAAATATTCAAAGGGGAATAACTCAAAACCGGAAGTAGCGATTTCACAATGTTTTGTGCTATAGTGAGCTATTGGCATTTCCAATAGACCCTGAAAATTTGA
>WFKH01003881.1:63535010-63583872 GCA_016163765.1 Magallana hongkongensis
GTTGATCAATAAAGCCTTGTTAGCCCGAACACAATACAAAAGGGACAATATATTGTTGTTCTTGTTTCTTCGAAAGTAAAGAAAATATCCCAATTAGGAATCAAGATGATATAAATAAAATAAATAACAAACGCCTTTTCATAAATTTTTCTTTTTACAAAATCACTTCAAAGAAACATTATGTCATCCTCCTAAACTCTAAAGGACACGAACTTTTAGTAAAAGGAGCACGCTTTCATAGTTTATGAATGAAAAATAAAATTAAACCACGCTACTGGTGGTTAATTGGACTTTTGAAATAGTTCTTTTTTTGACGAAAACAGGCAAAGATCAACTTATTAAATCCAATAAATATGACGCATGTTGCATTTAATCAGCTAATTTTTTCTGCAAATAATGGCCGTAAAAATCCAATTTCTTTGAGTTAACTGGTCTGTTCCAGGGTCCTACATGTACCCTGACGAAAGATGAGCATTAAAGTTGAAATGAAATCCTGGATATTAATCAATCTCATGAAATGTGTTTTCGTTCCCGAAATCGTTTCAAACTCTTAGAGTTAAAGCTGTTTAAAAGAACCTTCATCTATATGTAAGTAGAGGGTATCTCCCCTTCATGTAGTGGAATTCTCGATTTTACCTGATAAATTTATGTCCAATAAGTATATTCCATAAGATTGGTGACACTTGCATTTGCATCACTTGCACTTGTGTGCAGGTCTGATAATCATTTCAAAGAGACAAAAAAAAATCAATATATTTAGATAGATATTTATATAATAAATTTCAACGAGAGATATGTTTTTTTTCAACTTGAGCACTTTTGTAAGAAAAAACATATGGCTTTGGCGGTAGGTCTTTTCTTAAATGTTGTCACAAATGGCAATGATCGACCTTATTGTAATATATAGTGTTTCACTGTGTTCTTGTTGCAACGTCTTAATCGTCTTTTTCATAAAAGAGGTTTGTGTTATACATATTCTTTTTTTTTTTAACAAACTCGTCTCTAGTTTTAGCGTGAGTTTCATTTCTGAGCATCTCTAAGAATTTAATGCGAATTTTTAAAAATATATCGTATGTTACAAATATATTGTATGTTACAAATATATCGTATGTTACAATTATATTGTATCGTTTGGTTGCATGGTTTGAAGATTTTCAAAATGAATTTCAGTGGTCAGTTAATTCCATTTATGGCTCTATGAGTTTAACTGACCTCGTACACCATACAAACGTATAAGTATATACAATTACTATTAAACATGTAATCATTTTGTAACCCCGTTTCCATCAAATTTGCATTAAAATCCAGCATAAGAATTAATATATTGTAATGTAGATGAAGTGAAAGTACTTTTCAATTTACCAGATGATAATTATAAGGTTTCATGCAAAGGTTCATGGATAAATGATCGGTGTTTACCATACATGTAATTAGCATCCAAATGAAGAAAGACACATACATGAAATAAAATGCTTACTTAAAAAATAACAGTAATCTTTTTGAAAAAGGTATGAAACCAGGTTTACAAAGCTTCACAAATGTTATTAAAAAGTGTTTCCTAAAATGATATGATCCTAACTTTTTATATTCTAGGAGCAATAATTTTGTAAACCAGCAATAACATGTCTTATAAATGTCACAAGTGAAATCTTAAGGTGGCTTAATGATATTTTCCTAAGATTAAAGCTTTTCATGACTTTGTAAAAACTGGCCTCTGAATCTAAGTTTAAAGGTAAAATTTCTTCAAACGTTGAAACTTATGCGTCTCATCTTGGCAAAATTACTAAGATAAGAAAATCATTTATCTCTAAATCCGATTGAATAATTAACTAATAGAAGAATATAAAGATGAAAATTGCCAATTTCATGCTTATATGAAAGACAGTTTTAAATTATTCTTTAGCCTTGGTATGAATTTATTTCTGTTTAATTTCTATATTCTTTATCTATTTTGCACCTAATTTGCATACATATTGACAACGTTTTAATACAAAGCTTTTGATAATGCAATTTATGTAATCAGTAAATGAATTACGGAATAGATGACTTTACCATTGTTTTCGGGCAATCTGTTTCTGTTTCGATAGAAGCTGCTTATTTTGTCCTAAATTTTCATTGTAAACTTACATATCTTTAATTTTTGGAGTGAGAAACATGAAACATTTCAAAATAATATTACTGATGATGGACATCTTAATGAGTAACATGGCTCAGGAATGGTATGAGATGAGAACAAAACCTCCCTTTTTCGTTGCTAATTGTACCGAGTGATACGAAGATAGTGTCTTACTGTGTCTTACTGTTTGCATCAATTGGAAGAGAAGCAAAGGATGTTACCTTTTTCTTTAACGGTGATAATAATCAATGTCGATGGAATTGTACATTCATTTACATTACTGCTGTGACCAATGGAGGTATCGAGTGGCGGAAATACGGTAAGAATTTAATTGTATTACAATAACTGTCTTGAGAACCAATTAAATGTATATTTACACGGCCTGATCTACGAATCTGACATAAGGAATCTATGTGGTAAAAAAAGCAATCAGATCTAATTTAGATTTTTACATTTGATTTTTGAAGCTTCTAACTACTATTTAGTAAACACAATTTTCTGTTTTAGCTTCAAATATGCACACTTCTTATCTTTTTAAAACTCTTCTTTTCTTAAGGAGATTACACTGGGTTATGATGACCACGATCATAACATCTGACTTCTCTGCTGCATTTACACTATTTGGTTTCGTCTGACATGTAGTCCATTAAAATTTCCCTCAAAAGTATTGTTGTTCAATAAAACATCAAAGGGTGACTGTTTTATTTACTATCCATTTGTATTTCACAAATTTAACGTTTTAAAACAATGGTATTATCCATAGAGTTTATCCCGTTGCAAATGTCCCTCTACTGTTTTTCTACTTGATAGTGATAATATACTACTGAATAAAACTACATAAAATATCGTTGTTTAAAGAAGGAGAATTTTGCACTTAATTAGTTTATATTTTTGTAATTTTATGATAATACAATTTTCTTTTAACTCTACATAATGTGTTACTTGCAACCAAAACAGATTTTCCACTTTCTAATGAAAAATATAAAAAATCGTTTAAATAATTTAGTTCATAGTTCCTCCTATGAACAACAAATCAGTTTAAGATATGATAATTTAACGATCCATGGAAATGTTAGCGTAGCATTCCACCTTAAAGTCAAAATCATGTCGAAGTGAAGGTCGCCATATTATTTGGTCTTTTCTTTATTCGTGTATTTAACAAAAAAAATTAAATGGGTTAAAATGTTATATTTAGTTCAACGAATTTAAGTTCCAAAACATACCATATATATGTAAAAACAACAACAAACAAACCACCCCCCCCCCCCCCCCGAACTTTTATCTGTTCAAATGTTCTATTTGCACTTTAGTTTGTGTAAATAATTCAATTCATACTTCATTGAATAATTGTAGGCTTTTGTGTGTTTTTTTTAATATCTCATTTAGAATTGGAATGGAAGAAGAATGCAGCATTTCAAAAACTAGTTGATAGCTCGTCAGTATACAGAAATCATTACGAGAATTGGTCTCCACAATATACTACTGACGGTTTGATTCAAAGTGGAGGAATCAATATATTTCATTCAGAATTTGAAACTTCTCCATGGATCAGGGTTGATTTGCAACAGCATTAGCAATATCCTTTTTGCGAGTTTATATGAGTAGAAATGGCGGTACATTGTTTATAAACACTTTTCACTAAGATTATTACTAAAATTGGTTTTCAAATAATTATCAAAATATTATGACACATTTTGAGGTACATTGAACAGTATTTTCTTCCACATATCAAGGACTATATGGATTGTCTTTTAATAAAAATAACACAGTACTTGTTTCAGTAAAATGTTTAACTATGATTTTACAAACTAAACTCAACCTTTTCCCAAGAATTGCATAAGATTTCTGGAATTCTTTTTAGGAGAAAACAATGATTAAAAAATAAGCATTCCGACGCAATTACAAGTGTTACACCTCAATTGAGAGAATAGAATTAATTTTTATTTTCGTTTTATTATTAAACATCTCTTTCTTAATTATGAACAGGTGAAAGATTCCATGACGTTGCGGTTGAAGTGGCCAATAGAAGCCAATACATACAGCGCGGGTTTTACAAAGGACCATCAAAGACCCTTGGAGTAGTTGAGAATTTTTGTGAACAACCAACTGTAGGTCGCTACGTCCGTTTGCGTATTATCAAAGGCTCTGGAAATTGTATCAATATTCCAGAACTTGAAATTTACACGAAATAAGTTTCCATGCCCAATATCATGGAAAAATGTATTTGATAATTGTGGATATCATTTATTTACACAGTTGTACACTCAACTGTTTTAAAATGCATGTTTTTACGAAGTATCTTTATGGGTGCTATACTTGCTTGGTCATTGAAATTTGTCACAATTACATGCTATATAACATTTGTTATTTTGGGATACAGTTCGACATAAAATTCATAAACTATAACGATATTTCATTGTTTTGTTCATAATATGTAAATTGGTTTGGTTTAAATCTAAGTTCGTTTAAAAAATCTTAATATTTACATCTGACATTTACATCGTTAATGCACTTAAACATTAATTCTGTTTTTCTTTTTTCCTTTTAAAATTTTAGATGTACATGTAACATTTCGATTAAAATATTCAAAATTCAATGCATTTGATCTGAATAAGATATGGACAATTTGATAATTTATATGGTATTGATATGAATTTAATAGGGTAAATTTTTACATTCAATTATTTTACCATACCTTATACTGCATATACATTTATACTACATGTATGATGTTAAATTTATTGATAATAATATTTAAAGTGAGAAGAGAATATCAAAATTTACATGCTTGTTTTTGTATGTGCAACTGCTGTGAAGCATTGATGCATTCGATATTGCTGCTTTTTATTCATGTGTATATTTTTTTTGTAAATGGGGGTTCAAGTTTGTTCAAATGAATGACTACGCCCTTCTTAAAGGAGAGATAATTATTAAATATGAAAATTTAATGACATTTTAAAAGACTCTTCTTCTCAAATACCATTTGGCAAATAAAGTTGAAACTGAAATGGAAGCTTCCACAGGTAGTGTAGATTCAGTTTTGTTCAAATCATTTTCCCCGGGGATAGAGTAGGGCCACAATCACAAGGGGGGGGGGGGGGGGGAATTATTACATCGGAATATATCGTAAAATTTTCTAAAAATTTCTTATGGAAAACTATTGGCCAGAAAAGTTAGAATTTATGTTAAAGCATCTCAATCAGTCTAGTTTCGAGTTAGTTCAAATAATTATCCCCGCGGAGTGGTTCCAATTTCGGGGGAGGGAGGGGGGGGTTCAATTTTTCAATATGAACATATATGGTAGAGGGGTAAAAGTTTTACATTTGAATTTGCAAGGTAAAATCTTTAAGTTTAAAAATCTTCTTCTCGAAAACCATTTTGCCAAAAAAGTTGAAATTCATATTATAGGATCTTCAGATGGTGTAGATTCAGTTCTGTTCAAATCGTGTTCCCCGGGGGTGGGATTAGGCCACTATGGGGAGGAGGGTTAAGTTTTAACAGGAAAAAACAAGGAGCTTGTAGGGTTAAATTTTTAAAAATTTCTTCCTCTCAAAAACCATTTTGCCAAAAAAGATGAATCCTATATGAAAGCATCTGCAGAGAGTGTAAATTCAAATTTGTTCAAATCATGATGCGGGGAGGGGAATTGGGTGGGGTGGGCACAATTTGGGGGAGAGTGACAAAATTTACATTTGAATTTGAAAAGGACAAGCTTGAATTATTTTCTTCTCAAAACTATTTGGCCAGAAAAATTAAGACATATTCAGATTTCGTAGATTTGGGTTTGTTCAAATCATGATCCCAGGGGGTAGGATGGGGTCACAATGTTGTGTCAAATTTTTACTAAGGCATGTAAGGATACATTTTTGTTAATTTTCTTCATTCTCAAAAACCATTTTGCAAGAAAAGTCGAAACCTATGTGGAAGCATCCCCAGACAGTGTAGGTTCAAGTTTGTTTAAATCATGGACCCTGGGGGTAAGGATAGGGTCAAAATGCCACAATCTTACATAGGAACATTGAGAAAAATCATTCAAAATCTTCATTTATTATTAAGGACTCAATGCTAACATATGTGACAATTTTTTTTATCTGCTAAATTGTACAGATTTTTCATAATTGATTTATTTAAGCTGTTTGGTTTAGAGTTATGTCAGTTTGCTATTGTTGCTCATGAGTTACGTGACCCCTGGGCCTCTTGTTGTGAGATTTAATTTATTACAAAACCCCACAATTTTTGCCTCTAGTTTGATTAATGAGGAAACATTCTAGATAGTTTATGTCCAATGTCAAGAGATAGAAGTGAATTAAACAGGATACGTTTTAGTACATTTAGTTTATGACGCAATATTATTCTAGTGCATTTCTGTGATAACACCCACAGTTCAATTTAGTTTATTTCCTTTAGTTATACAACTTTTCAGAATACATAACATCATTAAAATATTCTATAAATTAGGTACCATTGGTAAGTGGACAGATAAAGAAGATGCATGAAATAACAATGAATGTTTTACAAATATAACAATGTTGAACTTCCTTAATTTTTCAGCTTGCAGTAGGAAGGACCATTTTCGATAAGGTCCAATTTTTCCCCCTTATTCACTAATTTTAAAAGATATCAAATCATACAAATTTTTAAAAGAAAATATAAAACGCAATGTGGTAGTTATAGAAATCTATAGGTTTTACAACATTGTTCATTCCTCGTGCTTCTATGATGTCACGCAATTGGACAATTTACCGCCATTTCTCAAAAGCAAGAAAAGTTCATCAGTTTTTCTCCATATTTAACAGTAGGAAGTATAGAGCGCAAGCTTGCTCCAAAACCATTTTCACATAACACTATATTATTGTTCATGTTATTTTGCATATAATAATAATTAAAAAAAAATGGTGTTGGAGCAAGCATGCACTCAATGTTTCCTGTTAAAAAAAACTGATATGAAATACCCAGATTTTTGCTTAAGATGGAGCTCTACACCAAACAAGTGTAGGAGATTTTTGTTCCTTGCATTTGTTATCAATAGTAGGCCCAGTACAAGTATTCAACAATATAAGACATCAAAGTACAATACTCTAATTTCTAGAATTAAAAAAAAAAATATCAGTATCTGCTCAGATAATCCCCATTTTGTCAAATTTTCAAACAGAATTTTCAGAATTCTTTCGTTCCCTTATTTGGCTTGCAAATCGTCCACTGCTATTGCTACCTATAGCTTTTTAAATTAAAATACATTAGTTTAATGTCAAAAATATGCCTTACCTTTCGATTTACTTTCAATGCAAGTCTATTACTGCAAATGTCTTACATTTGGGCAGTTAGGGTCAATCAAATCAAGAGATCGAACTATAGTTTTATCGCTAGCGCAGCTCGCCGGCGAGAAGCGCCGGCAAGCACTGCGAGCTCTAACGACAACGACTGGGCGAAGAGAAAATTCGAACCATAATTGCTCCCTTTGATGTACTGAATTTTCTGTCGTCAGAATCTTACCCACAATTCTGTGTAAATTACAGATGGCTACCAATGTATGTTCTCGCGAGAAAAGGTAAAAATGTATTGTAAGGATGTCACGCATTAAAAAGATAAATATGCATTCTGTTGATTTAAAAATTGTTTGCAACCAGTTGTTTAAATCTAATTATTTGGCTGATTGTTCGGAACATTGTTACTTTGACGGAAATTGTCGAGTGATGTCTGCTTCACTAGCATGACGTCATAATGTCTAGACTGAGCACGCGACCTGTAATGAATAAATAGATAGGCGGATCCAACTGTGTACGTTTCTAATGAATCTGATAGTGAAATTTTGATCGTGTTATTGGCTTCGCCCTCCAAACGGCCACACAGTAAAACAAATGTTTATTATATGTATATGAATACTGGAACATAAAATATTTTATGTTTTATTCATTTTCTTTATCACGTTTGGTGCACCCATTATAGTCTGTCCCAAGATATTTTTCCCGCATATTTTCTTAAATTATTCGATATTTATAAATACCTCTTGGTTTAGACGACGTTCATTTATTCAATTTTATGAAAAAATCCCAAGCTTTCCCCTTTGAAACGCCCCCTCTAGCTTGTGGGGTATCAATACCGGCTAAAAATAAAAGGTCTACGGGGATTTTCCATTGCCAAGGAGATGAAGACGCCCGGATGATAACGTTGAAAAATTGCGCGAGGTGTCCCGAGTACTTCCGAATGGAGAAAAGATATCAACATTCTCCATTATAAATCTCCGTAGGAAATCTGTTTTCGTTCCTGTTAATTTTTACGAGGGAAAAATGATAATGTGTGAATGAAGTTATCTTTGAAATTTTTCTTTTCATCGATTTCAATTGCATTTCTTTCACAGGTATGTGTATTTTTATTAAAAATCGTCCAAATGTGCAGCATAAATATCTTGGGACAGACTATAGGTAAACCACGCTATAATTCATAATTATGAAACATTTGTTCCTGTGTGTGTATAATTTAAATTAATGCTGCGCTCGCCCAAACGGTCGCACCGTAAAACATATTATTCATCATTCATGCATAGCTTTAGTGAAAATATTATATCTGCTTACCTTTATCGATAATCTGCCACGTATTTAATCATGAACTGCAGATGGCATAACAAAAATGTATTGCCAATAGCAGGGAAACTGTATATTATTTAGCTTTCACGTTTTCCGTACAAAACAGCTGATAATCAATGTTATAAGTTGAAAGCTTTACACACGAAAAAAATTGACATATTTTCTAAGCGGTTTGGTGATTTCATTCCCATCTCATCTCCCTCGTTAGAAGAGCTCAATAAAACGGTGTATAGCTATTTTGTACCACGACAGAATGTTATCAATCCAGAACAAAATGGCGTTTCAAACGGATGTCAGAGATGTTGTGACGATGTAGCATTCCACCTTAAATTTGTTCTCTTTTAAAAAATTAGATCATCATTAATATAACATATATCTCTCATGACATCGATCAGACAATTAATCTTGTTAAACTTGAATTATATATGATTTAAATGGGAAGGAAACTAAAAATATTCAGTACAATAAATCAATTATTTAACATCCACTGTGATCGTAAATCGCATTTATTTTTAATAAAAACCCCGGAATAATGAAAAATAAAGAAATATCGGTTGCCTAATTTAAATTCCCCGCCGTTATGAGAGCTGCCATTGAAATCTAATCTATGACGTCACACCATCCATTCCGGGTTTTTTTTATTAACATAGCATCAGTATTAGCTAATTATGATATTCGCTCTAAACTAACAAGTTGTGGAAAATATGGAACAATATCGACTTGAGCGTTTGCCTTTGACTTTCCTCTAAATCACAAACCAATGACAAAAAGAGCATTTTCGTTGACTTGACGAATACATTTGAGCACATGATTGTCATAGTGTTAGAGGAATATCCGCGTACAAACGACAAAGAAAGTGTCTACTGTCGTTGTTTTGAGATGGTAATTCCGAGTTTAGGGAATTGTGAATGTATTTTAAAATATTCCGATTACAATTATAACATACTTAATCAGTTGGACTTCGGTTAATTAAAAATTAGCAGATAGAAAAACGGCTGCCATTTATTCAATTAAAACGTACAGTTCATATACGCATATATGTTATATTCTTTAGATTGACATGTGAACATAAACATCATCATTAATTTTTATATAGTTGATTACTTGAGAAACAGAAATGCATAATTCAGCGTTTATTCTATAGCACCGTGTACATTGTATAGGTAAACCCAAACCGGAATAGATGGTGTGACGTCTAAATAGTTATCTTTTTTTGTTTTTAAAGAGTTCTACATCATGTCAGCCTCCAGTAAATACAATTTCTCTAACTTCAAACGTGCATTAAAGCTTAATTATGTAGTTTATTTTCAGAACACCATGACCACATGTGATGATTTAAACCACTTTATTAGTAAAAATAAGATATCTTTTTGACTTTCCTTATCGTTTAATCTCTCTCCACGCAAATTTCTTAAGCTCTATTCATAACTTTAAAAGGGGCATAAACACTTTATCCCGCATATAGTCCTTTACCTAAATTATTGAGTTTTTTTGGTATATTTATTTTATAATTTTTAAATTGATTTGAACATATCATGAAACACATATTTTGAACCTAAACGCATCTTTAATATTTAAAGCCTCATATCATTGTGTACATCCCTATTCTCGTAACATTCTTCTAAATGCAATTATAAGTAGTTTTAACTTCACACTATAAAAAAATTAGTAATTAATTTTCTTCATGCAACTTAATAAATGAATTTCAATTTCCAAAATACGAACGAAGATAACAAATTTGATTTACTAAATTACAATATAACTTAAGTGTATTCATACAAGATTTAGTGAATAAACACGTACATTAAAATTTTTCATGAGAAAATAACTTTAAAGACATACATGGTTTTTAATATGCTAGTTGTTACTTACAACAAAATCGACGATATGATATGCATTATTGCATTATTTTGTACACAATGTCAAGCAGCAATGTATACAGGGAAATATTCGCTCCCGTATTATTCGACCCTTTCGCTCTGGTTGTCAGAGGGCGACTTAAAATGTTCCAAATTATATCTCTTTAAGGTCAAGATCTAGTAAATGATTCCAGAGTGTCTTTTTGCTGCTAGAACCATTGTGAGGTCATAATTGATTTGATGACTTTTTTCCCGTTGTTTACGGCTTTAAAAGAATTATGTGGAAAATAAAACAGTTTTGTGACATTCTATATCAAATCATGGGAAAAGTAATCCCGATACTTATATTTAATTTGACACCATTTTAAAGAGGAGGTCAAGAGCTTGTTATTATCGTTTTTGGAGATATATTTCATTAGTCAAAAATAAACAAAAATCCGAGCTATGTTACTTGTTTCCTTATTACGACATTGTGACAGTTTAAAACATGAATTTTCATTGTATTTACCAACAATTTAACCACCGGTACATCCTATCAAACAAACCGTCATTTAGCAAATTTATATCTGGAATTTCATAAACCTGTAGGCACCCTTCATTTAGTAGATCTAAACTTTAAACACAACATTGTCTGGGCGAATTTAAGACGGGGTGACACCGTTTGCAAGTGAAGAAGGTTGAAAATAACACTGTATACAGCATTTTGAAATGAAATATTCAAACTAGCGCGCATGTTGTCATATTTGCGTCCATGTTTTTATTGACTCGACATTGAACAGTCTAAACATTAAGTTGCTTCATCATTGCCCATTTTATAAAATTTCGATTAACTCTAAATTCTAAATTTTACATGACATTCCTTTTAATTGCAGCGACTGTAAAATTATTAAAATCACATTTATGCAATAAAACATTATAACAAACTTTTCTTTAGGGTAAATACATGTATCAGGAAAATTAGCAATCGCATTCCTGAGTGACGTAATCTATTAGGAAATTAGAATTTACCCAAAACAATCTATTAAAAATGTTGTAGAAAAACATTCACATTTAAATGACTCATGTTTTAAATGCAATACTGCTTTACATATAAACACACCAGAAAACTACTTATTGAAACATTTACAAAGTTGAATCAGCATATCTTGTTTATTGTTCAATTTTGTATAGATAATATTTTTTACAACTTGCAAGCTGTAGTTTATAAAACAAATATGCAGAAAAATAGACAATTCCAGGCAAAATTGATGTGAAAAGGCTAATTGGTTAAATTTTCAATTTTAAATACATTTTTAAAAATCAAAAACAATTAATAAACTTCACATGTTTGTAAATATCTGTACAACACACATAAAGTATCGTAAATCGTTGTGACTAACCTACATGTAATGTCTCAGGATGTAATTTGTAAGCAACGGCGCTGTCATTATTATGCACATCATTAAACAATATAGTTTCACAAAAAGGTTTGATATAATAGAATAGTAAAAAAATATTGTATTATTTTCATTTACTTTATTTTTATTTTCTGTTATGTCTGTATTGTGTTGTAGAATTTCTTATTGACATTACTTGACATGATTTTTAGAATTATATCTCATATGAAGGAAACATGGAGGATGTTATAAAGATAGTACAGTCAAAATTGTTTTCAGAGGCCACCTCGGGGAAACTTTGAATGTGGCCACTTAAGACAAGTGACATCTTATCTAGTCGCCTCCCAAAAGTCATTCATCATTATACATGTAGAAACAAAATTCATCCATAGTTTATTCTATGACTCATAATAATGATTTTCCCAACGACTTTTTAAAGAAGACTCTATAAACATTTTGATTAGTACATATGTTTAACTTATTAAAAACGAAAATTGTGTACGTTTAAGTCAACAAAAAATACTTTCATGATTACCGTATTTGGCCAAATATGATGCATACTTATTTTCTTGAATATTTCTATGCGAGAAAGGGGTGCGTAATATATACCACAATGGGTTTTTGGCACATTTTCCTTCCAGGAGAAGCACGGGCTGTCATACTGAAAAAAACCCCATTTATAGTTGAAACATACACTTCTGTTTGTTTAACGCAATATTTAAACCTAAAATAATCTTTGTTAAAGCGTTTAATAGCAGAAAACGATTTGCTTATAATCTATCGATAGATAAAAACAATCATTTTTAAATAACTGGCAATTTATACTCAAGTTTAGCTATTTATTCATTCCTCAATAAAATGTGTATTTACCGTCTTCGGGTATGCCGCCATTGTTATAAAGATATGCATTATCCGGGCCTCAGTAAGTTAGTGCAGTTTCTTATCGTAATCATAGTGGTTTTAAAGCATTTTAAGAATTATTAGTATTTTGATTTAATACAAGTAATTTTAAACGACCTGCTGAAGATTTGATAGCTTATATTTTTTAACATCTATCGAAGCCATTGTTGTGTACACGTGCGTCTGTCACTTATTATCTCAGACATCGCCTTTGGGCAATAAAATTATTAAAACATCCATAATAACCTGTATACTGATACATACATAAGTATATTTTATTAATAACGACAACTGTATTATATATTTCATTCATATGGAATTAATTTTATCTTTTATAAACTGAGTGGTATTTTATGTTTGAAATTTAATTTGTTTGATCATTGTAGAAATACATTGCCGCATCTGTTTGTGATCTCTCATGTTGACATCTCCCTCCTCTCCACTATCCCCTTCTTACAGTGATCCCCTGTTTATTGTCATTTGTTTATTTTCGTTTATCTGATTGATGGTCAGATCTTAGACTGGTGTTTCTTTGAATTTATTATGGTAATTCCCTCCTGTATCCTGTTCTGAGAATTTATGTCTTTGAGCGTTCCACAAATTTTGGTTCCATCTTAAAGTTATTTTATTGATCCTTTATAGAAAACGGGGAGGAGTTGTCAAAAATGGGACATGCGGGATAGATTATTATTTTACACTCTCACTTTGGATTTCTTTTAAAAATGATGTTTGTTTAATTTGTGATTTTGGACTTTAATAAATTCTAAATTTTTGAACCGGATATTTTTTTTACGTTACATTGCGTAACCAATTTAACATGGTGGAGAATCCGGGTAATCACAACAATACCCCTGTTGTGTGCGATAGGTAACCATATGGAGCAGTTCAAAGATTTTTATGATGATGAATAAAATATTGAAATGTCATGACAGAATCGCAATCAAGTGGCCGTTGAATAAAGTGTTAATAACATGGTGGGTTAACATTTGACTGGCCGCTGGCCGCGTTACACGAGTGGCCGCTCATTCCAGGACAAGTATATAAGAAACATCGTCTGGGAGAAATAAAACTGGCCGCTGGTCAAGAGTGGCCGTTGACTTCGGGTGGCCGCGAAGACAGTTTTGACTGTATTTTTTTAAATTTATTAACAACAGATTTAAACTCTACAGCGCCTTACTTGCAACCGAACAATTTTTTTCTTTCTCCCCCCGAAAAAAAAAAAAACAAAAAAAAAGCCCACAAAAAATTAGAAAAATTGTGAATGATACTTTTATTTAAAAACAATGTTTTCATAACAAGATTTTCTGTTGAACCAATATCTAAATATTATAAGCCCTTTATAAACATCATATAATAATACAAATAGAGCTTTGTTTTCAAAAAAACCTAGATGATATTCGTTGCTGGTGTTGTGGTTTGTAGGAAATTTGTTACAGAAATATCATGACTTCAAAGAACGTATCTTTTATTAGCCTTTCTGTTCAATCATATTTCTTTTTATAAATTTAATTCGTGAAGGCATTTGTAAGAAATAAACTGCTAAATACAAGGCTAATGTATCACATGCAAACAAGTGCCCTGGTATCGACATCCATTTTATTATTTTGATTGAACTGAACTGAACTTTATTTATTTTACAACGATTGATAAACAAGTTCTACAATTTATATTAATATCTCTTTTGTTTTGATTGCTTGAGGAAGCAAATAAATTTGTGTTGAAATTGTTGATAAAACTATGATGTGATCAAAATATTTGCGTGTTAGTGAATTTTTTCCATAGCTCTTTTGAGTTTTAATTTTCACTTTAATCTATTTAAATATTTGTCATATTAAAACCAACACGGAGATTATATACTCATACAGACGTCATAACACAACATGATTTCAAGCAAATGACATTTTTGAACATTTTTGATTCCATGACAAATGTCAGTGTACTGATTAATGCCAGTGTGTAGGTAAGGATATTAAAGAAATTAAATTCGTTATAACAATTCGACAAAAATTTTGTAACGAATCAAATGTGCCATTACAAATTCATCATATCATATTAAAAAGTTAAGTTCTAAATGGGCTTCCGTATATTATCTCTAGATCATTGCAATCGCATCTCGGGGACGTAAAGCGTCGGTAAGCACTGTATTTTAATGACAATAGATGGGAAGGGATGAATTCGAACAACTGCTGCCTTTAACCTGATTAATATTCTGTCATCTTTCGCGGACCCACATTTTCTGGTAATTTGCAAGGCGCTCTAACTCATGTCCTTGCTAATTCAAGGAACATCCATTAAAAGTGATTTTTGATTTATGTTATATCAGAAATTTTTTAAAAAAATGTATACATTAAGACTTACACGTCTCGAAGGAGAATAAAATGTTTTAACGGGCCATAATTTTTGGGCCGGGATTTAAATTTATTCGAAAGAATTAAAATGAAGCATCATATCTGAATGGGGGAGTGTAAATTTTTAATACGACGTCACTTTAACTAAAACTATATACCCTACTCTTTTCTATTTGAAGTGAACAACTCTGCACTCAGTTGCTGCATACTTTTTATGCAGATTATGAGTTGTGGACGGTAATAAAGACAATTGTTGTAATATATAATATACTAGATATAATGTTATTGTGCAGACGTAAGCACATTTCACATCAAATCATGCATTTAAAAAGGGGTATAAATATTGAAATGGGGGTATTCATAAGCATTGGGAGGTAACATCAATGGGGTGAGGGGGTGAGGGGGCAAATATCATATAATAATCGGACAAGGTAGTATAAGGGATTAAACTTTGATATAAATAAATGTACTGGGTAAAAATACGCTCTTGTTTTGGATTACTCCCTCGCAAAATAGCTCTCATTCATGTGTGTTTTGTTTGAGAGGGGTGCCTCTTCGACCTCTCGTGCAAACTGTTTCATGTATTTTCGTGGTATGGGATTGATATACGAGTAAAATTCTATCAAAGTTGCACTATTTAAAATTCGGTGAACTAGTGATAGCTGGCAGGACAAACCTTCACAACTTTTTTTTTTTAGTTTTCTGTTTTTCTACGGTTTATATTATCCTTTGAATCCACGCTATCGAAAAAAAATCTGCAATTAGAAATTAAAATCCAACAATTATATATGAAGCGTGTCACTGTATAATATGATATTATACATTAAGGGTGCCATTTTTTTATCAGACCAGCAAATATTCAATAATGTAACAATGGAATAAAAACCAAGGAAACTATTATTGGTTCATGATAAATGATTCCTTTTTAATTGGTTATATAAAATATAAGGCGATATTTTCTTTTATGAAACGCTCTTGGCACGAAGTTTGCACGATGAAATATAATAAGCTGTCATAATCATAGATATTACTTTTTATTCGTACAAAACGTATAAATAATGATGTCGTATAATATGCATTTATAAATTATTTGTGATTTGAAAAAAATGAGAAAATAATTTTTATAAAACCTTGTCTATTTCGAGAGTTTTTTTTTCAAAATGACGAGATACATGTGCTACAAATCAAGAATTGTAACAACATATCATATGATACATGGCTTTGGATAAAATGTATTGGATAAATAATGATGTATACAATACAAGATGGTTGAACGCAAAGCTCTATATGAATTGTGAAAGAAATAATATATAAGGATTGCAAGAAAAGTTTATACATCTAATGAAAACGACAAAATATTCTACGTTAAGCCAATAATAATCTAGTTCATCTGAAAACTGTTGATCCTTAATGACTGTTATTATATTTCTTGCAATAAGCGACAATTGATACAATACAAATATACTAATGATCACGGTGACAACAATGTTCATTTTTCGTTGTGATTGATCTGTGACAGACAAAGAATTTTGTAATGTTCTTATCTTTTTCACATGCAAAAGGGTCATTAAAGAACAGACTGTCGACAATGTAAAAACATTAACGATGGCATATATAGTCACCCTATATATCACAGGTACTGTCTCTGTAGTATATAGTATAATAGCTACAAATGCACCAATAGATATCCATATTGTGAGTGAACACAAACACAACGCCGTTACAGTTAGATGTTGTCTGCTTTGTAGGGGATACACTGTAATTAAATATCTGACAGCGGACAGTAAACACACATGAGAATAAGAACTGTAAGAAATCGTGTAGGCTAAGAAATAAAAATGCGTCGAAATTCGCCAAACGTTTGTCATTTTAGCAAGAGTAAATATTGTGACTGATAGAAAATCTGCCAAAGCCAACTGCCCGATAACAGCAAATGTCGGTGTATGGTTATTTGGATCGTATACGATTTTACCTATTGTGGCAAGGTTTCCAATGCATCCAAAAAACGCAATAGTAAAAATCACACATGTAAATGTTATTTCGAAAGTCGTTTCACTAAACGTAAGTTGCAATGTAAATCCTTCTGAAGATGAATCATTTCAAATCCATTTTGGTTACTTATGCTCACATTATCACCCATGTTGTCGGTAGCAGGTAGAGTTATATTGAACATTTTGTATTTTCAATTTACAAATTTACAAATTTGTTACATTTACTAATTGGGTTTGCACATGCATAAATCACGAAGGTTTTTATGCATATAAATATACTCTAGCCGCTGTACTAACAACGAAAACAAACACAAATGCAACAATGGTCCAAAGAAAAGATATGCCTGTCGTATATAGCGCGAATTTGCTTTTAAACTTTTGTCCACATCACGTGACTGTGTATTTGTTTTGATTTACTTTCCTCATCTGCATTTGTTGATGGTTTATTTACGGAAACGTAAAACCGCCTCGTCTTATTGTATTTCGTTGTAGAACACGACATATATTCTCATTATTATTATGTCAAATATAATTGTTTCAAAGTTTGGCAATATAATTACGTCAACAATCTCTTTTAAGTGACCCTTTCTGACACGTTTTGAACGAATTTTAAAGTCAATTTACCAGCACTCAAAACACTAAAGGGTTTCTATCACGTTTTCAAAATCACTTTAGAAATAATTCTTGGTTCATGTATATCTAAGGTATTGTTGAAATAATTGCATTTTAAGCTGATTTAGCACTGATTTTTAGCATCAAAGTATGAATTTCACAATATGCATATTTTGAAAGCAATAGTTGCGCGCTATTTTTTATGACTTCATAGGTGTCAATCGTTCATACTATTAGCATTAAATGAACGTGTTTTCAAACGCATTTATAACTTTAATAAAAGCTTTTTTCACTATTAGTAGGTTTTATGTATACAAATAAAAGTAAAGAATGATAATTTCCACTAATATTTCGAAATTTTTAACGATGAATGAATTACATGTAAATGGTGAAATGTTTACTTCACAAGTTTGACCAGCCGTTCGGAAATTTTAAACTCCGTATGCTGTTAATCCTCGGTAATTTTCTGCAGTGTCCTAATTTAAAATCGTTATTCGTTATATATCGATATCAGAAATAAGAAGTCACATGGATAAATAAAATAAATTCAGACTCAATGTGCTCGTTGCATTTGTCGCGCATTCGTACATGTACAGTTTTAAAATACTGACATGTACCAATGTGTGTGACAAAAAGAATTTCATTTAAAAAAAACATCCATGTGTTGTTTTGAATGTATATATCGTCATTAATTGCTAGACATCACGAATGAAAGCCCTGAAACGATTTACACAGGTGTCCATTGAAGCCACCTGTAAAGGGGATATACACATGTGTCTGTGAAACAGTAGGAAATTTCTCAAACCTATTCACAAGTAAAACGGATCTGCGATTAACCCGCTGACCTCTCAACACAGAAATATCGAGTTCAAACGGCGTTTTAACAGATTGTATAAAAGGTTAAATGACGGAACATGTATCGCTTGTCACATCTGTACACATGGAAGACAACTTTAATTTAAACTCGACCATATATATCCAGAATCGGACGTGAATTTGTTAAAATTATTGCTCCCAACCATGTTTAATAAAACAAACCTTATTAATATATATGGAATATTAACACTTTCAAGTATATAAGATATGCAGATATCGCTACTAGTTTCAGCAATGTTTTTTTTGGTGTATAAATAAATAGTTTGAACATAACTTTGTAACTACACAATTACATGTAAAGATTGTTTCTCTAGTATTTTAACAGCTATTATGGATAATCTTGACATCAAAATAACACAAAACTGGTATTTCAATTTATTCAATATTTTTACACTACTTCTAAAAACCTGACGCTTTATATTAGACTATAAAGTTAATTTTAATCTTTTACAAATCTTATTACGAAATAAAAAAAAAATCAAAGAAATAAGCATTTAATTTCAATGGACGAATGTGTAAGCGATACATTGAGGAAATAACTTATCATTTTATCAATCAAAATATATTTCTCAAAAATGAACAGCTGAGAGATTTCATGACGTTTCTGTCAAAGTGACCAATAGTAGCATTTATGAACAGCGTGGATTTTATGAGGGATTAGCAATAACCCTTGAAGTGGTGGAGATCCTTTGTGAACACTCAACTTTCGCTCGTTATGTCCGGCTAAGGATTATCAGGAGTTCTGAAAATTGTATATCAACATTGCAGAACTTGAACTTTACACGAACTAAGATTTCATGGAGAATCAGGAGAAGTCCTACCCTGGAGAACCAGTACCCTGAAGAACTTGTACTCTAATGATAGGATACGGGTTCTCTTCGAGAAGTCGTACCCGATTACAGGTTCTCTGAGAGAAATGGTGCCCTGCAAAAATTTGTATTTTCCTGTTGATACAAATGGTATAAAACATGTATATTAACATACTTATACAAAGAGATGGTGATATACAATAATAGGCTTTGCAAGTTTACAAAACTTAAATTTCATTAAAAAGTATATTTAAAGTAAACTAAGCAAGAATTGACATATACATCATGTAAAGTTTTATTAGGTTTATTTGTAAAATACGCAGATTTAGGTTTATTGATTTTCAAACTTCCATTGATTTGTTCGTTTAAAGAATTCCTGAAATATGAAGTTTCTAAAATATTTTTGATCACAGCATGGTTATTTATAGATTACTAATATTGGATTTACATGTATAAGCTCGATACGAGATATTTTTTTACAATGCTTTGCTTCTACCAAATACAATAATTTTACAAAAAGACAAACCCACACTTTTACGAGATAAAGTGAATGTAGATATCATTTTATCTACATTATAGTTCTTATGCTGATCATTTTTGAAATGTTATATTGAGACTTAAAAAAGTGAACGAAAACCATATGTAAAGATTACAGGAAGTGTTGATAACTAGTAAAAGTAAAACAAAACTCAGAATATAGATCAGATTTCCATATTCATCAATACAATTTATCCGCTTCTTGATGTGTGTATTGTAATATAAACTTCAAGACGATTTTAGGGTTCGAGTTCCTTTTAATGTTGATACTTGGAATTTTATTTTGTTTGGAATTATTTGGAATTCACCCTAAAACAACACTTACATCAAAGATTTAAGTACACAACAAAGACTATATATATATATATATATATACATTACACAGACATTCACATATAGCATCCATTTGCTTTGGTCAATTATTTATATCATTACCAGCAAAGAGCGATAGCTTCAAAAATTATACCAGCGGGCGACGGTCACAATTAAAGATGAGTTGACTGGGCTAATAAACAACATTAACAGCAACAGTGCTTCAAATAGTCAGGGGAGTATGAGTATAAGCCCTCTAGGGGCATCTAACAATGATGATAATGACGGATTGGTAACAGAATATAAACTTTAATATAGACATCTGGACAACGCTATTCTCAACACTCAGTTTAAGCGGTAGTTATGGATCATACTGAGAAAATAGCTTTTAAGTGTCCCATCGGTTTTATTAGTATGATCTTGATGTGGTTTGTTTCTTGGTTTTGAGTCTGCTATGATTTTCTTGTGATTCTGGTATGTGGTATTATCTTAGAAGGCAATAGAGCATGAGTTTGAAATGACTCGTTAACCTTAACTGCTAAACGTTTGTGATTTTTGGTATGGTTTCCTAACTTTGTCTTTAAATTCAACCTGAGTTACACATAATTTGTTAACTTGTCCAGTAATAGTCATTTCCAGCTGAGTTGCCAATCTGGGTCACTGGCCACTGCCAGATAAACTGACCACTAAGAATTAAGATAACTGCATAACAGGAAGTTGAGTTGCAAATTTGGAATGTTCATCTTGGAGCCTAAATGTGATGTACATGTCAGGAAAATTTGTTAATGTTGGGCATCTTGCTCTATCTTGGCATATTTATAAAGTGAATTTATGGAAGTATTTTTGGGGGAATATATTCTTATTCACTTGAGGTAAGTAATATTTTATAAAGACTAATTGACAATACACTATCAAGTGAATTATTAAGTGAAGCAAGCAACTAATGCATGAATGTATCATTAGTTCAGACCGGGAGCTACAGACCTGCAGCTAGGTTTTGAAATACATACGTAATATTTTAACTTGGACAATTCATGTAATAATTGCTAGAAGAGTTTAAAATAACAGTATAATTATCATCTAAATTAGGGAAGACTTGTTTTTTGTTCTAATTCAGATTCTATTGGCTTAACGATATAGTTCATGTGACATATATGTATATTATATTTCATATTTGGTAATTGACAATGTATTTCAAATATTAAAAGGATATATGTCTGTTGCAAATTATAAATTAAGTGTTCAGTTTTTTTCTGTAAGAAATTATTATTAAGAAAACATAGATGTTATAACTGTGCTGGGTCACACCCATTCATTCAGTGCACAAAGCCAGCCAAGCAGCCCTTTCGTGTCATGCAAAAATATCAAAACCAAGCAGGTAGTACAAATACAGGGAAACAATACAACCAATCAAAATCAATTGTCACACCCAAGCAAGGGCCCAACACCAAATTAAGGTAAATAGACTGGCTCATTGGTTATCAGGGTATGATGAAGTTGAAACTAATTTTTTAATTCAGGGTTTAACAAATGGTTTTTATTTAGGCCTTGTTAGAGAATATCCTGGAATAGAAAAAAAAATAAATTCTGCTCTCACAAAACTAGAAATTATTGATAAAAAAATATAAAGAGGAATTTTGGCTGGTAGAGTACAAGGACCTTTTGAAAATAATTGAAAATAAACCATTTTCCAATTTACAGTGTTCACCATTGGGTTTGGTTGAAAAGAAAAAAACTAGGTGAATTTAGAATGATTCATCATTGATCATACCCAAAAAATCTATCAATGATGGCATACCCCCTGATTAGTCATTTGTTCAATATTCATCGATATCAGATGCTACTCATTTCATTAAACAATGTGGAGAAGGTGCATTCTGTAATAAAACTGACATTTAGTGAGCATTTAGAATTATAAATATACATAAATCTCAGTATAAGTTTCTTGGGTTGAAGTGGAAAAATAGATATTACTTTGATAAATTTATGTACATGTTTGCAGTTTAATCTAAGTTCATCTAGTTGAACGATTGTCAACAGCCTTACAATGGATAGCACAATATAAACTTGGGATACTATGCATATCACATATTTTGACTTTATCAATTTAGATGCATCATCAACTCAATGTGTCTACAAGCTAAAATCTGGATATGTGTTCAGATATTGGGGTTCCCATTTCACTTGAAAAAACATGTCGTCCTAGTCAAGTTATAACTTATCTGGTATATGAATTGGATTTAACAAAAATAGAATGCAGACGGCTAAAGGAAACAAAAATTAAAATGTGTCGACAAAATTCAGTTTGCGATGAAACAAACTAAGTTAACATTAAAAGAGCTGCAGTCAATTATAGGTTTATTGAATTTTGCTTGTAATGTTGTGTTGCCAGGCAGGGCCTTTTATAGAAGGCTAATAGATTTGACCATTGGAATAAAAAAAAACAGTTTTATAGAATTAGAATGACGAAACAAGTTTATGATGATTTAAGTGTTTGGTATGATTTCTTGTGTAATTTTAATGGTTCTTCGATGTTTCTCCCAGACATATGGTTAAATTCAATTGAACTAAGTTCATATCGCGAGCTGTTGGATATGCTGAGGTTTTGATAGTCAGTGGTTTAAAGGAGAATGGGATAACAGTTGGCAAAATCAGAACATAGCAGTCTTAGAATTGTACCCAATAGTTCTGGCAGTTAATGTCTGGTCCAAGTATATGGCTAATATTTGCATTTTGTTTAACACAGACAATCAAGCACTGGTTCATGTCATAAATAAGCAAACTTCAAAAGATAAGCACATCAAGTTTCTTTTACGTAAACTGGTATTGATATGCTTAAAGTTTAATATTTATTTTAAAGCTCACCAATTGACTTCAAAAGAAAATTTAATATATATTATTGTCTTTCTCGTTCAAAGGTAAATCAGTTTTTATAACTGGCAACATGGGCCGACAGCAATCCAGTCAACATACCTCCACTACCGCCATTTCCGAATTAAGAGGTGACATACAGAGACTACTAGATGCTAGCCTTACTAATTCCATATTAGCTTACTCACATGCATGAACAGTTTTAAAAGATTTTGCTGGAAATATGGGTTAATAATTGAGCCTCCAGTGAAGCAACATATATTAGTATACTATGTTGCATACCTATTTGCAAGGGACTATGCTGCAACAACTATTACATCTTATCTCTCCGTATTAGTTACATTCATAAGGCTCAACAAGTTTGGGGATCCATGCTTGTCTTTTTTAATACAAAAATTGCTGTTGTCAACACGCAAACTTAAACCTTTACAAGATGTTAGAATACCTATTGCTAAAAATATTTTGCATCAAACTTGTGACTTTTAACCAGTTACAGTTTCTAATGTATTTGAATCGGCCATGTTCAAAGCAATATTTTTGTTAGTCTTTTATTGGTTCTTGAGGGTGGGAGAAATAACATCATGTCAAAAGGTAATCAACAAAAAATTGCTCAAGTCTAATCAACTTACCAGGAGCAAAATCATATAAATATCAAAGAAGCATATTCGATCAGGTCTTATTTTTGCCCCCATTTTTTACAAATTGGAAAAAAATGTCATATCATATAGATATTTTATTAAAACATAAAACTGAATATCTTTGTTACAGAAATCTATAAGTAATAGAACGTTCCTCGTGCTTCTATGACGTCACGTAAATAGGTCATTTCCCGCAACTTCTCAAAAGCATAAAAAATTCATCAGTTTTTCTTCATTTTGTACAGTAGAAAGTATAGAGCGCAATGTTGCTCCAAAACCATTTTCACGTATATTATTGTTCATATTGTTTTCCATATCATATAAAAAAATGGTGTTGGAGCAAGCATGCGCTCGATATTTCCTTCTCAAAAACTGATAGGAAATACCCCATTTTGGCTAAAATACGTACTTTTTGTAAAATTAGCTCATTATTAATATACATGTATCATGTTTCTATTCTGACATCGATCAGACAATCTATCTTTTAAAAAAAATGAATTAAATATCTTTTAATCTATTTTTAAGCAAATTTCCTAATTTCAATTCACTACTCAAAATTTTGGGGCATAAAACACTTTATCCCGCACATAGTCCTTTATTACAAGTAAACATCTCATGGGAAAACCATTTTTTCTCCCTATTCATTCTGCAAGTAACAAAAAAAAAATTATTGTCCAGCTAATGCCTACAAGACTACATTAAGTTAAGAGGAGTGCAAAATGGGTCACTTTTTTGCTATGTACCAAATATTCCAGTTTCCAGGAGTAAATTTTAGGCAATATTAAAAAAACTGTCTATCATTTGCAAAGTTGGATATGAGTCGAATTCCTAGCCATTCTTTCCAGATAGACATGGCATCTCACTGTGCGGATGTTGGCATGAGTGACTGCAAAATTAGACTCTTATGTCGATGGAAATAAGATGCATTCAAAAGTTACATTAGACCCAGTTAATCTAGTATAGATAGAGCAAGAAAAACATAACTCAAGGAATGTGAACTTGTGTATGGACACTGTTATTCAGGAACATATGTATATTTCTTGATAACTTTTAATGCCAGTGGGTAACTACATGACTGTCGGTAATAGTTTAATTGACAGTGTTTACATGATTTGAATGTAATATAAATTGTTATGTCCATGTTGAAGCCTACCTATGATTACTATATATATAAAATATTAGGGTACCTTAATTCATCTTTTTGGGTGGGGCATATGTATATCCTTACCCATGGATGAATAATATTTGTATGTTTTTATATGGGACTAATATTTGTAAGGCATATGTATATCCTGGCAAATATTAGTCGATATCAAGAGGTATATGAAAGCACTTGCCACTAAAAATTTCTTTCTCTCTCCGTGGGGTCTGAAGTTAATAAATTAAAATTAATCAAGTACATGGCGCTTTCAGACCACAAGGATTATGTTTTTAAAAAATTATGTAATCAATTACATCATCGATTACAAGAGTAATGAGAGTTATTGATTATTAAGGTTGTAAAATTTTTATGTCATATAGAATAAAATATTCTTTATTTTATAAATAATTATATAAAGTTATTGTTACATAATCATTAATTGTCATTTTCCTGATGATATGCAAACAATTTTGTTATATGATGTTTTTCTTTATATAGATGAAGGGCTCAGGTGGTTTAATTTCGAGCTAATATATTAATGGAGGTTAATCATTTCATAGGAGTATGCGTTGAATAATGCTATATGCAGGAATGGTCTATTTTGAACATTATCAATTATGGATACATACAATTCATATCATGTGTTTACTTTAAATCTACAGTCTGAGCAATTTAATGAATAAAATATTTACTTCTTACTTTCCACGATAATTCATTACAGTTACACACATATATTTTACTCAAAGCATTCGTTCTCTACACTCATACTAGTTAAACAGATTTATTTATAATTTATGTATTTATATCCTTAACCTATACTTTAACAATTATTTATTATATTTTCAAAAGAGAATTAATCACAGGTCTTTAGAATGATGAAATATTGAATATATCATAAGTCATGTAGTTTGCAATGTCAGTCACACCCTGTCTTCACCAAGTATTGCAATTAATAAAAAAAACCAGATCACAAAAGAAATACTCCAGCCACTATCAGCAGTGCCCAATACTGACTTATCAAATCATAGAATAATAAAAATACCTTTATACAAATGGAATATTCCAAAACCATTTTTACTATATATTATTTAGACTGAACCATTATTTCAAATATGGATGTTTAAGTTCAAGAACACACAACACAACGTTAGTATTGCAGTGCAGCGGAAAGAGTGAGATATTGAATAAATGAATGAATGAAATGATGTTTCAATGAATGAAAATACTAAATAAAGCTAAAAATAAAACCAAGTCACATTACTACTTAACTGTGCCTCTGTAAAAGTAATGTGATATAAAAATACACAAAAGACCACTGATGCAGTTTGTTTAGTGCTTATTTAGTAGCAAAAAAAGCATCTGGTAATAATTTTAAAATATTTTTAGGAAAAAAATGTCTTATTGACATTACTGGACATGAGTTATTAGAAATTTACTTCAAATGAAGGAAACATGGTCGATATTATAAAAATAGTATTTTGTATTTATTAACAGCAAATTAAATTTTAAACTCTACAGTATGTTACCTGCAACCAAAACAGATTTCCCATTTCCCCATTTAAAAAATACAAAAAAAAAATCATGTAAAATAATTAATGGCATACTTCTTTTAACAACAAAATATTGTTTCCAAAATTTTCAAGATTTTCCATTCAAAAAATATGTAAATATTATTAGCCTTTCCTAGTATTATAAAATAAAACAAATATAGCTTTTTTTCAAAAACAGTAGATATTTGTTGATGGTGGTGTGGTTTGTAGGAAATCTCAATAGAAAGATTATGATTTCAAAGAAGAATGTATCTTTTACATCTTACAAGTCGAGAAGGTATATGTTGTTCTGAAAAGCTACTTGCAAAATTCAAGGCAACTGTATCACATGACATCAATTGGCCCTGTATTTACCTCTCTTTTATTGTTTTTTTATTGCTTGCAGGAAGCAAAAATGCTGTGTTAAAAATCTTGATAAAGCTTACATGTGATCAGAAATATTTGCGTGTTAGTGAATTTGTACAAAAGTTCTTTGATTTTTGATAATCACTTTACTCTATTTTAAATATTTGTCATATTAAAACCGAAACGGAGATTGATTACTCATACAGACTTTATAAAACAATGTGATTGAAACAAATGTCATTTTCCAACACTTTTGATTTCATGACAAATGTCGCTGTACTGATAAATACCAGTTGTAGGTAAGGAAATTAAAGAAATTCGTTATAACAATTCAACAACATTTTTGTAACGAATCAAATTCATCATATAATATTAAAAAGTTAAGTTTTAAATGGGCTTCCGTATATGTATCTCAAGATCATTGTAATCGCAGCCCAGGGACGCTTCGGCAAGCATTGTATTTTAACGAAAATAGATAGGGTGGGGGAATTCATATTACTGCTGACTTTAACCTATTGAATTTTCTGTCGTTGGAAGCGAACCAACATTTCCTAGTAATTTGCAAATGGCGCCCTAATTTGTGTTCTCGCTATAACCGGGAACATCCATTAGAAGTGACTTGATTTATGTAATATCAGGAAATTTTGAAAAGGTATAAATTAAGACTTACACGTCTCGAAGGAGAATAAAATGCTTTTCCGGGTCATAATTTTAGAACCTGGATATAAATTTATTCAGAAGAATTAAAAGGAAATATTATATCTGAATGGGCGAGTGTGGATTTTGAATATGACGTCACTATAACTTACACTACTCTTTTCTTTTTGAAGTACCCAATAGCTGCACTCAGCTGTTGCATACTGTTTATGCGGATACATGTTCAGGAAGAGATGGTAATAAAGACAATCTTGTAATAGATAATATTGTAGATATAATGTTATTGTGGATAAGAAAGCACATTTCACATCAGATCATGCATCTAAAAAGGGGAGATAAATATAAAATTGGGATATTCCTAAGCGTTGAGAGGTAACATCAATGTGGGGGGGGGGGGGGGGAGGGGGGCACATTGCATATCAAACTCGGACAAGGTAGTATAAGGGATCAAACTTTGATATAAAAAAAAATTCTGTGGGGTACAATACGCTCTTGTTTGGGATCCCCCCCCCCGCCGCAAAATATCTTTCATTCGTGTGTTTGTGTGTGTTTTGGGAGGGGGTGCCTCCTCCACCTCTCGTGCAAACTGCTTCATGTATTTTTGTGCTATAGGATTCATCTACGAGTAAACTTATATTACAAGTTGCACTATTTAAATGTCAATGAATTAGTGACAGCTGGTATGACCAACCTTCACAACGCTTAACATGTATCAGTAATATTATTTGAGGTTGTTTTCACGTGGATTCAGCTGTAAAAAGGGAGATACTTTACACTTGCCACTATGCTTGCACGCTGAAACATAAAAAGCCGTCATAATCATAAGTATAACGTTTTATTCGTAAAAAATATATAAATAATGATGTGTATCATATTGCATTTATAAAATAATTATTTGTGATTTGAAAAAAAGAGGAAATAATTTTTATGAAACCTTGTCTATTTTGAGAGTTTATTTTCAAAATGACGGGATACATGTGCTACAAATCAAGAATATAATAACATATCATATGATACATGGCTTTGGATAATATATGTTGGATATATAATGATGTATACAGTGTAAGATGGTTCAACGCAAAGCTCTATATGAATTGTGAAAGAAATAATATATAAGGATTACAAGAAAAGTTTATACATTCAATGAACAAGTTAAAATATCTCATGTAAAGCCTAAGGTGATATAGTTCATCAAATAACTGTTGATATAAATCGATGATTGATATTATTCTGATGGCGATAATCGACAAGTGATGTAATACAAATATACTAATGATCACAGTGACAACAATATTCATTCTTCGTTGTGATTGTTCTGTTACAGACAAAGAATTTTGTAATGTTCTTATCTTTTTCATATGCAAAACGGTCATTATAGAACAGACTATTAACAATGTAAAAACATTTACGATGAGATAAATCGTCATCACATATATCATACGTACTGTCTCTGTAGTATATTGTATAATAGCTACAAATGCATAGCTAGATATCCATATTGTGAGTGAACACAAACACACCGCTGTTACAGTAAGATGTTGTCTGCTTTGTAGGGGATACACTGTGATTAAATATCTGACAGCGGACAGTAAACACACATGAGAAAAAGTACTGTACCAAATCGTGTCCAGGATGACATAAAGATGCCTCGAAAATCGCAAAAAGTTTGTCAAACTATCAAAAGTAAAAATTGTGACTGATAGAAAATCTGCCAAAGCCAACTGCCCGATAACAGCAAATGTCGGTGTATGGTATATCGGATCGTATACGATTTTACCTATTGTGGCAAGGTTTCCAATGCATCCAAAGAAAGCAATAGTAAAAATCACACAGGTCAATGTTATTTCGAAAGTCGTTTCACTAAACACGAGCTGGAAAGTAAATCCTTCTGAAGTTAAATCATTTTCGAATCCTTCTTGGATACTTTTGTTCACATAATTATCCATGTAGTCGATAGCACGTAGAGTTATATTGATCATTTTGTATTTTCACTGGACAAATTAATTGGGTTTACACATGCATAAATCACAAACGTTTTTATGCATAAAACTATCCTCCGTACTAACAACGATAAACAAACACAAATGCAACATTGATCCAACAAAAAGGATATGCGTGTCGTATATAGAGCGAACTGGCTTTTAAAGTTTGTATCACATAACAGGATTGTGTATCTGCTTTAATTTACTTTCCTCGTCTGAATGTGTTGGGGGCTTATTTACGGAAACGTAAAACCACCCCGTTCTTTGTATTAGAACACGATATATTCTCATAATTATATTTTCAAATATAATTGTTTCAACGTTTTGCAATGTTATTACAAGAACAGTCTCCTTTATGTACCCCTTTTAGACATGATTCAAACGAATTAAGCACTTTAATTCATAAAACTCGAATTCCACAACATCACATTTAAATAATACAAATTAATTATGACGCTATAATTAAACATCGCAGACACTTTGGCAACATATCGTCTATGACGACTTTACATTTGCGAATTATTTAAATCAGTCAAGTAATTTGAACGACTACGATACTTGGTTTAGAGTTATGTATATTGAAAGCTATGATACAAACAATGTTTGTATATACAATGTAATATGTTGTATGTTGACCATCCTCACTCATCTGGGACTACTATAATGTTCCTACAGTAGATCAAGGATTAAGCTATTTGTAAGTATGTTGCGGTGGAGAGTGTAATGTTCCCAGATGTTTATGGGCTGTAGTGAACGGTGTGTTTGTGTGTGGAATGGAGGGGGGGGGGGGGGGTGGATTTACCTGGGTATACAATCAAAGCTCTGGTTAAGACCACTGTTCCCGGCTGAAATTGACAAAAAATATCTACTCTCACTCTGTAATAATTGCAGTTACATGTACCATTCTTTATTTTTTCCAAAGTGTGGATAAATAAGCAATCATAGAAGTTTTATTTTAGGTATTAGTTATATAATATTTTGGAAACTGCATTCATTGTGTGTTTTATTATGCTATTTAGTTGCCATAAAATTACTAAAGTTAAAATGTTACAAACCAAAAGGTTTCCTCTTGCGATTTTCCCTCGCTAAATTGTTAACATGGTTTAAGGTGGCTCGACACATCAATATACATGTATTATTTGATAGATCGATGAACTGTCTTTTTAAAAACATGATTTCACAAGAAAGAGACCAATATCGGCTTTCATTTATTTTATATGACTTTTTGTGTTTTTTAAAAGAAACCGGAAAACTCGTTTCGGCTGCAAACATGATACTTCAGAGCAAAAAAAAAAAGGTCTTAATTGACGCACCATACAATTATCTATAAATACATGCCAAATACGGCCAAATAAACCGTATGATTTTTTGGATAAAGTTTTGTTTATAAAAAAGAAAATCAAAAATTGTATCTATATTCTAAATCCATGGATAAAATCTACTTATTAATTGTCAGTCACAGTAAGCAATTACCATAAAATTATATTTTAACAATAAATTGAAACGAAATCGTGAAATTCAAGTAAAATTGGAAAATCTTAAATTCGAACCGACCCCGATTGTAATTAAACTGATCGAGAACAAAATCATATACGGTCGCAGTTTATCACAATTTAAAAAACAAAAGTCCAGGTTGTTTACATGTAGCTGTAAAATGGTACATTTATTGATCTTATAATGTATATCGATTTCTCAGAGTAACCTGCAATTTGCTTGTCTTCAGTTTTAGATAATTTTGATCGTGTCCATTTTTTTTCAAATTGGGATCGGTTCAAATTGGAATTTTTTTCTCTCCAAAATTTAGCATTTTCGTTTCAATTTTTATGTAAAATATCATTGTTAGATTAGTGCTCTATGTGACTCTTGAATATTCTTTAAATTTTATAAATGAATTTAATAGATATTAAAGAATAACGATTTTAATTTTTCCTTGATAATTTTTTTTATTAACAAACGAAAAAAATGACCAGACCGTCTTTGATATGCTTTTATAGAGAATCATATTATGCATCAACTGAGAACAAATTTAAAGCTCTAAAATTTCTGTTTGAACTAAAAATAATATTTCTCGTTTCTCTGTAAAAATATCAAAAAAATCATATAAAATAAATGAAAACCGATATCGGACTATTTTTTGTAAAATTATACTGCTAAATAGATTCTTTACATAAATAAACGAAATAAAATTCTGGTATGTCGAGGAACCTTAAGGTATCTCACTCCCCAACGTTGTTGTATCAAGAATTTCTTGAGAAGTCTACAGACAAAACATACTTAAAAAAACAAAGAAAAGGTGAGGGTTAATTTTCATCCCCCTGAGTTATGGCCAATTTAACTTATGTTACCTTCATTAACCTAAAATGCAATTTCAGCCCGATTATCATTAGTTGTCAGTATTCTTTTTTTATCAAGCAAGCCTATATCATCAAATTTTGTTTTAAATTATGCACAATGATCAGATTGAATAAAGAGATTACGAAAAAAATATATATGAAGCTGAATACATGTACTTTATTTTCTATAATTTAATTAAAAAAAAAAAAATTGAATATCAACAATGTTATTGTTATTGCCTAGATATGTATCCAGTATTATTTTGATATCATATAACATGAAGGTTCAGTGATATCAAATGTTAGATAGAATGCTTCAAACGTAAAATTCTCGCAAATTACAGCTTAAAAAATTTCATACTTTTTTTTATATAATAGCAGGATTTTAAGCTTATATATTATTACACTCTCAAGATTTAATTGTGTACATGTTTAACATGTTACACAAAGTTCTATTGCACGTTAAAAACGTTATGCTAGGTCAAAGGTCATAGGGAAAAAAAAATCAACATCCGGGAACTTCATGCCTACGAAGCGAGCAATGTCAAATTAATCGATCTAGATTTTAACGAGCTCACACATACTTATTTAAGCACGTAAGTTGGTGAAATCATAAAATTGGGATGAAATATATTCTAACGTCACCATAAATAGTTACAGGCAATAATGATTCATTCATGTTTTTATTAATATTGGGTCGGGAATTAGGTGAATTGAACAAATAAATGTGTCTGCTAGTTACTTTCACTTTCAATGTGCCGTGTTTTCTGACTGTCAATTTGATAAAGATATTCAAAGTGTTTCTCTTGATCACGATTACTTAGAAGTACACGTATGTGACCCATGTACAACCAAGAGTGCCCAAATTTTCAATCTTAAAGCAAAAATAAAAAATCTTGAATCTGAACTTGCTAAGTCAAGGGAGGAGAACCACATGCTCAAAAGAAAATTTTGCAATGTAAAACCTACAGAGTTTTTAAAAAGTGACAAAAAGGTCAGATTTTATACAGGTTTTCCTTCACTGACTTCATTCACTGCTCTACATAATATTCTTGAACCCAAGCTGGTAAGTATAAGGTATTGGAAAGGTCCAACATTTCACTGCAATACGCTGAAACACAAGATATTCAAAAAATCAAGGACTTTTAGAAAGCTATCTTCCAAGGACGAGTTGCTTTTGACATTGATGAGAATCCGTCTTGGGTTACTAGATGAAGATTTAGCAGATAGGTTTTCTCTTTCTGTTTCATATGTTTCCAGAATATTTACTACTTGGGTGAAAGTTCTAAGCAAATTTCTAGGCAAGCTAGTTTTCAATCCTCCAAAAGAAGTTGTACGTGCAAATCTGCCCCCCCCCCCATATTCAAAACGCCAAGATACTCCTCTGTTCGACACATCATTGATTGCTCTGAGGTTTTCATAGAGAAACCTCAAAGTATGACGGTTTCAAACCAGTGCTGGAGTGATTATAAGCATCACTATACCGCCAAATTCCTGGTAAGTATCACACCTGCAGGAATGATCAATTTTGTGTCAAACTGTTGGGGAGGTTGGGCTTGTGATAAGTGCATAACAATAAATTCTGGATTTCTTGATTTAATTGAACCCCATGATAGTGTTATGGCAGACAAAGGGTTCAGCAGCCTTATTGAGGAGCTGACTCTTCATCATCCAAACTTGCTTGTTCCACCAGGTAGACATGGCATAGCACAGATGACTGCATCTGATGTGCAAAAAACAAAAGAAATAGCAAACAGGAGAATATATGTCGAACAAGCTATAAGACGCATTAAATTCTTTCGCTTACTGAAATTTGAAGTTCCTGTTACAGTTTGTCAGCATTTAGATGATATTCTCAAAATTGTTTGTGGCATATGCAATCTTTATCCACCTCTTCCTAGGTATGATTGAAAACAAAACAAAACAATGAGAAATTTGTTTCTATTCAAAAACAACTACCAGGTATACAGTAACATGCATTTTAAAATCTTGTGATAACAAGCATGGCTATCAAAATTCACATAACTATTGTACACTGAATTGAAGTTTAAACTGCAAGTTTTGATTTTCACATAGAACACTCACTACAGTACCAACTTGGTGTTTGCTTGAGTTTTGCATCTGTTAGATTAACACATCTATAGTGATACCACAAGCCACATAACTGGCAACAAATGCTTCTGTCTTTTAAGGCACTGACATGGTTAACTATAACATGATTGCAACATGGACAAAAATATGCATCCCCTTCTACATCATCTACATTTTCATTAACTTCCATTGGTTCATCCAACAGGGCATTTTCTATACTATGTGTTTTTAACTCTGGCAATACAAAAGAAAAGAAAAAGTACTGAAGGCTTTTAAGAATATCTGAAAAATAGGCGTCATTGTACCATATTCTCTCTGTAAAAGTACCGTTACAAGTATATACAAAGAAACCATTTTCTTCCAGTAACATACATCTGTCCTTGAACTTGTGCAAAATAAGAATGATTGATTTTCAATGACAATTTTCCAGACTTGTCAATAAGATATATTGGAATTTGGCATGTACAAAATGACAAACATGTATTACATTTTGTAATTAATGGACATTTGATTTCAACACAGCCATCACCACAGCAAGAACAAGAAATTAACAAATCTGGACTCGCTGCAATGTATGTATGTACAGAATCAAGAAAAATACCACATTCATCTGATTTAACATTCTTATGTGCAGCACAAAATTCTTTTAAATAAACACTCTTTGCAACTGGTTCCATTTCTCTACCATATTTAAGGGACTTAATGTTGGGGTTCACTTTTGTATACCCCATAATATGTTTAACAAGAGGTTTAACATCCTGGACAACAGCAGGTTTATTATTGATAGAATTAACCTTTGTATGAATGGAATAAAAATTGGAGGATGTCAACCGACCATTTCTCATATAATGCTACATACTATTGGACGATTGGCCTATAGTATTATTACTTATATATGTAACTGTAGAGGCGGGGATCTTCACCCTCATATCAGATTGTTCACACGACGAAATCATAGATTTCATATGATATTGCTTGATATCAATTGGACCATAATCTTCATTGACGGTATCTTCTTGGAGAGCATGTGGTTCCTGTCCCTTGGCTTGGTTAGGTGAATCAACATCAAGACCTATAATGAAATGCATTTTTTCTTTCAGAAAAGGCTTACTTTAATTTATTGAAAGATTTTGAAATTTGAAAAAAACGACATCGATCAACCAAACTTGTTGTAAATTTATTAAGACCCGACACTCTAGACCACATTATGTGTACACGTTATACAATGATATTGTTATTATGGATGCATAGAGTGTTTCGGCGGTATTTAACAGAGTTATGATTTTAACTCTTAAGGCCCGCCTCATCAGGGGTCTACCTATTATGATTTTTACATTATTGTAATCGTGATTGAATTATCATTTCGCCGATATTCTTGTGTTTACTGTAGGCGATTATAGGTTCCTTGGTAAATAATTCTTTGCATATTTCATCATTTTTAAGGACATTCCAGTATTTCAGGATGCGCTTTTTAAGACCCTTAAAATGTGGGTTGTACTTGGTTATCATGACATTTGGTTGCCGTTGTTTGCATTTCAGATCTGTTTTCACCAAGTACTTTTTTTTATTTGTGTTTTCCATTGTACGAATAATGGGATCTATTTCCTTATCAGAGTAACCTCTCTTTGATAGGTGTGTCTTGAAATCCGTTAGAATTGTAGATAGAATACAAGGATCACTGGTATTTCTTGTATGTCTGATGCATTCGCCTTTTATAAACCCTTTAAAGACAGAAGGGCTGTGGGTGCTTTTTCTGTGTAGATATTGAAAATTGTTTGTTGGTTTTACATATGACTTGATAAATTTAGATAAATTTATCTAAAATATTTGTTACTTTAAATCTATTAAAAGGTTTTTATGGAATAAATTTATTTAAAATATTTGTCATATTATTTTGCATGTTATTTTAACCTTTTTGTTTCCTGAGAAATCTTGTCAGATGGAAAGCTTTTATTCCCATAATAAATATATTTGTTAAAAAAAAATCATCATTCACAATAAAAAAAATATAAAGTGTTGTAAAGAACACTAGTCAGTAGTGTAATTTATGGTTGTATACCTTTGAATAAACAAGCATCTGGCAAGGATTCCCTCAGTGCATCCGCAAAAGTTACCAAGAAGTTTTCATCCCCATTATCCTCTGGTAACACATTGAATGTTTTCTTCTGATTTCCATTTAAAGTTCTTGTTTTTCCTTTAAGATAATTAACTTACAATTACTTGTTTTATATATGTACAGTAAGATTAACTTCTACAATCATCTTCTTCAGAAACTGCCAACCCTCAATGTGTACAAATAAAAAGCCTTTACTACAGCTTTCCAAATGATATTCACATAAAACAATTATATTTTGCTAACTTCTTAGTAATGATTCTTGCATCTTTGATTTGTTCACAGAATTTAACATGTAATTTTGAGTTGACGACTACATATATATCATACCAGTTTTTCCATGCTTAGATCTCTTAAATGCCATGTCTTGAAGCATAGCCGGCTCTAGTGGTCGCTCTTTTGGCACAACCCATTCACATTTGTTGGATGTACAAGATGTGTACCCCATCTTGTTAGCATATTCCACCCGAAAAAGTAATCCAGCGACATGATTACATGTTTGACCGTACCTGTGTTTAAAAGCAGAAAAAAAAATACAAGAACAAGAAAAAGTTAATCAATTTTAACTTGTTTTTCTTGCAGTTAATATTGTCAATGCAATTATAGATATATAAATACTCTGAAGTTGACTTGTTTAAGGCGAGCAGATTGAAAAATCAGTGTCACACAGTTGGTAACTAGACAAAGGAACATAATCCTAATCAATTAATCTACCCCATGACTTATTTTCAAATAACAACATCAGCTGTATTCTATCACACAACATATAAGTTATGTGTAACTTGTAAAGAGATGTATGCAATGTTGTGTCAAATATGTATAAAATGTAATGCTTACCCTGCTGTATACGTGCAGAAGGCAGACTTTACTTCCCCCGAGTCTTTGGCAAGGCATACCCACACTTTGTGTGGCTCTGAACGCAGACTCTGTGAGGGGGTGCATTCCGCACGGAGGAAGCAGTATGGGGTGGTCCTGTCAACAGGGTGGTAAAATATTTCTTTAAGCCATTCACTCTGGAAGTATTGGTAGGCTTTTCCAATCTTATACTGATTCAGGTGATTTTTGGCAACTTCCTCTGTCTCATACCTAATAATTAACAAAAATGGGAGACTCTACTATAACGTAATCATTTCCATTCATTAACTAAATTGATGATATTGATTAGAGATATGAAATATTTCAAACTGTCAATCAACAATCATATAATTTTAAACATAACTAACATGTTAATCATAATAACAGTGTTCATAGCTTGCAATAATTTACATAGGTAACTTTCAAAAGGTTTTTGAGCTTTACAATTATATCAATTTCTGCAACAAAAAAAAAACAAAACAAAAAAACATCATAATATATACCTCATTAAAAACGTTGTTAAGTCGGTGATAAAAAGTGGCGGCCAGTTTTTCATTCCGTGTTTTTCATCCTGCCAGTTTTTATATAATTGGAACGGGTCTGGCAGAATTAAATCTCCGAACTTTAACATATCACTATAACACTTGTTGTTTAAAATTTGATTGTCACTTGCTGTTTTCTTAGGAGGAATTTTCATAACGTGCGCAGAATATGCTAAAGCAACCATCTCTTGTTTATTTCCTGCAGCCGACAATCCACGACATGACAAATAATCTCTCAAAGCTGGAACTTTCCAATGTGTAAAGTCTTCTAAAGTTAATATTTGGTCTTCTGTATTCATGATGTAAATACGGTATATCAAAATATGAGTAAAAAAGTAACGAAATAACACAAACGGGTCTAAAAAGGTAGCGGTAAATTTCTATATATGTCAGCGAGCAGCGTCCATATTGTTTACGTTGGTTTTCCCCTATGACCTTTGACACGCATATTTAATTAGGAAATTCAATATGGCGGAGCTTAGTGTGCAATAGAACTATAACCTAATAAATATGTTCTAAACCTTTCAAATATTGTAAATGCGCATTATGAATAGAGTATAATAAAAAGAAAAACACTAGGGTTATCCAAAAAGTTCGTGGACACATGTAATTTTATTCAAAATAAAGATGCAATTTCAAGGAAAGTATAATATTTCAATAAAGCGTATAACAGTGTGAATGTATAAACAATAGAGCAATGTACATTCTTACAATGGAGTTTTCATTATTTATACAATGCCTATACAGGCCACACGGCCCAGTCTGACATTGAGTTTTAACGACGTTGTTATAAGGTCGTAGTACTTGGTTTACCTGACAGTGATAGGCTGCATTCACCGTCTGGCCAGAGGGTACAAACGCACGCTCCATTTGCAAATCGCTTTTGTCTGTTGTAGATAAGTGATATAGAAAGATTTCGATGTTTTCCTGTTTCCTCTATCGTTTGTTTCGTTTCTGTCGGTGTTTTACACAAGTCGACAAAGAATTTTATGATAACTTGGTGTTCCGTGTGTTCAGCCGATGTCGCTTTTTCTGGCGCGTTTTAAGACATTTTCTTGCCTTAATATCATTTAAAAGTCCTCAAATGGCGTACGAAAATGACGTACATAATACTAACTACTTTACAATTAAAGATTATGATAATTTTACATATTTCATAAACACTGTACATGTAAATGTTTATATCTGAAACCTCAATTATGAAGTTTGGACAATTATTACACTTGGTCATGTGTACATGTGACGCTTTAATACAGCAAATGTTAGTTTAATTTTCGGGAGAACATTCAAAACAACTCTAGTTTGATTTGGATTTTTATAACAAACATTTCGATACACAACACAAACGCGATTGTCAACGAATGTTTTGGAAGACCCGCGTATATTGAAATTTCATAAAAGTGCTTGATTTCTCTCATTTCATCTCTAACCTTCCACTTAAAAAAAATATTTTTCCCTCCCTTAAATTTGTTATTCATTGAATTCAAAAGTTTTTTTTTATGAATGGTGAGTACATATGAAATAATAACCTGTCTATGCTGATTAAATAAATAAAATCATACTCATTTTAAATATAATGATCATGTACGCAATGAAATCAAAGTATTTTTTTAATCTACACACACAGCTTAACTAATATTAAAAATAACATATGTTGTTTATATGCTTCTGTCGGCGCTATGGTGCATTTAACTTGACCTTTCTGCACTGAAAGTGCAACTCATGTTAGATACGGCATGGAATATGCTCATTTTAGGGTTGAATTGGAGGTAATTTTTCTAAACTTTTATGTCAAATATATACTTAATATGCCAATATATGTCGATAGAAATTAAAAAAAAATTGTTCAAGTATGTTTTTCGTACAAAATGAGATATCCAAATACACAAACTATCTGGAAGTTTGGTGTGCACTAAAAATTAGGAAGCTAAAATTACAGTATTACACTAATGAGATGTAAAAAATGTTCATGTTAATGCTTCTTCTTAAAAACCCTCCACCACAAAATATAGTCCCTTACGAAACTCTGTAAATATGTAATTTTTCCTAACTATTTTATTCAATATAGTTTATATGGCATTGGAAATAATAAATATTTAAATAGAATAAATATATGATGCAGAGTTTCAGCCTAGGGTTAACCAAAATCTGGACATTCATTTACCGATTCACATTTTATTAACTGTTTTAAAATGATCATAAATGCTGCTGAAATAAAACACTTCATGTATGCATATGATTTGGAATCTTCGTAATAATTCATAAAAGACAAAACGATTAAACTCCTTTGTTTTGTATCACAAATGTAGATAAAATATCATATTTTGAAGTATTTTGTAACTCAATCAAAATATAGGTAGCTAGGATATTCATACAACTTATTAAAGTGTTTTAAAAGTGAAAAAAAAATTGTTGCTCAGTCTTTAGACGACAACCACTTAAGGGCATTGGCAACGAAGTGTTCCGGAAATAAAAAATCCGTACCTGCATTTTTTCTTTTATACATCGAATTTCAGTTACCGTTCTTGAGTTTTTTTCTAATTGTGAGTTATCTCCCGTAACACGAACTCTTTAGCTTATTAGAGTAATAAAAACAGCGTTTCCGAGGTAAACAGATTAATCGAGAGATGAAGCGACATCGTTCTACATCGACTGGCAGGTTTATTTCAGCTTCCAAAAAGAAAAGAATCGACTTATTTAAAGCAAACAACGTCGTGCTTTGATCGCAAATGACATGACTGCTGATGCAGGGAAAGTTATTCAAGGATTTGTTGACACACTTTCACTCTTTAGAAAAGAAATGCCTGGACTTTGCTCATACAAGCAAACTGACTTGGTCAATTCTCTCATTCAAACTGACTATAATGCACATGATGCAGCATCTGATGCAAAAGCTCTATTACAACTTCTTACTTCACGGAATTTTTCAGAAGGCATTTTACCTCAACACAGTTTTTCATTTGATTCGTACATTAGTCTACTTCATTATCATGAAATGGTGCAAAAAAACTCTTCCTCCCTAGTGTGCTTAGTGAACAATAAAGTTATTTCTAAAATGATAATGACACGTATTGCGAAGTCAGGACTCTCTTTTTCCCACCTGTTATTGGCTCATAAAAGAGACTCTAAGCATGGTGTGTTGCGGTTGCTCTCTGAGAACACTTGTGAAGGGAAACCAAGAGTAACAAGCAATAAAAAAATCATTGGAAACCTTTGCTCTTACATTAAAGATGTTTGTGAGTAAAGATATTGTTTAAAAAGATTTTTCTCTCTTTATTTCTTTAGTGTGGTTGTGTAAATGGAAAAAAAATCAAGGGGAGTAACTCTAAAATAGTAAAATAGCATTTTCTGGTACATACTTTTCATATATATAGCTATTTATATAATTTTCGGCTAGATATCATACAAAATCAATTAACAACAATGTTGTATAATGAAATACAAAATCAGATATCTCACTTATTAAAAAATTGTTCCTTTAAATTTTTTTTTTGCTAATTTTTCCATTTATTTCATTGAAATCAATGTTAAATGGGAAATATATATAATTTTAATTATTTTTCAAGAAAAGATGGAAAGAGTGGTTTTATGTGTCAGTAAATGCCTTTTTATATACATATAAATCTATAAAGGAATCCTTAAAAAAAAATGGTGGATAAACCAGGAACGTTGCCGATGCCCTTAAGTTGACATTCATTGTTTACAGACAAGAAGTCATCATAGTGACGTAATGGGAAAAAGCGTTTTTGGATCAGGATTTCAAAGTTTATAAATGAAAAAAAATTAAACCACGCTATCGGCGGTTGATTGAACTTTTCAAGATTTTCTTTTTCTAAAGCAGGCAGAGATCAAATGAGTAAGCTGTAAATCAAACACGTATGACGCATGTTGCTTTGAATTGTCATAATAATGACCGTGGAAATCAAATTTTCTTTAAAAATTAACTCTCTTTATTAGGTTCCTATCTTGATTTTAAAATTAATTAAGATTTTAGATTTTTAAAAATAAACATTTTGGAACGTGTTCCATTCCTGAAGTTGTTTCAAAATCCAAAAGTTGAAGCTGTGTTAAAGGTTTGTTCTAGGGTCTCATCCTAATATAAGAATTAATACGGATTCTAGAAATTATGTATTCAACGGATCCAAAGGAACAAAGTACAAAACAGCTGAATGAACTTCCAGTTTGTTCCGATTTACGTGCATATAACTGAAGATGTTTTGAAAAAAATAAAACAAAAAATGAGATAGTATTTTCAAAATGTTAGTCAATTTAATAAAAAAATCAATTTGCATTATCTGTGTATCTATTTAGACTCTGCCCCCTACATCAGTGAGTTTTTGGATCGTTTCGAGAATGAAGCAGTTTCTTATAGCAGCAGTGACTTCTTCATCCCCAGAAGTGAATTCAGTGTGTGATATCTCATAGAGAAATATTGGAGATCTGATAAGAAATGTAATCATGTGATACATGAAGTACATGTAAGCACCAAATGTGGGAATTCTAATAGGAAAAGGTAACAATGTATTAGACATAACCTCAGTGTGGGAGATCTTAAAGGGAGAGTTAGTCATGAAATACATGTAATACTTGTAAGCACGCAATGAGATGAAAGGCACTCAGCAATACACCTAATTTTTCAATGGCTGGAAAGTTAACATAATGATCAATCAATGTCATGGAAGGTAGTCATGTGTTACATGTGATCATGTAATCATTCAATGTCAGAAAAAAGTTGTTTCAATGGGGACACTGCTTAACATAACTTAATAACTGTTTGTAACACGCTATTTCATTGGTTTATTAAAAATATGCATGTATAAACTTTTTGATGGTGTCACAATCGCTCGTGGTTTATAAAGCGTAAACTGTTCAGCCCTGTTTATACTTGTATAAATTCTGTAACTACTGAAATTATTACTATAGCACACACTGTATAAGTGGGTGTGTTAGTGAGTTTTTGTGTTATTGTGTTAATATACGTAACTTTGTAGCCAAGATTAAAGGAAAACTTAATTAGCTGTGAGAATAATTAAATTTCGCTTACTTCGTAAGCATTGTAATACATCAAATCCTATTCAATTTTAAGTCATTGGAAAATCATTGGAAAAGAGAACAGTTGACTAATTTAAAAAAAAAAAGATTGGCATTGAAGATACCATTTTCACATACTTGAGTGATCTATTATATTGTTAATGAGAGACGAAGTTTGGTGTATATATTTCAAACAAACTTGATATATTTCAAACAAACTTGATTCTTCAAGATGTATGCAATTTTTCTCATGTCTTTGTTCACAGGTAGCTATGGCCGCACATTTCAGGGACATTATAAAAACTCATATAGATATTAAAGAGATATTAAAGTAAAAGGTCTAGCTAGGTGTTTATAGTCTTGCTCGCAAAGTAAATTGCCTTGCACAACTCGCACTACATATTGCTCCCTGGTGAGACCTGTATGATAAATAGCATCCTCAGCTCTTTGGAGAGGATACAAGCAGAGATGGCAAAATATGGCGCTAATGCTTTTTCATTTACATACTGCTCGTCTTATGTACCAGGTACATATTTTATCCCCTGGGTCTCTACACATTTATTATACACATAATAGCTTTTGTTACTAGGTAGGGAATTTCAAATATATTCCTGAGATATGAAAAAAACTTTTCTGGAATATGAAAATAATACTATTCAATAATAATTCTTTTTGTCTATTTTTTGAATTTTTACATTTGCTCTGTCTTAGCTGGATTTTGGCAAGTATGTTTTGTATTTTACACTAACTTGAATTAGTATATTTTTTTTAGGCTGCTACACGGACAAGGAGACCATTGATAGTTTCCTGAAGCAGTGTGCCGTACTGAAGGACCAATGACACCCCAACATCCTGGTCATGTCCGGAGTCCGTTTGTCCAGTTCCAAGCCACCATTGATCATTCTACTCAATGTACAAAGGGGAGATCTCAGAAACTATATCAAAGACTCGTCCAAGGTCTGTAGTCCCAGGGGTCAATTACCTTTTATGTCCAGCAACAGAAATTTGAATTTTCTAGTTTTTACAGTATATAGATTCCATTAGCATTAAGTTAAAGGTTTAGAGTGGCAAATTTTCTTATAGAAATTTGAATGTCCAACAATTATTATACAATATTACTGTACTGACATTGCATTCATTAAACTTCATTGAGACTTGCCATTAAAATAAACATAGGTTATGTTTTGATTTATTCAGGTGTCAGTTAAAATTGAATCTCTGGCTTTAATGAATTGAAAATTTTTGCTCACAAAACTTGTGTGCAAGAATTGACAATGCCAATTGATCCAGAAGGACTACTTGCATCTTCATTCATTCACATTTCTGAATTGTATATTACAGAACCTGACATTGGTCGATCTATTAGAGATTGCGCAACAAGTGTGTGAGGCCATGACATATCTCGAGGGAGTTCATGTCGTTCATGGAAACCTGGCAGTCATGAACTGTCTGTAAGTCACACCCCCAACCCCAAAACAGATTGAAAGTTTCCTAGCTATGTCAAGCTATTAGCCTTTGACTCTGAAAAAAGATCTATTTACCTTTATTAACAAAGATTTTATGGTGATCAATTCTTACCATTTATAACAATACGGTAATCTTGGCAGTATTTGTTTAGATTGTGCTGTCAATGAATATCTCTGATTTATCAGGGACTGTCTCAAAATTTAGTGAATATGCAAATTCAGACATCCTTCAGCAAGACTTGTCACACTTTGATTATGAGTGATAGAATATTTTTATATACAAATAATTGTATCACATTAGCATTTGCCTGCTTGATAAATAAGTGATTCCATTAAACATTGATGCTTTTAGTTGAATAATTTCTCACACTGATGGATTTTGTGGTCATCATTTTACTCACAAATTTACTTTCAAATAAATCTGAACACTGTTTATGCTTCAATGATAATTGATGATAGAACATTGTTGGCTCTTAAATTAGATTTTACGAATTGTAACTTTGTAAACAGAAATTAACATCCAACGTGCATCATAAAAAGAAAGGGATCAAACAGTTATCATTTTTTCCAATGATTAAAAAATGCCTTTTTGAGACATAAATATCTATGTAGTTTACCCTTCAAGCATTGAATTGCCAATATATTTACAGGTTGGCGGAAGATGAGGTGGTGAAGATATCTGACTATTCCATCGCCCCACTGTATTCCGGGGACTTCTACCTTTCCAATGACAACATTTCAATAACAAGATGGTGGGCACCAGAAACCCTAGACATAGAAATGGGGGCCACTCCAGCCTTCAACCATAAAACTGACTGTATAAGTGATAGTGTCTGGTATAGCCTTTTTGAGAAAGAAAGCAATTCGAAAAAGTAAAAATTGAATCTTGAATGAAAACAATTCAAATTAAAATGCTCATCTGAAAAAAAAAATTGGAATAAAAAAGTGACCAGGTGGTTGTTGAGAAGGCTTATATTAGCTTAGGTTAAGTGTGAGGTGTGGGGTGGATAAATGTACAATGCAAAGCTCATCAGTGACTTTTTCATACTGTAACCTTTTTATTTCCACCAGTGGTCATTTGGAAAAGTTTTGTGGGAACTGATGACAAGGGGAGTATCTTCGTACCCTGATGTGGAGACAGATAACCTTAAGAAACATTTGACTGGAGGTCCTCGGTTAAAAAAGCCCCGACAATGTCCGGTTGCTATGTATTTGTTTTTTGTTGTATTGGTATCCATCTTGCTTGGTTCTACATGTTTATATATCATAAACATGCTTAATGAAATACTGATGGATTGTGGTATTGAATTTTGTGTCGGTCAAAATCTGACGTTCAATGAATTTTTTGAACAGTCTTTATATATATATGTAAAATGATTTGGTTTTCTGAAAGAGTTAAAAATTTAAATAAAAAAATTGAGTTAAGAATAAACAGGTATGCATAACTTCATATTGATCACCATTGTAGTTAACTGTTGATGTTAAAGTGTTGGACAGATTTTCCTTACGATCGACCAACGTTCTCTGGATCATCGAAGAAGTCAAACAGTCCACCTCGGCAGAGAAATCTAGTGACGTATCACAGCCCCTACAGACCAAAATAGAGCCAGGGGGATCCCAGTCATACCTGGGGGTACAGTCAGTTCAAGCATATCTTTTACAAGATACACCATATCATTGCATAGCAATGAAATCTCATACCATAGCATTGGAATCTCATACCATAGCATACAATCTCATAGATTCTCATTCGTCATATCATACCATAGCATACCATAGCATTGCATACAACATGATTGAACTTGGTTTTAAATGCTTTTATTTAAATAATAAATGTTCACATTGCAGATTAGTGGTAAACTTTGACTTCTTATCATTTTGCTTCGAAATATTTGGAACTCTTCTGTGTATGGAGGCGTTTTTGTTCAAAGCTTGAAATGATGGTAATTGGCTGAGGACGGGTGGGGTGGGGGGGGGGTCAGAGAATTGAAGGGACATGAATAGACAAATGGTACGGGTGTCGGACTCATGAGGGTAGTGCTTGTGTCTGGGACCAGTGGTCAGTGACACAAAATACATATAGGTCATCTGCTTGTATCGACACATGCTGCAGATTGGGACACCTTCAAACTGAATTATTTGCATGACATCTTCATAATTTTTGTTCTCTATCTCTCGCTCTCTGCAGACGTTTAGTATAATGATTGAACCATTATTGTTTTTAACTTTTTCATAAAATCCATATGAGCCATGTTTCCAAACAGGAGTTGCCTGTGGAGTACTACATGTATATTGATCAATTTTAACAAAACCTGAGAGTAAAAGATCAATTTCATGGGACCATGAATGGGACCAGTCATGGACTGTTGATATTAACACACATTAGATTGTACAGAAGACACTCATCATTTCAATCATCATTTGTTCAACAAGTATTTTGAAATGTCAATTATTTTTGCAAACTTTCTGTGCCAAACATTGTACAGGACCCATGTTCATTACCAGTGGTAATACATGTACCCGTATCGAACCATTAATGTATTTTTTTCACTCACTTTGTGTGCCATTTTTTTTATATGTCATATACATAACCAATGACCTAGGTATTATACATATAAACTCTACCGTTGGTGCATATCAACTATGTTTAGTCATTTATATTATTTTATATGTTGAACACAAATGTTTTGTAAAATGTGCCAAAGTTTTACAATTTTATGTAAAAGATGAGAAAATACGCACAGACCAGTGCTCATTATACTTTTAATGACGTTTATTTGTCTGACATGTAGGCCATTTAATGGCAGAACCCCATAGCTACAGCTACGTGTTTCATATGCTTTTCGTATCAAAATTTGTTAAGTGAAGTATTTGTATATTTCGAAGTCCAGGCGTGTTCTATATGTACTGGTTTTCTTAACATTCAAGTGAACTTCCAAACACGATATTGACAGAGTTCTCCTTCCTCTAATATTTTAGATGTAACATACAGTTAAAAATATTTATAAATTCAATACGTTTGTTTTGAATACTAGTATGATATGGGTAATATAATATTATACATGACATTGATAAAAATTTGATATGGTAAACTTTCATATTTAATACCTTACACTGCACATACATGTATACATACATTGTACCATATTCATTGAGGATTGTATTTCTGGAGGAAAGAGAATATCTAAATTTACAAGCTTGCTTTTGTATGTGCAATTGCTTTGAAGCATTGATGCATTTTATATTGTTGCTTATTATTTATGTGTATATTTCTGAATTTAAAATAATTTTTGTGGATTATATGATTTCTTAGAAATGTTTTGCATTAGTATTTATGAATAAAAATATCTTCACACAAGACTGTATTTGCTCACCTCATAATATTCAAATAATGATTCCTTATTATACTTACATAATTTTGTATCAAGGTTCCCCACATTGGGTATTGCCATGAACACCACAATGAAATTGGTGGTTAACTTTTTTTTACATATTAAAAAAAACAAAGATAATTCAATTCAATTATAAACCTACTGTATGCATACAAGATTTATTGTAAAACCTGCTTTTGAGGAAAACAATTTTAAAGTTTTAAACAATTTTAAATTTAAATATTGGTTGGTATATGTAACATGTTATATGCAATTGACTTCATAAACAGCCTGTTTGTCTTCCCTTTTGTATTGCTAAAAAAATAAAGACTTCTACTACATTGTATTTTTCAAAACAAACAAAGTAATTCACTTAGAAGCTGTTGGAAAGAAGATTTAATACCACTTTTTCAAGGTCAAGATGATTAAGTGAAATGAGGGTGTACATGTTCTAAAGTCGTAAACAGAAAATAAGCGTGTTAACCGCTGTATTATTTCAGCTTTCCAAGGGCAATATATATAAATCTAAAATTCTAAGATAAAAAGATAATCCAGTTAATTATCAAATTACAAAATTATATTGAGATATTTCAAATTTTGTAAAAATGAAAAAAAAATTGTTTTACTTGAAAATGCATAACATTCGTTTACTTAAAAATATATTTCAAACTACAAAAAGTCAAATAGCAGCTTTGTCAAGTACGTAACTATGTTGATCAATAAACCCTTGTTAGTCTGAACACAATACATAAGGGACAATATATTTTTTTTACTTGTTTCACCAAAAGTAAAGAAAATATCCCAATAAGGAATCAAGATGATATAAATAAAATGAATAATAAACGCCTTTTCATAAATTATTCTTTTTACAAAATCACTTCAAAGAAACATTATGTCATCCTCCTAAACTTTAAAGGACACGAACTTTTAGTAAAAGGAGCACGCTTTCATACTTTATCAATGAAAAATGAAATAAAACCACGCTACCGGTGGTTAATTGGACTAATTGGTTAATTTGAAATAGTTTTTTTTTGGTCGAAAACAGGCAAAGATCAATTGATTAAATCCAATATATATGACGCATGTTGCATTTAATCATTTATTTTTTTTCTGCAAATAATGGCCGTAAACATCTAATTTCTTTTAAGTTAACTGGTCTGTTCCAGTGTCCTACATGTACCCTGACGAAATATTAAGTATTAAAGTTGAAATTAAATCCTGGATATTAATCAATCTCTTGAAATGTGTTTTCGTTCCCGAAATCGTTTCAAACTCTTAGAGTTAAAGCGGTTTAAAAGAACCTTTATCTATATGTAAGTAGAGGGTATCTCCCCTTCATGTAGTGGAATTCTCGATTTTACCTGATATATTTATGTCCAATAAGTATATTCCATAAGATTGGTGACACTTGCATTTGCATCACTTGCACTTTTGTGCAGGTCTGATAATCTGTTGAGTAGAACATTTGATAGAGACAAAAAAAATATATATATATTTAGATAAATATTGATTTATATAAAGATATCAAAGGTGTGAAAATTTCAACGAGATATATG
>WFKH01003881.1:63617541-63668944 GCA_016163765.1 Magallana hongkongensis
GAATATTTTACCAATTTTTTCCGTCATCTCTATACATGTAATTGTATTAATTACCCGGTAAACATTAAGATCCCAAAATACTATTGGTGCTGTATGTTTTAATAGCTTGCCGTGGATATTTTTTCAGGAAAAGAATTTTCCTGTTTTTTAAAGGGGCATGGTCACGATTTTGGTCAAATTCTATTTTTCTGTTTTTATTATTTACAATGCTTAAGGAGTGCATTTCCAAAGACCAAATGAAATTGGAGAGTCAGTAGTGAAGTTATAAGCAAGATACAGGGCTCACAATTCTTTGTCATGTAAACAAGGCTCGTGCCCTGTTTTTGTTTACATTAGTTCAATATACTGGTAAAAGTTCTTTTTCAAGCTGATTTTTCCATCATTTTATCCATTTTAAGCATAAATAAACAGATCCTAACGTTTACCACATTCATTTTCGATCTTAAACTGGAATTTTCACTTCAACGTTCAAAACGTAAACAAAAGCTTTGTTTACATAGCAAAGAATTGTAAGCTCTGTAACTCGCTTATAACGCAACGAATGACGCTCAAATTTCGGTTGCCTATTAAAAATGCCTTACTAATGCATTGTAAACATTAAAATCAGGAAAATAATTTTTGACCAAAATCGTGACCATGCCCCTTTAAATAACAGTTGTTTTTTTTTATCACTCATACTGACCATAGGAAGGCAAACAAACTATCCTCTGAGAGAGAGAGACTCAGAGAGAATTTTGTATTTATAAATACTAATGCAAAACATTTCTAAGAAATCATATAATCCACAAAATTTATTTTTAATTCAAAAATATACACATAAATAATAAGCAACAATATAAAATGCATCAATGCTTCGAAGCAATTGCACATACAAAAGCAAGCTTGTAAATTTTGATATTCTCTTTCCCCCAGAAGTATAATCCTCAATAAATAAGGTATGTATAAATGTATGTGCAGTGTAATGTATTAAATATGGAAGTTTACAATATTAAATTTATATCAATGTCACGTATAATATCATATTACCCATACCATATTCAAAACAAATGCATTGAATTTTTTGAAATATTTCTAACTGCATGTTACATCTAAAGTATTAGAGCAAAAAGAACAGAAATGGTTGATCTCTGTCAACATCATGTTTTGAAGTTCACTGGAAAAGTTAAGAACACGCCTGCTGGCCTTCAAAATATACACATACCTCACTAAACAAATTTTGACAAGAAAAGCATAAGATACATGTAGCTGTAGCTATGGGGTTCTGCCATTAAATGGCCTACATGTTGGACAAATAAACACATGTCATTAAAAATATCATGAGCACTGGTCTATGCATATTGTCACATCTTTTACATAACATTGTAAAACTATGGCACATCTTACAAAGCCTTTGTGTAAAACATATAAAATAATATAAATGACTACACATAGTTGATATGCACCAACGGTAGAGTTTATATGTATAATAACTAGTCATTCTTTATGTATATGACATATAAAAAAAATTGCACACAAAGTGAGTGAAAACATTAATGGTTTGATTCAGTTACATACATTACCATTGTTAATGAACAAGGGTCCTATACAATGTTTGGCACAGAAAGCTTGCAAAAATAATGGACATTTCAAAATACTTGTTAAACAAATGATGAATTGAAATGATGAGTGTCTTTCTGTACAATCTAATGGTTGTTAATATCAACAGATGGTCCCACAAAATTGATCTTTAACTCTCAGGTTTTGCTAAAATTCATTAAGAAGTATTCCACAGGCAACTCCCGCTCCGATACGTGGCTCATATTTTATGAAAAAGCTAAAAACAATAATGCATCAATCATAATACTAAACATTTGCAGAGAGTGAGAGATAGAGAAAAAAAAATTAGGAAGCTGTCATGCAAACAATTCAGTTTGAAGGTGTCCCAATCTGCAGCATGTGTCGATACAAGCAGATGACCTACATGTACTCTGTGTCACTGACCACTGATCCCAAACACAAGCACTACCCTCATTACTCCGACACCCGTACCCTCTGTCTATTCATGTCCGTTCAATTCTCTGACCTCCCACCGGTCCTCAGCCCATCACCCCCAGGTACTCCTGGGATCCCCCTGGCTCTATTTTGGTCTGTAGGGGCTGTGATACATCACTAGATTCCTCTGCCGATGTGAACTGTTTGATTTCTTCGGTGATCTCAGAGAACGTTGGCCGATCGGAAGGAACATCCGTCCAACACTTCAACATCAGCAGGTAACTACAACGGTGATCAATAAGAAGTTATGCATATATGTATATTCTTAACTTATTTGTTTAATTTAAATTTTAACTCTTTTACAAGAATTAAAGCATTTATACTAATATACATATATAAAGAATGTCTAAAAACTTCCTGAGACATCGCATTTTGACCAACACAAATTTCAATATCACAATCAATCAGTAATTCATGTTTATGATATATTTACATCCACTAAGTATGATTCCCTCTATTTCTTACGGAAATTAATTGTAATTAATAGCTCTGTAGAAACTGACAGGACTGAAATCTACACGATCCAGTTCTTTCCAGTTTATCGATTGGTCGAAACCTTCATCAACCTAAGAAAATCACGGACTGCACGAAATAATCATGATGATGTCAGACTCAAATTCCCACATAAGACGACTTGGCTATTTCTTTCTTAATGTACATTAACAATAATTTAGTTAATTTTACTTACTTTTTACGATCAGTTTATTAATTTGTTAATTTGTTAAAAGAAAAATGTAAATATAAACAAATAAATGCTTTCTTTGATGATTCATGCGGGATATGAAGATAGCGATCATTGCAAAAATATTTTTACATAACAGGCATTATTCTTTTATGCAATTTCGCTACCTTCACCAAAGAAAACATTTTATTGCTTAAATAAAACATGTACAACCAAGCAAGATGGATAGCATTACAACAACAAACGCATACATAGCCTCTGGACATTGTCGTGGCTTCTTTAACCGATGACCTCCAGTCAAATGTTTCTTAAGGTTATCTGTCTCCACATCAGGGTACGGAGTTACTCCCCTTGTCATCAGTTCCCACAAAACTATTCCAAATGACCACTGTAGAAAATGAAAAGGTTACAGTGTAAAAAAAAGTCACTGATGAGCTTTGCATTGTATATTTATCTCCCCCCCCCCCCACAACCAAAACTTAACCCAAGCTAATATAAGCCTTCTCAACAACCACCAGATCACTTTTTTATTGCATATTTTTTTAAGTATTTTAATTTGAATTCTTATTTTAATTTAATATTCACTTTTTTATTTCAAATTGCTTTCTTTCTCAAAAGGCTATACCAGCCCCTATAACTTACACAGTCAGTTTTATGGTTAAAGGCTGGAGTGGCTCCCTTTTCTATGTCTAGGATTTCTGGTGCCCACCATCTTGTTATTGAGATGTTGTCATTGGAAAGGTAGAAGTCCCCAGAATACAGTGGGGCAATGGAATAGTCGGATATCTTCACCACTTTGTCATCCGCCACCCTGCAAACAGATTGGCAAATTCACTGCTAGGAGGGTAAAATACAAGTAATAGATACTTATGTGTAAAAATGCATTTTTTAATCACTGTTAAAAGAGTTGTTCAAAAATGATAACTGATTGATCCCTTCCTTTTTATAATTTGCTTTGGATGATGAAGGCCCATTTTAATTTTTATTTACAAATTTACAGTCAGTAAAATCTAATTTAAGAACCCACAATTTTCTACAATTAATTATCATTGAAGCATAAACAGTGTATAAACGGTGTTCAGATATATTTGAAAGTAAATTTGTGAGTAAAATGATGGCCAAAAAAACCATCAGTCTGAGAAATGATTCATCTAAGAGCATCAAGGTTTCATGGAATCACTTTTTCATGAAGCAGGCAAATGTTCATGTGAATGATGTGATACAATTATTTATATACAAAAATATTCTATCACTCATAATCAAAGTATGACAAGTCTTGCTTAAGGATTTCTGGATTTGCATATTCACTAAATTTTGAGACAGTCCCTTATAAATCAGAGCTATTCATTGCCAGCACAAGTCTAAATAAATCTTGTCAAGATCGTCGTATTGTTATAGGTGGTAAGTATTGATCACTATAAAATCTTAGTAAATAAATGTAAATAGATCTTTTTTAGAGTCAAGAGTTAATAGCTTTACATTTAACTAGGAAACTTTTAATCTGTTTGGGGTTGCTGGGGGTTGCTGGGGTTGGGGTTGGGGGGAGTGTGACTTACAGACAGTTCCTGGCTGCTAGGTTGCCATGAACGACATGAACTCCCTCGAGATAGGTCATGGCCTCACAAACTTGTTGCGCAATCTCTAATAGATCGACCAATGTCAGGTTCTGTAATATACAATACAGAAATGTGAATGGATGAAGATGCAAGTAGTCCTTCTCGATCAAACTGGCAGTGTCAATAAACACAAGTTTCATGAGCAAAATTCTTAATCCATTCAACTTTCAAGCCATATATTCAATAATAACTGACAACTAAACAAATTAAAAAATAATCCATGTTTATTAAACTGACAATTTTTAATAAAATTTAATGACTATAATTATAGTTGCTGGACATTCAAATTTCAAGAAGAAAATTTAGACTTTCAACTAGATGTTAATGGAATGTACGTACTATTAAAGATAGAAAATTCATATTTCTGTTGCTTAACATAAAGAGGAAATTGACATCTGAGACTACAGACCTTGGACGAGTCTTTGATGTAGTTTTTGAGATCTCCCCTCTGTAGGTTGGGTAGGATGATCAATGGCGGCTCTGAGCTGGACAGACAGACTCCGGACATGACCAGGATGTTGGGGTGTTGTAGGTCCTTCAGTACGGCACACTGCTTCAGGAAATTATCAATGGTCTCCTTGTCCGTGGAGCAGCCTAAAAAAACATTTATGCCCATTTATGTTAAATGTGAAATATAGAACAAACTTGCCAAAAATCAAGCTAATACAGAACAAATGTAAAAATTCTACAATATTATCCAACTCCAAAGAAAGTAGTGACATAAAAGGAATAATTATTTTGTAGTATTTCTTTCATATTCCAAAAAGGGTTGTTTTTTTTTATATTTCAGAAATGAATTTGAAATTCCCTACTTAGACATCAAAGCTACTAAATGTATAATAAATGTGAAGAGACCTAGACTTTTTCAAAGATCGAAGACATTTACTCTTTAAACACACCAACGTAATAGCAACCTTTACTTTTTCAATAATTCAGTGCCCTGTTATCTTCATTACTTTGGAGGTGATAGCGCAGTTGCTAGCATCGAATCATTTGGATACGGTAGCCCCAGGTTCGAGTCTGGTCTGACAATATCACGTAAACATTGTAACCTTGAGCAAGTTACTTTACTTGTGCACTCTCTCCACCCAGGGGTTAAAATGGGTACCTGGCACAGATGAGATGAGCTGGCTATGTGAATCAAAAAGCATTAATATGGAAGCCTTGCTTGTATGCTCTCCAGGGAGTTAAGAATGCTATGGATTGTAAAAGTTTCGCCAAGGAGCAATATGTAGAGGTTGATCGTATGCGGCAATTTACTTTGCAAGCAAGACTATAGACCCCTATCTTTACCTTTAATTTATTATCTCCCTTTTCTTCTCTTACCCTGAAGGGATTTAATTGCCACTACTTCATTCTGTTCTTCCGAGTCCGCTCCTTTCGAGTTTTTATACTGTCCCTGAGATGTGCTGCCATAGCTACCTGTGGACAGAGACATGGAAAAAAAATGCATATTTTTCAAGAAATCAAATTTGTTGGAAGCAAATACACCCAAACTACATCTCTCATTAATAATTAACTAGTGAATTTATGCATTTGAAAACATTATCTACGTTGCATTTTTTTTTAAAAGACAACTGGGTTTTTTTCCCTCCAATGATTTGCCAATAACTTGAAAGTGAATAGGATTTAATCTATTACAATGCTTGAGATGTAAGCCAAATTTAATGATTCTATTAAGTACATTTGAGTCACAATTTACAAGTTTTTGCCAAACATTGTTTAATTTATAACGAATTTCAAATGGTATCAGATATTGTGGGACATGGGACACCCTGTACTAATTAAGTTTTCTTTCAATCTTGTCTACAAGGTTTTGAACATTGATACAGTAACACAAAAACTCACTAACACACCCACATACAGTGTTTGCTATAGGAATAACTTCAATAGCCACAGAATTCATACAAGTAAAAACTGGGTTGAACATTTTACACTTTATCATCAAAAAGTTTATACATGACTGTGTAAACCTTTTGATTTAACCAATATTATATCTCATTACAAACAGATACTGAATTATTTAGCAGTTTTCCAATTGAACAAATTCCCCAACATGATTTGATTGCCTTTCCTACCACTAATTGTATTACTTCCTATTACTAACTGTATTACTTCCTACCTCTAATTGTAATACTTTCTACCACTAATTGTGTTACATGTACATGATTAACTTTCCAGCCATTGAAAAAATGTGTGTAGTGCATGATTGCCTTCTCTGCCATGGTGTGATTACAAGTATTACATGTATTACATAATAACCTCTCTAAAAGTAAGTAAGTAAATAGCTTATTATAGTGACATGTATATTACATAATAATTACGAAATTCATTTTACAGATATAATGTCAGTACACTTGGCCCAACAGACCTATTATTCACTATAGAACTGTTACAAAATGAATAAAGTTTGCATGTTTTAGGAGTAAGATGGCTTTGTCAAATGTTTCTGTCTTAAATTGTATAATTCATTAATAAAATGAGCGATTTGGATCTATAAGATCTCCCACACCGAGTGATTACATGTATTACATGATTACCTTTCTCTATCAGTATGAGATCTCCCACACAGAATGATTACATGTATTTCATGATTACCTTTCCCTATGAGATCTTTCACACTAAGTGATTACATGTATTACATGATTACCTTTCCCTATGAGATCTTTCACACTGAGTGATTACATGTATTACATGATTACCTTTCCCTATGAGATCTCCAACACTGAGTTTACTTCTTGGGATGAGGAAGTCACTAACGCTCTGACGAACTGCTTCATCCTCAATTCCAGCCAACAACTCACTGACGTATGGGGCAGAGTCTACAATGATTTTACAAAAAAACTCAAATTGATACTTTTTTATTTAATTAGCAAATATTTAGCAATGAAAACAATATCTCACTATTTTTTTTTTCAAATCACATTTATTTAGTTATATACATGTAGATTGGAACAAACTGGGAAACCCATTTATTCCTATTAGTATGTAAAAAGTGCAAATCTAATTAGAAAGTTTCAATTTTTTATTTTACATTTGCAAATATATTTCCTTATTTGAACCTCTCGAAAAGCAAAAATATTCTATTCTGTGTAAACCTATAATTATTCAAGGGTCAAGAGGTCATTTTTTATTTTTTTGATGTCACAATGATCACTTCATGAGCTTATAATTTGATCGACTGCTGCATTATTTTAAACATAAAAACACTGTTATATTTATGATTCTAAATGATTTGCCTTTTTCAAATGTAAATATGAGTAATAAACAGCAATGTTAAAAAGGTTGGTACATGTCCTTTGAGCTTCACAGGATTTGATCACGAGACCAACCAAGTTCATATCTCAGTGAACTTTTTAACTGTTTATTTCTTAAAAGACCTACATGTACCTCCATTAGCTATCTGCCCATTCATCTCAGCTTTTATTGTCATGCTGTTCATTCCGATTTCTTCTTCCTCGTCCGCTTCGTGATCCTTCAGCAGCTCAGGAATAGCTCCCTCTGGTGGCTTGTTTTTCCTCTGTCGCCTAATAATACAGATGGTTAGCAGGGCGATGATCGCTATCATTGGGATCACTACCCCCAATATGATGCCCATGGCTATAGGCTTGTCAGTATGACTGTGATTATCTGCTTCTGAAAGATCAACAAGTTCAGTAATTAGATGATTATCAAACTTATCAGAATGTCCAATTTCCACAAAAAAAAACTTTTTATTTACTTTTCTGACAAAAGGCCTGATAACTTAACATTGGAGAAAAAGAAGAAAAGTTTGGTGCATTTTGACTACCAATATTTATGACGTGAAATTAAATCAATATAAATTTCACAAAATGCAAATAACTGCCAAAGTGTGGAGATAATAACCATTGTGAAAAATTGTTTAATTAATTACTGCTGTAATCATATTATTTTTTGTGTGTACAATATTTGGCAGAAAGTGGTTTTTCATTTATTTAGGTAAGTATAGACTTGATTAAGCACATTTCTGAATGTACATATTTATCTACACATATACATGACATTTGGCGATGTTCTTGATTCAGCAAAGTCCGCTTTTCACCAAAAAACCATGTCAGCTCTCAGGCCAAAGATTTCAAAATATAATTTTGCAGCAGGTATTTTATTTTTATTTTGATTGCAAGATTTGCATAGGGAATAACTTTTATATTTCAACTTAAAATTAGAAACTGTGTCATTCTCCATGGAACATCTTGCAAAAAAAATTATTTAATCTATTGTGGCTGTGTCTGAGAACCAAAACATTAGTTTTTTGGGCCATATATATATTTTTTAATCAAACTTTTTACCTGAGTAAGTCAGGTATCCAACCTCTTCATGGAAGTTGCCAACTTGTACCTATAAAAACAAACAAGAATACAGCAAATATTAAAAGGTTTATATACTAATTAATGGTAATGATCAAATGAAAAATTTGCATTATTAAACTTATTCGAGATATTCATGCCATGATCATGTAATGACACAAAAACAGAAAAAAATTGTGAAATTTTTTATACAAAGAATTAATTAAGTTTACAAAATCAAACTTTGGACACTGCATGTGCAAGTCACTTTAAACACATGGAATTATAATGAAGTTTACAACAATTAATGCATAAATAAGTGACTCACCACCACCCTAGCTCTGTCGTGTCTCAATCCTTCTGGTGCCTCCGGGGGTATACAGGTGATGTTAGCTGGTGACACATGGACGCTGGTGCAGGGATCTGACCCTACCATCACCCGCAGTTCATGATATGGTTGTACAGTGGAGAGAGAGGAACCCTACAGTACAGAACCAACAAATCATACATCCATGTCCATAACTCAGCTTTATCAATTTCAGAATTAATATAGCTTCATGTTTTGATTGCAGAAAAATAAATTTCAACATAAACCGTTATCCTCAGAAAAAAAATGAATAAAATTTGCATTTGCAAAGTCATAATTTCATAATTACTGGTAATAAAACCTTACATTTTGATTACACAAAATTATATTCCATCATAAATGTTAAGGTTCATCAATTTTAAGTTAAAATGAATAATATTTGCATTTTCTGAAAGACATCAAAATTATCATCTTAATGCAAACAAATTTCAGCATACCTTTTTATGGCAAAACTTTCTAATTCGGAAATTTTGAAAATAAATACATTTTCACCGTGTTTTGTAATAGTATAAATTGTATATACATGTATTTACATACAAACACTCTCTGTAAAAACAAAACACTTCTTGGATTTGTTACTAACAGTCTACAGAAATATGTCACATTGTTAATCGATAGAATGCAAGGCACAGTCTTCAACCATCAACCCTACATATTTCCATAGACAGTCAGTAACAAAACTAACAAAAAATATTATCTGGAGTCAAAACAAGCTGTAACCATTTTAGAAACCTGATGATTTCATTTTTCGATTGAAACTTAACAACACTTATCCAAACAGTATATAAAAAACCTTAAGGAGGCTGGATGGTCAACAAATTAACCAACAGATCTTCCTAAAATTTTAAGATATGAATTGTTAAGCTATAAACTATGATGTAGTAAAGAAATAATCCATTTATTTTACCCTTTAAATTTGGGTATTTTTCTATATATTTATATGGAGCTCTTCTTTTAAAGGAGATCAATACAGTCTAAAAATGGCAATGACCATCGAGCTCTTTTAATGATATACCTTGATGACGAGAGACTTTCCCTTCACAAAGTCAGCACTGTTGGGTAATTTCTCCAGCACGGGGTCTGGGTAATAGAAGAGTGGACTGAATGTGGATACGTGGGACAGGTTTTTCCAGGTCTGTACATTGTCCAGCAGCAGGCCGTAGTGGACCAGGCGGGGCTGGTCCGGTGAAATCCTCTCCCCCTGGGACAGTGGAAGCTGGGGGGTGGGGCACATCAAGCAGCCTAACTGGGTCAGCTTCTCAATACACTCCTGTAAATTTATTACTTACTTATCTATGGATATTGTCTATTTATTTATTGTATACACTGGAATCATTACATTTTGTGGGGGCATAAATTTATGGATTGTCATCTTTTCTGATGAGTACACAATACATTTTCCATTAAAAATTACCTCCGTTTTTGACAATTCAACATCCAGAGGAAACCTGAACTTGATCATTTTCTCCATTTCCTAACACTATAGATAAGTTCATTGTACTAAGAAATTGTAAATACATGTAACAGTGACTGTACATATTACCTGTACATATTACATTTCAGTTAAATACAGAGTTCTTGAAATCTTTCTTCCGCTGTCAGTCATTTGGACTGACCACCATCTGAAGTTTGTCAGTCCAAACAGATTTCTATTAGTCCAAAAATTTTCAATAATAAAAAAAAAAAAAAACTATTTGAATTTTATTATCAGTTTTTTTCTCTACTTACATTTCCAAAACAAGCCTTTTAATTTCTCACATTTTTATCTGATTCCTCCTAACTTTCACATTCTGGCACCTTACATTCACATTCTTATTTATCACCATTGATTATTTCTATTTCCTTCCCTCTCTTATCAACTTTCCTCTTGTTCTCTCTTTCTCATTCTCTTTGTCTCTTTCTGCACACCTCATGCTACAAGGGCTCTGTTGTTGGATAGTGGATTTCTTATTATTTGTTCCCGAAGACATAAATTATCAAAATTGGTATTCTTGTGTGTATTTCTGTGTATTGCAATAAAAACATTCACTGAAAACCTGTTTCAATCATTTCAAAAAGTGTATTCATGAACATAAAAAAAAAACCTAAAGAGAAACACTCGCCATCTTGGATTTATAGGGGGCCCTCAGTTCATGCAATGTTTTAAACAAGTTCTCCAATGATTTCTGATCAGATCTATGTTGGAAAAAGATTGAAAGACTTAATCCTGTTAGCCGTATAAGAAACACACCGGCAGTTTACATTTAGTGACGTAAATTCTCCATATACCGGTAATTACTGAGTTGTTCCGAAAACTATGATAAGTCAAGAGAGAGCAAAAAATACACGAAAAAACTCCTCTTGGTTTATCGTATGAGTTCGGATCTCCTAAGTGATTACAAGGAGAGTTTGTATCAACTTCCGTTGCTTTTGTACGAAATTTAGTCGTATTTTCGGAAGTTGCTCTGTCAACATCTACCGGTCATTTGGACTGACAGGCAACCTCAATAGATTGGTCCTTGGTTATTTTTATCGGTCTTGCCGACGGGACTGAAAGATTTCAAGAACTCGGTTAATATTGTGAAATCATTATTTTTCAAGGGGGATTAATTTTTATGGATTTCCGAGATACCCATAAATCATGAATAAACATCCCAAATGAATTATAAAACTCAATCTTTTTTCATAATATGTGTATGTACATCATGAACATAGAAGCAAATCTGCAAAATAACGTCCCCATGAATCATAAAACAATTGGCATTCAAAAAAAATTGGATGCCAAAAATTTAAATGATTCAACAGTAACCCTGGTCATGATTACACATGAATGTGAACTGAGTCTACATTCTCTATAATTACACAACTCTGACCCTAACATTTGACTTCCTAAACAGAGACAGTAGAAGTGAGTATGAATTACCACAGCCAAGTCTTCGTGTCCCTCCAAGAAGAGCTTCTTCTTCTGTATCAGGTCCAACCGCTTCCCACAGATCTGTACCATTACACCTCCACTGTAAAAAAAAATCAAATCAAATATTGCAAAATCAGAGAACATAGAGAGATGGTACCTAGACAAATCTGTACCACCTCTCCATCACTGTAGAAAAAAAATTCAAAACAGATAAATACAAGCGAGATTCTAGTTTCTAGACAAATCTGTATCACCACTTTACCACTGTTGAAATTGAATCAAATCCAAAACTGATAAACATCACAAAATCAGAATACAGAGAGGAGGAAAAAGGAGAAAGTATCCATGTATCTAGACAAGTCAGTCATTTTGTAGCAGGTGGATATCTATCCAGTAGCTGTGGGATGAAAAACCACACAACTTTTTGAACAAAGCTCACATCTATAAACACCTGTCATGTGAGATCCTTTTTATAACATGCTTAACTTTATTTTATCAAATAATAAGTCTTTAAGATGTAAATCACTCCGGCATAATTTCCATAGAAGAGTGAAAAATATCAAAAATCACTGCATGGGTGATGAAGGTTGACCAAAACTACTCGTAAACTTTAACCTAGATTCCATATTGCTAAGGTGTTGACTGTACCTGGCTATGCTGTGATTGCGATAGATATAGTTGATTTCTGGATCATTTTCGTAGGTGAACTTAGAGTTCAGCAGTCTCTTGTAGCCGCCAAAGTCCACCTCTACATCTTTCTCCCCCACACCATTCACTGAACTGGACGTCATGCACATCAGTTTTTCAGTCGTCATCCTGGAGAATAATACCACATCACAATGTATGCTAATCTTCAATCAAATTTGATTTTTCAAATATTTTAATAATAGACTGTAATTGTAAGTTTAGAACATTTTTAGACAAAATTCTCATTAAATTCACTAAAACCTATCAATCTGGTACATGTCCAAATCCCATTTTATTTTCTTACTCTTCCTTCTATTCTGTTTCTCTCTCTCCTCTGATCACTCTTTTATGGTTCTCTCTCTCCCTCCCTCTCTTCTCTCTCTCCCTCTTTTTTCTCTCTCTCTCTGACTTACTGTGTCACTTTAAAGGGACTGCCTGCTATGTCTACCATTGTCATAGTGCTCTGTTTCTCTCTCTCTCTCTCTCTCTCTCTCTCTCTCTCTCTCTCTCTGACTTACTGTGTCACTTTACAGGGACTGCCTGCTATGTCTACTGTTGTCAGAGTGCCTGCATTCATGTGACTGCCAAATATAGTCAGAGTAGTCCCCCCTGATAATGGCCCCTTCATTGGAATCATCAAGTTCACAACGGGAATCTGTAAAAATAACAAAAACAATTTTTGGTTTTAAAGGTAGCAAGGGACAGTTTCGGATAAAGTACCCATCAATATTTTTGTAAAATTGAGAGTTGCTGTACTTGAAGGATTATGAGTGTTGCTAAAATTCATAAAATATGTAGGCCCCTTATGTTAAGTACATGAGAATCAGAAGTAAAAAGTGAAACTTGTGGCTATGACTGTTGTGTTGACTTTGCACAGTGAAATTGCAAGTTACAGACGGGAGGTAAAATAACACGAAAAGTAGGTGGGTGGGACATAGTAAACTCTACATTGGTAAGTTCCTGACATGTGATGGTGCAACAAACACAAGGTACAGAATGTCAACCCTTTGCAGGGAATTAGCTGGGGGAGGTCTAAAAAGCTGAAAAATCATGAAAAATGGGTAAAATATGAAAGGGTTGATCTCTCAGAAAAACCAGTATGAAGAAAATTTTCACATTCTGACTAGTAATTTTCCTCAGAAATTGGTGTTTGGCCTTATAAGGAGTGAATTAAAGGTATTTGTGCTGAATGTGAACTGAGGAAATTCTAGTTACACAGTTCTGAAGACACACATCCCCTGACTACAGTGAATTGTATAAAAAAAACTGTCCCCTGCCACATTTGAGAAGATGCATTACAGAAATGGTTGTAACCAAAGGTGAAAAAAACAAAGTACTGTGATTCAATGAATAATTAAATATATGACCAATATCATCTTGAAATTTACAGTTTGTGAAATGATAAAAAAAAAAATTATAGATAATAAATTTTCTATGATTTAAATACCGGTAGTAATCAAAAATGTGACTTCTTCTTTACCAATTCTTTACTTTCCCTGTAATTTTTGTGATTACAATTTGTTATGATTATATTGCACTCACCACAAAACTGAAGATGCTGTCTGATGTTGTGTTGTACATGTGATCCACTTCCACCGTGATGGTTCCGTTCAGTGGAGCATCCACCTTGTCCGTCAGACACTTAAATCTGTGTATAAAAACATCAGTCAACGAAATGAAATACTGTCAATTCCTTATTTTACACGAGTACTTAATAAGGCGATTCCACCGTTTTGCATAAAATCGCGAGCACCAAATTTTTACCATAGTTTCATTTAGTTTAAACTTGTCCAAAAAATAAAAGCGAGATTTTAAAATCTGCGATATGTGCTTCTCGCGATTTTACGCAGGTATTAATTCCTCGGATTTAATTGGGAATCTACAGTAATACTGGCCCATGGTGAAATTTTGTTATTTTCTTATAAAAATAAACTAATTTAGGTAAAAACTGCTCTGCATTGGGCCTACATCTAGTCTTGCTTATTCCTATGGGCCAATTCATGTATGTTTTGTTAGTTTCATGAACATTCATCACTTTTTATCAATTTTTCTTAAATCATCCCAAGTGAAAGCAAAACTTCTGGAGGTATGGAATATCACTGCTTCTGTCACCCAGAATCAAGTAAGTCAAGTGTTCATGCATGCTTATAGCTAGTCTTCTTTCAAGAAAGTATTCAGCAGCCAATCAGAAACTTTAGGATCATGAATTATGGAGCAAGAATTATTCATTAGCTGAAAACTTTTGCAAGTTGACAGACAGTCAGTCGACATATGTAAGACTGACATAGATTTCCAATAGTAAGCAAAGTGCAAAAGAATTCTTTGAAAATTTTAACCCTATAAACAAATATAATGATAATTTCTTAATTATTAATAAATCAGATATCAAAGGAATCAAAAATCATACAAACCCTTGTGAGGACTCAAAATGATCAGGATGAACCATGCAGTTTACACCAGCGACCTTGACCCCACCCTTGATATCTACATAGTCCTTTCCAAGGTTTATTCCACTGACCGTGATGTTGGTTCTTCCCATAACTGGTCCCATAGATGGCTCAAACTGACCATAAAATAAACAGAGCCGATAAATAAACAAACAAGCCCAGAAACAGAGATGATTACACATGTAAACAAAAGGCCCATGGACCACATCACTCACCTGAGCAACACTAGACATAATAAAATCAGCTTTATGAAGTCATATCCAAAATATCGGGACAATGAGTGAGTAAAATAGATCCTGTATTAAATGATTTTCAAAATTTTCTACAGATGTTCTTATGTTGAGCCCCTTTTGTAACTAGATGATTTAGTTATATCACATATTGAGCATTGCCATTCTCAAAAAGATCTTAAACAACTGTTCATATAAATATAAACCGATATCAAACTTTGAACCCCTTGTGTGGCCCAAGAATTATCCAGGCCCACAGTCTAAACAACTGAGAATCAACAAATGTCAATATGCTTGCATATTAGTAATGCTATATACTATATATTTTTTTGAGAATGATCAAATTTATTTATGTAAAAATTCCACCACCCCCCACCCCATTATAGTCTCATCCTTTTTTATTTGATTTTTAAAGATTTTTCTCTATATATATTACACTACCTTAGGATGCTTCCACTCAAGTAAGCAGTTTTTCTGCTTAATTGATTTTCGAAAAGAAGATATTTCTCTTTACATTCCTATGTAAAAATTCGACCCCCAATTGTGGCCCCACTGTACCCCTGGGAATCAAGATTTGAATACACTTGAATCTACACTACCTGTGGATGCTTCCACACAAGTTACAGCTTTTCCAATTAATTAGTGTTTGAGAAGAAGATTTTTAAAGATTTTTCTCTATATATTTCTATGTAAAAATTTTGCCCCCCATTGTGGCCCCACCCTATCCCCGGGGATCATGGTTTGAACAAACTTGAATCTACACTACCTGAGGATGCTTCCACACAAGTTACAGCTTTTCTGGCCAATTGGTTTTTGAGAAGAAGATTTTTCTCTATATATTCCTATGTAACAATTCGACCCCCCGTGGTGGACCCACCGTATCCCCGGGGATCATGATTTGAATAAACTTAAATCTACACTACTTGAGGATGCTTCCATACATATAACAGCTTTTCTGGCCAATTGGTTTTTGAGAAGAAGATTTTTTAAAGATACCAACAAATTTTTAATAATTTTTAATTATCTCCCTTTGAAAGAGGGTGTGGCCCTTCATTTTAACAAACTTGAATTCCCTTCACCTTTGGATGCTTTGTGCCAAGTTTGGTTAAAATTGGCCCAGTGGTTCTGGAGATGAAGTCGAAAATGTAAAAAGTTTACAGACGGACGGACAGCCGGACAGACAGACGGACGCCGGACAAAAAGTGATCAGAAAAGCTCACTTGAGCTTTCAGCTCAGGTGAGCTAAAAAGATATTTTCATTAAAAAATCAAAGTAATATAATATGCCTAACTCGTTTTTCCACTGATGAGTTTAAAGCTGAACACTGCTCGTAAATAGGCGACGTCCGCCATATTTTTCTTTCATCACTGCTGTCCCTACAACCCCTATATAAGGCGAAGACCTCTAAACAGTTCAAAGTACTTGCTGTAGAGGTCTCACCTGTGTGGACGTACATCTTGCCTCACCGTGTTACTCGGTCGCGATGAAATTATCAAGTTTTACGCACTTTTTTCAAGCCAGGAGAATACTCACATCAAACAAATTGGTCAATGCATTATTTACAAACAGAATATGCACATAGAATAAGAAATAAATGCATAAAATCCAAAGAACACGAAAGAAATACTACACGTTGGCCACGAGCTTCAGGTGTGCAATCGGGTGTAACGAAATCGAAGGGTTTATATACCAGGTACCTGTGCGACGGTGCCTATTTACGAGCGGTGTTCAGCTTTAACTGAACATTTACATGCAGGTGACATGTCAACATATCTATACCCTGAGTATTTTTGGATTCAGGCAGGTATCGTCTCTATCCAACCACTGGTCCAGACACTCCTTGTTACGAGTGCACTGATTGGTCGGGCCACACCATCCACAGTTATACTTGGTGTCCATGGTCAGACACAGGCCACAGTTAGTCACCATGTACTTGCACTTGTAAATCTGAACTGGAATTCAAATGTCATTTTGACCTACTTACAAGGGTTAAAAGGTAATAGTTATTGTACATTTTACCGTATTTTGGTGTATGTATTGGTATCCCAATTTCAATGGACAAAGGGCAATAACAATTTAAAAGCAAGAGTCTCTTCCTTTTCATCTAAATAAATTAGAATACATCTGCAAAAATCTTGCACATCTTTCTTGCATTATAGCCATTTTTAATTTAGAACAACTGTTGATGACAAATGATCATTTGGTAATTTTTCATCACAATATAGAGGAAATTAAGCTCAATATCAAGATTTCTAGAGCCATCCTCACAAGTTGAAAATTGTTTTATTTCTGCTGATATTACATACTCTATGTAATTCCGATAGAGTTTATCCTTTACACAATTTAGATCATATCTTTGTTTCACTGAGAGGGAGAACTCATACCTGTTGTATTATTGGACATATCCAGGGGGAATTTCTTAGACCCCCAAAGGACTTCAAATGTGGCATCCACATTGGATTTTTCTTGAGTGTACTTAAACTAAAACAAACAAATCATAAAACAATACTACAATTTATCTCTGTTTCAAGAAAAACAAAATCATTGTTCTTAAAATATGATATAAACAAGGGTACTGACAAGTGGAGTATATTTCTAACAAGCATTTACACATTGGTCCCAATATAAATGATTACTTCCATACACACCTACCAAATATTTTACATACACATTTGCACAATAACAAACATGTAACTATAATGTAAATGTATAACATTAGACTTTGTATTGTATCAATTTTGCCAGAAAGCAGTTTCTACAAAATCAAATATATTGCTTTATGTCTTGCATGAACATATACAGATACAAACAGAAATGCACTGAAACAAATCTATGCTAATTTGTTTAAAAATAAATATTTCCTTTAAATATCATACCTTTACAGTGCATTCTGTTGCAAGGGATTAAAAATTATGCAGTTGTGTAAGTATACTGACTTTTCTAGTAAACTTACCTGGACTTTGTCACAGGTGAGACTGCCTGATTCCTCCTTTCCTGGGACGGTCTCCGTCTTGTCCAGGTATCGGAACCGACACCACATTTCATCCGTCTGTCCAGCCTATGTACATGTACATACAACAAAGAAACAACTTTGTACAATAAGTCAAGATCTGTCATTCTAAGAAAAATCATACTGAATGGGCAGCAAAGAATACTTGTAAAAAAATTTATGAACTTGCAAAGTTTTGTCATTTGACTCAGTTGTAATGCATGCATTTTATTTGAGTAAGAATCTTTTTCCAGACTGTTAACAAAGTTTTATTTTATGCATAATCCAAACAAAAAGAAATACTGACACAACAAAACAATTTTGCACAAATCAAGCATCGATCATTTACCTTCATGTTAACAAGTTTGACGACCAGCCCAAGGGAATCCCCTGAGTGAACGATGATGTCAGCATTCTTTGAGGCGGGGATTTCCACCCTTGGACAGCTGTCATAGCTCGTGGTTCCAGGATCCTGCTAATCACACAAAAGGACAACAAAAAATTTATATTCATTGTATACAAGTATATATTAAGACAAAAATAGTACAGTAGATAAATTGAAGTAAAGCACTTGTAAGTTATATAAAACTGCATGACTGTGTACAGTAGAAATCACACACCACAGAAGGTTTCAGTGAAATCACAGACAGGGCTGAGCAGGTGTGTGTCTGGTAGTGCCAGGAACAATTAAACAGGCTTTTGCTGCAGTCGGTACACCTATGAAAGCAAACAAATCAAGACAGGTAACTCACTGTAATACATCAATCTCATCAGGATGCTTATATGTTCACTTCACTTTTTTAAAAAGGTGGCTTTTTTCCGCATCTTTGCAAGCAAAGATTTTCAGTCCATTTGCATTTATTTTGCATTTTTTTTGGTTTGCAAGAAGGTTTTGCTCCTGGTTTGGTTTGTTTAGATTTTGCTTTGTTTTAGTTTGCAAAGATGGTTTGGCTCTTGTTTTAAACTTCCTAATCAAATGTTGATAATTGATGACTTTCGTATCTTACGTTTTGTGTACGGTGCAGTCAAACACTGGGACGCTTCTCTTGACAAAGGCATGACCTCCAACATGGAATTCCACTTCAAGGTCTTGGTGATCTGGTCAAACCAAGGTACACATACACGAGTATATTATAATTGTTTCAAACTGGTGCATTCATATATTACTGCATAATATCACAATTGTTTCAAATTGGTGCACATATATTAATGCATATGTGTATAATTCTCCAATAAAATGAGAACTCGTGCATTTTTTTCTACACACAATCTAGATTTGATATTCTCATTATAGCAGAAAGCAGCAAGCTCCTTTGACATACATGTTAAGTCATAATAATTTTAGTCCAATCCTAGCTGTAAAGCATTAACTTTATATGCATTATTTTCTTCATCAGAATCATAATGTGTTATTCAATTTGATTTTGGCTCAAGTTGGTTACAGTAATAAGGCTGCCCAAAGTTAATTCTAGGTTTAACATCACCTTCACAATACCAAACCTACACAGGAGGGCGATAAAATTAAAAGAAACAAAATTTTCAAAGAAGTGATTTTCATTCATCTCTATTCATAAAAATAAAGTGAGTGTTCAAGCTACATGTATACTAGTTATTTAATGATCTTTCCGGTCAGTCACTTAAATCATCAAGAATTCGATGTGTAATCCACAGTGTGCCCTAAACATTTTGTATTTCTACAGATTGCAGTATTTTAGTTGCAAAAAGTAACATCAAACTGGAAAAAATAAAATTGAAAATTGGATTTATTTGTTTTTTTAAAACAACAACTTCTCTTAAACCTACGTGCACATATGACCTTAAACATAGAATTAACTTTGGACAGCATAAGGCTAAATGCTACAGTGGGAATTCAAACCACCCAACAGGTGAATAATTAACATTTGATTGGAAATTTATTATATGGTTGACAGTAATTAATGATTAAATTGTGTTAGAAGTTAGTAGAAAACCTCTGATTAGTGTTGGGAGTACTCTAACTGCAAAATATAAACATCTGACCATAACATTACTGTCCTCATAAAGCTGTATAAAAGTATTAGTATAAGGTTTTCAAGGCTTGCAAGATAATGTAACTTTTATTAGCTATTGTATATAATGTAGCTATTTCATGCAAATCCCAATGTGTCATAAGTTATACATTATAGCCCCTACTTATACTCACAATTAAAAACTGTCAAAAGAAAAACAAAATAAGAAAAATGATAAAATAATATGATATAAAAGATTTTCATATATCAATTTCTTTTAAACAAACTGAAAAAGAATGAAAATATAAAAAGCAATTTTTAAAAAAATCCAACAGTTATGCTGCTTTGATTAATGAAAACTTTTGGATTTAAAACAGAACTTCAGCAAGAAATAAGGAATTTAAGTAATCTGAAGAAAAAAATTCAGAGGAAAAAATATATAAATTATATCAATTATAAAATTAAAAACATTGTCTTTTATAAATAAGTGAAAAATTGTCATAAAATTTAAATACGACATACCTGTACCCTTGGGTTTTAACTCCAACGACGAGTTGCTAGGCAACAGACATGTGATCACATCATTATCCACTGAGGCCGGAGTCTGAGCTGTGACAGACATGGCTGTAAAGGCACAATGGATACTGTCACTCCCATTGGAGAGAGAAACATCCAAGAGTTTGAAGCTGATCTAAAAATCAAAACAAATGTTGAAAATAGCTGTAAAAGCACAATGGATATTTCTGCTCCCACTGGAAAGAGAAACATCCGAGTGTTTGAAGCTGATCTAGAAATTAACACAAAAGTTAAAAATAATTGTAAGAGCACAATAGATATTTCTGCTCCCACTGGAAAGAGAAACATTTGAGAGTTTGAAGCTGATGTGGAAATTAAAACAAATATAGAAAATTTGATGCATGCTAAGGGGTGATAAGGATATCATTTCACATTAAAAATTCATGATTAAAGTAGAAAAAATGTACTTGGCATTTCATCGCTCATCGCTAGAGAGGAAAACCTATCAATGACAATAAATGGGTCATAATGAAAAACATATCAACTGTTGCAATGTACAAAAATATATAAGATTTCATAGATGAAGAAACTCACATATATGGTAAAGATATTGCAGTCTTATTCTTAAGATAGCTGAAGGTCTGTAGCTCCTGGTCTGAAAAAATTCAGATGGGTGACCTGGGAGCTACAGTGCCTCCCATAGTAAACAAGAGGCCCATGGGCCTTATTGGTCACCTGAGTAACTGCAGTGTGGCTTTTGCAATGTACATTCATGTGCATTATAATTACAGGGCTAATGAAATCATTTTCGTAGCTTTATGGTGCAGTGGATTTATTTCTCAAGTGTAGCTAGGTTTGACCAACCTCAGCCTTTTTAAGATACTAGTATGACCTGGACAGGGTTCTGTACATTTCTGTACATTTCTGACAGATGTACAATTGATGTGCAGAATAAAAATCTCATCGTGAAAAATTGTGCAAACACAGAAGAACTTATAATTTTGGAAGAGGCACTCTCCTCATCATAACTATGTACTAAATTTATCAGATTAATATCCAGGAGCAAAGGGGATGATTTTCAAAGAATTACTGCATTCATTTAGAGCCCCACCTAACACCAGAACCCCTGACACAGGGGCCATGAAATTCACAATTTTGGAAGAGGCACTCCTCTTAATCATAACTAGTTACTTATAGTTCATCTGCTTAATATTCAGGAGCAAAGGAGAAGATTTTCAAAGAATTAATGCATTTTCACAATATATATGATATAATTATTCGAGCCCCACACTAACACAAGAACCCCTGACCCTGGGGCCATGAAATTCACAATTTTGGAAGAGGCATTCTTCATCTGCTTAATATCCAGGAGCAGAGAAGAAGATTTTTGAAGAATTAATGCATTTTCTCTTTATAATCATTAGTGCCCCGCACTTACACCAGAACCCCTGACCCAGGGGTCATGAAATTCACAATTTTGGAAGAGACATTCTTCCTCATCATAACTATGTACTCAGTTTATCTGCTTAATATCAAGGAGCAGAGGAGAAGATATTTGAGAATTAATGCATTTTCTCTATATAATCATTAGAGCCCCGACCTAACACCAGAACCCCCGACCCAGGGGCCATGAAATTAACAATTTTGGAAGAGACATTCTTCCTCATCATAACTATATACTAAGTTCATCTGTTTAATATTCAAGAGCAAAGAAGAAGATTTTCAAAGAATTAATGTATTTTCACTACATAATCATTAGAGCCCCAAACTAACACAAGAACCCCTGACCCAGGGGCCATGAAATTCACAATTTTGGAAGAGGCATTGTTTTTCATCATAACTCCAGTATGTACTTAGTTTTCTGGCTAAATACCCAGGAGCAGAGGAGAAGATTTTTAAAGAATTAATGCATTTTCACTATATAATCATTAGACCCCCACCCTAGCGCCAGAACCCCTGACCCAGGGGCCATGAATTTTACAGTTTTGGTAAGGAGCTCAATGCTTATAACAATCATGCCAGCAGTTTGACTGTGGTTTTAGCCCCATCTCTCAGGCCCCAGGAGGGCAGGGGCCATGAATTTCATAATTTTTACTCCCCTTCACCCATAGATGCTATATGCCAAATTTGGTTGAAATTGGTTCAGTGGTTCCAGAGAAGAAGCTAAAAATGTTCAAAAGCTTACAACTGCAAACGCATACGACGAACGACGACGGACAAAAACAGATACAATAGGTCACCTGAGTGACTCAGGTGTCATAAAAACTGCAATTTACGGCGCAAAAAAAATTGCGCTAGTTTTGGACTGGTTAATCTTATTAACACACAAATTATGTGGAAAAAATTAGTACCATTAAATTCTTCAGGCAATTTACTACTGATATCATCTCTTTCCTTGCCTCAGACTTTCTCTCAAATATGCTAAGATCGAGAGTCGCTATTTTTACATGTAAACAAACTGCACCACTCCACTTTACAGGGCTGGTGATGGTGTTTAAAAGAAAATCAGAGGCAGGTTAAGTGACGACATCTGTATTTATATATAGTAAAATGTCTGAGGAATTTTTTGGAATCAAATATTTGTACAGAATGTGTTCAAAATTAAGATAAATCAGTCCAAAACTAGCACAATTTTTTGTGTGTCGTAAATTGCTGTTTTTTTACTATAGGAGGCACTGTAGCTCCCAGGTCGTCCATCCAAATTTTTTCAGACCGGGAGCTACAGACCTGCAGCTAATTTTTAAGATTGACATTTTTCTGAAAAAGCCTTTGTTTTAAGTTAAACTTGTCTGCATGAAGGGGCTAACTTTTTAAAGTAACTCTTCTTAGGTGCAGGAGCAGATTACTTTTAAGCCTTTTATTGTATACATTATAATAAAGGACATTCAAGATTATTTGTGTCGATGAAAAGATGAAACAGCTGGCTATGACCAAAGCAGGAACAGAGTCTAACACAGTAGCCAAACAAAGTGTTCTTTGATGGCTGGTAGTTGTGTTCTTCATGTAATATAAAAATTGTCTGTATTGCTACTCAAAAGCAATGTAGCCACATAAAGTGTGCTTCACTGAGTGCATGGCTATCATTACTGTGTTCTTTATCGATTAAAACACTGCTGTGATGTCATTCCTTTGTTCCAGCAGTCTAAAATTTTACCTGTGACAGTCCGATATTAGTGAGCTTCTTAATATCAGACCATTACCAGTGGTTACAGTACTGATATCCTTCAAAATCGAACTGTCTCAGGTAAATCAACAATGAAATTCAATGGCAATGTTTTAAGTACGATATATGCCTCAAACAGTTCTGTATGAGAAAATATCAGACAGTTCTCGGCCCTAACGGGCCTCGAAACTGATATTTTTTCATACAGAACTGTTTGAGGCATATATCCATTACTTACAAACAATAAGTTAGTACTTGCCTGGTGCTGGTGCTGATTCCTGCTGATATTCTCGTAGTTCAGTAGCGACGGTTGGAGGTCGGCCATCTTGGCACAGCTTTCCTGCATGGCTGCTGACAACCACGGGGGTGTGATCATTGAACCGCGACAGTTCTCTTTCTCTGTACATCTATAAAATAAGGTAGAATCAAATATATTAAAAATCACTGACAAAAGTTCCTACAATCAAAGTGTACTGAAAGTACTTTAATGTAATTGCATGCCTACTGCATTACTAAAGAACTCTTCCAAGTTCACCTTGTTATTCTTTTCAGTAGGACTGAATCTTGAATAACATTTGGTATAATCAAATTCAATTTAATGCATTGAAATAAATTTAAACAATATTTGGTACACATCAAAGTGTATAGAAATACTATATGTGGCTCTGGGATGGAAATTACTCTCTTTTCTGTGACCATTGTCAATTGTATCACTTGGCAGTAACACAGAAAGAGTAAATTAAATTTGTCCACGTCTTATAAACGACAGTACAGTGGACCCCGCTTAATATAATAGTTATTTTGTCAGGACAAATTATTATATTAACCGGACTATAATTATAACCGAACCCAGCTAAATTCAATGTGTTCAAGTATGATATGTGCCTAATTCACGTTATGTATTATTACTATCTATCTCTAGACAATTCAATTTCCACAATTGATGATTTCTTCTAAAACTTTACTTTTAATGCTTCCAAAAGGTAATTTCATTGATAAAATTAACTATTTTCAAGCTAGAAAAATTGCAAGATCCACCAATATGCTTCCGATGGGTTGACATGCTTTCATTTTGTTTTCTTCCTGTACTTCCAGTTTTGACTAAATCTAATCAGGCATTCATGAGACAATTCGTTTTTAATAACTTCTTTCAAAAATAACATCAAATAAACCACAACGCTCTGCAGAACTTTCTAATTTTCTTTGATTTATGTAGCTCATTCTTCCTATAAAATAAAGGCTTATTTAAAAAAGACTTTCTCACTACTTTACTGCAGTACAAATCGTCAAATGAAACAGCATACATGCAGACTAATGATAAGCCATGTAAAATATCCCATTAGTTATGAATGATTTTACAAAAATATGAGGCATTCACTTATTCAAACTGTAAAGAACTTCATTATACAGCGATGTCACTTAACAGGTGCATAGGTAAAGTACCCAAGCCACGTGCAGTGAGGCGTGACTAATCTCGTCTGGCCAGCACTGTCAGTAAATTTCAAAGTGATTTGGGAAGTCAGAGTGTTTATACAAGCTACTCCTGAGGAGCTAGGACATGAAAAAGGTGTGAAACTCAATTGACAGGCTAGATCTTTCTATTATATTAAGCGGGGTGCACTTTTGAAGCTATTATAATAACCGATGTAAAATACAATGATTTATTAAGAAATGGTTTTGTGTTTTGAAAAACTATTATATTAACCGAACTATAATATTAAACTGGTATTATATTAAGTGGGGTCCCCTGTACTATATTTATCACAATGGGGCCTGGGTTTGTTCTCTGTTTCAATGCTCTTCAGTTGTTGGTACATACCTACTGTCCATGTTGCACCACCCACACACGGGGTCATAGGTCGATACACACTCCTGGCAGGTCGTTCTACGTTCACAGTGAGATATACTAATTTTCAATAGCTGTTAAATGGAAAATAAATTTAACATCAATTATGACCACTCATTTGGAAAATACAATATTTGTGCTGACACAAGCAAAGCATAAATATAAGTCAAAGAGGAAGAATTTTTTAAGAGCCATGAATAGGCACTGCAGTTATACTCGTAAATGAAAAAAAATAATTTGAAAAATTCATCATGATTAAAGTTATGTAAGAAATCATTGCAAGAATTCCTAGATAATAGCATTCACTAAGAAAAACACGCTCTTCAAAAGCTTCTTTCCTCTCTTTTGCTCTTTGCTCACTCTGTCTCCTTTGTCGTCTCTCTTTCCTCTCTCTCTCTCTCTCTCTCTATATATATATATATTTCTGTCTGCTATATTTCCCTTTTGATGCTATCTCTCTCTCTCTCTCTCTCTGTGTGTTGTTGTTTACCTCGCTGTTGGTGACCACATACACAGAGTTCTTGTCCGGACTGACCGACATCCCCACCCCCTCTTTGATGTCATTGATGTGCATCTGATCCACTTCTGTTACAATGGAGCCAGACTTGATGTACTGCAATACCACAACAGAGTGGATTTAACAATACTGGAAATTACACGTTCAATATTTCACACACTGTAGACTAAAATAACTTTACTTTGTTTGTGATTGTGACTGGTTCTACTGTTTCTACTGGTCAGCTAACCAGTTAAACTGGTTCTACTGTTTCTACTGGTCAGCTAACCAGTTAAACTGGTTCTACTTTTTTTACAGGTCAGCTAACCAGTTACTGTATAGCAGGAAATTAACTTGCGGAGTTAATTTTCGCTATATTCGCTGAAATAAAAATTCCGCGAATTTAACATCTAGTGAATAATTATTTGAGTATAATAATGATGAAGAAATAAGATATACTATATTATTTATCTTATCATGAAAACACACAACACAAAATATGTTTCCGTTTTAATGGCATAGCAGTATAGTTGACCCCGCTTAATATAATAGTTATTTTGTCAGGAAAAATAATGTTATTAAGCGGTGTATCATAATAACCATGCCTATAAATTAATTATTATTAACTGGGAAAATTGCATGATCCACCAATAGCCTTTTGATTAGCGCTTTCATTTTGTTTTTCTCCTCTACTTCCGGTTTTGACTAAATATAACAAGGCATACATGGGACAATTCTTTTTTTAAATAACTTCTTTAAATAGAATAATCAAATAACTCACAAGAATTGTGCAAAACCTTTCTTTATTAAGCACATTCTTCCTATTACATAAACATTTAAAAAGAACTGCAGTAATCAAACACGACACTTGACAGGTACCCAAGCCACGTGCGGTAATGCATGACATAATTCTGTCTGTCCAGTGCTATCGGTAAATTTCAAAGTGATTTGGGGGCTCAGAGTGTTTATACAAGCTACTCATGAGTGTCTAGCACATGAAAAGGTGTGAAACTCAATTGACAGAAGCAATCTTTCCATTATAGAAACGGGTGCACTTAAAGAAACTGTTATATTAACCGAACAATAATTATGAACGAGTATTTCACAAACCGGTGTTTTTATCGAAAAGCATTTCATTAGATATCACTTTAATTGTTTTTCAACAAAATATATTTTGAAAATGAAACCTAGATAAAAATACTTCTTTTTTTTTCATTATTAGTTAATATACATGTACCACGTACAGATAATGATGATCGGTATTTTGTAAAATTCAATCGGGTTTGGATTTTATGTTTTACAAATTTTTGTTTTCCGCAAATTCAATGTACCGCGATTTGCTGCAAAATGAAAAAATCGCGAACACTCACGACCGCGATTTAAACCTGCTATACAGTAAACTGGTTCTACTGTTTTATTGGTCAGCTAACCATTAAACTGGTTCTACTAGTTTTACTGTTCAGCTGACCAGTTAAACTGGTTCTACAGTGATATACACTCTTTGTCAGTTAACCATTTAAACTATTGCTATAACTGTTACTGTAACACATACTTTTCTTAAGACGCCATCTGCAGAGCTAACAATGATTGTTGTTGATCCTTTCTGACCTATTACAGCAATGGAGGATAAGTAGACATCATTGAGGCTAATGATGCTACGACTCAAAATCGGCTGGAGTCCTTCAATTGATGCAAAACCTCCAGGAACCTTGGAGCAGTATGGATCATCTACCTATTGAACAAAACAGTCAAATAATCCATTGTTTATACATCTGTACATACCCACAAAATCTAAACTGAAAATGAATTCAACTTAAATGTATGACAAATTACAATGTACTGGGAAAATCCACAGTGACAACCTTATTGTAGAAGCAGATTTAGAGAACTCAGTATTTAGTAAATGGAATTTGAATAAACAAAATCTCAAAATAACTCAGAGACAGATTAAATAATTAATATAAAAATATCAGAAAATTGACAGATTTTTCTGATTTGTTTTTCCAATTTTCTCTACAATATCAAAGAATAACCAACAATGGAATTAAATATCACATCTCGGCAATATCTTAGATAAAAATGGGTTTTTTTCTTAATAAACTTGCATCAATTAATATTAGCCTGAGATTTAAGAATGTATTAAGATTTTATCATATCCACCAAATCTCTTAAATCAACATTTTAAAAATGATAGCACCCAGTTGTGAACAAAATAGCTAGAAGTCAAGGTTGTGTTTATAACCACCATTTTCAGCAGAAAATTACAAGTCAGAAAGTAACTGCTTCATAACAATAACCTTGACCTAATGCCAATAACCTTAACCTATTTAACAAGGAAGCTTGAAAAACTAAGGTTTATAATAAACATATGGCATATTAAGAATAAAAATGCAATATAACACCCTCGCCTTTATCTATTGGAGGAGAAAATCTACAGTCATGATAATTGTGTACTGTGTTAAAAACACTCTGCAGAAACACAGAATTATTGCATAGAATTTCACCAATCTTCCAAGTTAAAGAGCATTTATATGATGCATCCCTCTCCTTACTCTCCTCTTTAAAATCTATTAACCTCTCGTTCCAGTCATGTTGTCATGGCGACCGGATAATGGATACATTTGCACAGTCGGTAGACAGAAGGAGCCATGCACCAACTGTTTCTAAAGTTCCACTTTCTTTTGAGCACATTGAAAAGATATTATTTCCGATAAGTTATTTTTGATATCGTAAGATTCAAAGCCTATATCACATGTGAGGGGAGTCTTTATGGGGCTTATGTAGACAGGAAACATGCAATGCTTGCGTACACAAGCTTCACCTGCCCCTAAGCAGCTGCAAACAGCTCTCCCGACTTTCATTTTTTATGCCTCATTAGAGGGCCCCTTAGATCAAGGGTCACAAGGCAGAATTTAAAATGAAAGAGTCAGTGCGCATTTCACAAATTCTCTCTCTACTAAACATTAATCTCTTTTTTCATGTTTTTTTTTAAACCTTCTTTTGTTACCATGTGAAACTGGTTAAACAAAATATCACTTCAATCAAAATTCTCTTTCAACTATCATTTCTCAAATAAAACATCTTGAAACACTGCCATGCAGGAAGGGGGGTGGCTACCAACTGGGAAAAATACCTATATCCTTTCAACTGGAAAAAAGATGTTAAATTCATAGAACAAATTTGAAAATGTCTTTTATATCAATAGAAGTTTTTATCAATAGAAGTTTAGACATTTATCCTAAAACCCAGGTTTTAAGGAAATATCAGTCAACATTACCATCTTTCATAAGAAAAATGAAATTACAGCAAGCTGTTTCTCAAAAGATAAATTGGGAATATTTATAGATTCAAATTAGTAAAATATTAATGTTATTTAGAACGGGGATTGCTTAACCGTTTTTATTATATACTTAGCTTGGTATAAAATACAGGGTTTTTGCACCCCTGATATAAACAAAGGCACACCCATTTATAACATCCCCTGTATCATCACCCTTTATTTCACCCTTTATCACGCCCTTCATTACACCTTTCCGGAACACCTTTGCACTTTTTATTCGGAATACCTTGAATATTTTCCTTTTTATCGATGCTTATCTGCAGTTTCAACTATGACGTCATGACATGATCAATTTGTTATAGATGATGTCAAAATACATTTTTAGCATTGAAAATATGCTGCTTCGAGGAAATGAAAAGTAGAATAAAGATGAATAAAGTTTTTTCATGAAAAAATATATAAATCAAGTTATTTTTTTTCAAATATACAGACCCTGAAACGTGCTACTACACCTCTAAAACGAACCGTACCGTTCCGTGCAAGAAACGAACCGTACCGTTCACAAAAGAAACGTACCGTTCACAAAGCGAACCGTACCGTTCACAAAACGAACCGTACCGTTCACAAAACGAACCGTACCGTGCAAAAAGCGTGCAATATAATTTATGCAAGACCCGCCCCAAACTGACCAAAAAAGTGTACCGTACCGTGCAATAAGCGTGCAACTTCCATATACGGCTTATTGACTTATGTCTTTCGATGAATACGGACGGAGATTATCGCTGACCAGCTAAGTAATTTTGCTCGATTTTAGTTATACGGGATTAAGTAACACATACTATTTTAACGCTGCAACATGTTATTTTTATTAAAACCGTTATAAAAATGTATTAATCTAATTTTCTTTTTTAGACCTTGATCTTTTCTTTACTTAGCACCATAAACTATTAATACATGTACATGCGTATGTCGTAAATTGTGAAATGATAAGTGTCGGGAATCAACTTATTAAATCAGTTTTTCCTTCAAATAATAAACTAATTATACATTATTATATCTAAAGTTGTGTTGTTTAACGCACATGTAATCATAATTTTTATATCAGTATGCTTTCTTGGCTTTCTTGTGTATATTAAGTTTAAGTCGCGATCACTTCCTGTGTATAGTGATTAACAAACCCAGGGTATAAAACGACATCCCCTCGGGGGTTTTCACACCTACAAAATTGCGTACGTCGTCGTCTAATAGTACAGCAGGCCCATTTTCGATCTAACGGAAGAGATTTTCTATCTTATAGAAGAGAGATAGAGAGAGAGAGAAAGAGAGAGTTTGTGTGTTAATTATATTACTTAAATTAAAGTTTTATCACTGAGCCATTGTTTCTCTTTAGGTTTTTATAGTCGGTCTTTTGAGCGGGATTTTATTTTAGGACTCCAGGTGCTTCGCCTGTCAATCAGTTTAAGTATAGTAGTACAGATCACGCCATGCGCCGCGTGCAACTTGGCTCCTCCTACATAGCTAGAAGAAAATTATCGAATGAAAACATTTTAGTTTTATGTTTTCTAAAATCCTTATTTTAAAGAGTCCTCCTATTTAAAATTATTTAACAATCATTTCGTTCCGACTTCATGATTATAACTCATGTACTGGCGATCAGAGCCTCTTTCCATCGCTGTCATATTTTTTTGTTACTAGATAAATTCTAAATATATTTATCACTTTTAACATTCAGTTGTTAATTGCCGGGTATTTTTCCGTGTCCTGTTTACAACAAGTTTGTGAGTAAAAAGGCAAATGAAATATAAACAGGTTAGCCAGCATTTGTAAAACGTCAGCTAAATCGCATGCATATAGTGAAGAGCGGACACTTGTCCAACAAAATGATAAATATCACGATTAATAGCTATTGACTTATTGTGTGTATCCAGTTGTGTACATAATAATTTATCGTAAAAAATATAATGGTACATACACATGTATATTTTAACTGAATAACAAAATCTAATACGTTTTAGTCTTATTTTGACTATATACGCGATATCATTTCAGGTAAGAGAAGCGATGACATGTTACATGTACTTGTATAATCTGTGTATACGAACAAATGCAAAAAATCGGAATCAATATTCAAATAATTAATAATTAAACAGTTAATTTCAAGATTTCTACACTGAAATTCATTATTTATATTATCATTAATTGCGTGTATTTTTACATTGTCTATTCACCAGGGGAATTTGATCGGCAAAAGTACGCAATAAAGAATGATCATAAGAATTATGAATACAAAAATAGAAAGATGCTTGTAAATATAACAACTAGCCGAAAATCAAGACAGCAAGAAAGGAAACTAAAGAAATATCGGGAAAAGTCTGGACAATTTTTCATAGCAATTTTAAATGCATTTGAAATATTTAATGACTTCAATACAAGTACATGTATCAAAATAATAATATTAAGATGCTTGTTAGAATTATCGCCAGATCGCTGAATTAACAAACATATATCCGATTAAAGTCAAACATTTCTTTCAATCTATTGTAATAATTGCATTTATCTAAAATTAAATACAAATAATAACAGACTATTCAAAATTAAAACTATCCCGGCCGTTTTCAGCGAGTACACATTTCACGCAACGTACCTGTATCAAAAACGGGAGAACGGATGGAAGTTCTGATTTTAATTCAATTGAAATACATTTGTAATATATCATATATATAAATAAAGAAAAAAGGCTCGTCATAATTACTAACTTGCTGAAGTCTATCGGGCAAAAATTAAACAAAATTATATCGGGAAAATTCAAAGCGTTCAGACCACGCCTACCTCATTAATAAAGCGCGCAAACCGTTCACAAAGCGTGCAGCTATTTTTAGCAAAGCGTACCGTGCTAGAAGCGAACCGTACCATTCACAAAACGAAACGTTCCGTTCACAAAGCGAACCATACCGTTCACAAAACGAACCGTACCGTTCACAAAGCAAAATGTACCGTTCACAAAGCGAAACGTACCGTTCACAAAGCGTACCGAACCGAACCGTGCAACTGGTGTAGTAGCACGTTTCAGGGTCTGTATAATAAAAACAACAATACATGTCAAAATCTGTATCACACCCAAATCAACCCTTGACCAATATCAGCCCTCTTGCCTTCGGCCTTTGGGCTGATATTGGAGTCTTAGGTTGATATGGGGTGTGATACAGTTTTTGCCATGTATTCTTCTCTATATTGTTACTTAAGTCATACAACGGAACAAAACCCCACTGTCATTGTAATTGAATGAATTAAACTTCAATAATGCTCTGTAATTAAAACTGCTTCATAATTTTGTGCCATGGCATAAAATATTAAACAATAGTCACAATATTCATGCATACTGAACTCTTATCTAACTTCAATTGTTCTTTTTGCAGTAATTACATGAAAACACTATTTTCAACTGTGATAAGATTCTTGCCAAAAAGCCTTAAATACTGCTTTTAAATTACACATATATGCTGAGCAAGTAATAAATACATTTCTAAATATTTAATCAAACAAGTCTGTCAAAAGCCTTTTTATGACTTAACCACTGTGGCACAATTTTGAGGTCATCTAATGTGAGGGGTCCATTATTTGTTTTTGCCTTTAAATTGACAAAAACTTTCTACTTTAAGGTGGTATGGGACATGACTGTCGATATTAACGTGGATAAAAGTACATTATAATCAAAATACTTTCACCAGGTTAGAATTTTCAAATTTGACAATGTTTGACCAAAAAATACGTTTTAAAATTTTTTGGAAAGGTAAAAATCATAAAAGCCCCAGCGGGATTCAAACTCATGACTTATGGATTCGTAGTGATCGCTCTAACCCATTACGCTGTTAGGTAATAACCTTGAGAAAGAAAATAATTGTAAAATTATACTTGATTTTACTGTTTATTTCGATCGGATATACGTCACAATATGGAGGTGTCCCATACCACCTTAATAGTCTATGAATTTTTCTTGATGAATCAAATTAATGTTTTGCATTCCTCAAAGATGCATCATAAATTAAAACCACAAATTTTTTTCTCCGATTTTCTTTGTCATATTCTATGCTGACTGAGCAAATATAATATCAACCTTAAAGAGCTTTGAACATCATATCATATCTAGACAGAACTATTATAACATTCTTTAGACGTTTTTATTATATAGATGGAAAAAAAGAGTGTTAAGGAGTCTGAATGCATGGTCAAAAAATTAACCATTAGATCTACTTAAAATTTTAAGATATGATTTGTTTAGCTATAAACTATTATTAAGTAATCAAAAATTTATTAATACATTTTACCTTTTAAATTTGGGTATTTTTCTATATTTTTATATAGTGCTCTTCCTAAAGGAGATCAATATAGTCTAAAAATGGCCACGATCATCAAGTCCTCTTAAATTCTACTTCAGGCAAAGTCCCTAAAACAAGAGCACTGCCAAGCAAAGCATCCCCTTGTGTTTCAGAAATATCATGGCATGCATCGATATGAAAAGAAAGCACTAACAGTCATGTTCCATTAAAATACTGACTGTGGAATCACATAATAGCTCAATTTTGGCAGATTTTGTGGACCCCCCTCACCATGATTTTACATTCTAAATGAATTATGAAACACAGTATTAATCCATTCAATATGCAATTAAATCCACAAAATAATGTCCTCATGTACCATTCAAAAATTAACAATTCACAAAAAATTGGCCCCAATGAATGTTAATGATAGCACAGCATCTTGTGAGAGACATGCACTTTTCCAAGCAAAGACTTTGGAACAGAACTTTTAAGTTATTGTTGAACCCTGATAAAGTTCCGCTGAAATCTCTAATTCTTAGAGAGATGTGAACCATTCGCAGCCTCACTCTTGTATAAACTTTTGAACAAGACTTTTAAGTTAGTGCTGAACCCTTAAAATATCTCGTAAAATATCTAAGTTTTACCTTTGCGCTGACTTTGGGACAGGGGACTTTCTGGTGGATGTAGTAGGGCCCAAGCTGTCCTAGACCCTGGTGACAGTCGTCGACCACACGGTGAAACTGACGCTCCACCTCGGACATCCTGTACTTGCAGACAACGCTAGACACCAGTTCCCTCCTCCCTTCTTCACCCCTCATCTTCCTGAACACCACATACAGGTTCCCGGTTTTCTCATCAAAATCGGCCCCCTGCACAATGGAGTGATCGTTCTTCCCACAGACCACTGGGAGATCTACGAAGGTGTCGATGGTTGGGTTCGATTTACAGAGTCTAGTGATGCGGGATTCTTTATCGTAATACCTAGAGATGAAGTAGACGAAATTTCCGTAGGAAAATCCGTGGATAAATTTTAGATGAGCTTCTGTCTCGTTACTTTCCCTTGTATAAATGGACGTCTGAACACCGGAAGAAGTGGTGGTTAATTTCAGGGTTTGCGGATTTCTACTGCTCAACATGAGAATGGAGTTAGAGAGATATTCTGTATCTGCCACACCGTATCTGAGTGTGTACCAACTGGCTATATACAGCACAGTTTTATTGTCAACACCAGACCCCAAGAACAAAACATTGGGAGATGGGTCGTTGGACACCATTGAAGGCTGGTAGGGGGTCTTCACTTCCGATAGGTCGTCTACAGACAACACCTGACATGACCCCTGGGACACAGTAGAACACATAATGAGGCTGGAGTCCCCCTCATTGATCACTAGACCCTTCACAAACACATTTACAGAAGTCCGCCCAACCTCCTGAGATATGGGTCCGATGCTTCGTTTCTGAAGCACAGTCAGTTGCGGGGACAGTTTGTACACTAGATTTTTGGATCCCAGTATTAATTGTCCATTTCGTGAGTTTATAACTGGTTTTTCGAACGTTGGATTTTCTTGGTCATTGGAGAACACATTTTCAATGTGCATGCTGGCTACCTTCTGGATCAGGTAGACAATCCAGAATATGTTTACTGTTCTTAGTGCCATACTTTCTGTGGAAAGTGTTGACTTACACTGTAAATAGAGATTGATTCAATAAACCTATCAAAAATTTAGATCAAAAACTTTAGAAAGTGTAATTTTTTTTCCATATAGTGAAATATAAAAACACACACACATGATTTTGCCTTGTTAAGACTTGCAGATCATTCAAATATTAATAAATGAAACTGGCATGGTTTTAAAATATCTGTTACCTATGAGCAAGATGCAGTGACATTTAGTCTTAATGGGTTAATTGAACTATCATTTTCAACAGAACACCAACAGCTTTACTCTTTGGGGGGAATTTGTTAAAAGTCTCTCAAGAGCATCCAGTTTTTCTGACATATGTTAAAACCGGAATTATCCATTTTTGCCAGTATTGTTATTGCTTTAGGGGTTTTTCCTTCGCAGCGTGTTTATCATTTTAAGTTAAAATTCGTTAAAAAACATCCTGATCTTTACAATGTTATCACAACAATTTTCCAAAACTTAGCTGATCCTGTTTGCAGCTTGATCTGAACATGGAACAGCATGCCCTGGGAGAATTAAACACAGACCTGAACATCTGTAGTAACACTGGAAGATACATAGACTTCTTGCTGTGTTAAACAAATACAAGCACACACAACACTAATTTAATCTTACAAACCTGATCAGCTGATGCCCTAACACATCTGTCCACTTCACACTGATGTTAGGTCAATCCAATGTTAACTTAAATCCGATGTTTACTCAAATCCTGATGTTAACTCAAATCCGATGTTTACTCAAATCCAATGTTAACTCAAATCCGAATTGTTTACTCAAATCAAAGAGAGATTCACAAAGCCTGTGTCTTCCTGAAAAACAAAAACAAAAAGCTACTAAAACTCAGAATAAAACAGGAGAGAAAAATCTTTAGGTCTCTAAATTGCTCTTCAACAGTCATTTATTATCCCCACCTCAATCATATAGAAGCACCATGAACAATTTCCTCCAAATTACAGGGGCTTAGAACTTATGAGTCTTGCACCCTAGTCATCACTCCCTCCATATAAATGAAGGCTTCAAACAGATCAGTCGGCTTCTGTATCAAAAATCGCCTCAATCTACCGCTCTCCACACAAATGCTAACCGCATGTTACCATCTTTTATTTATTTTTTTATCATAACTTTATCGTCTACTGCCACAGTGCTTCTCCTTTTAGTGCTTCTGTAAGAACCCCCCATTATACAGAGAAGAACAAGGGAAGTGCTTGGTCTCTGTAATCCCTTCCTTTTTAACATACAAAGCCTGCTAGTGATGACTTCGTTGAACACCGAGAGAACATAAATCAAGACAGTTGTGAGCCTGCTCATTCAGCCCTGTCTATTAAACACCCTGTCAGATAAAGGTGCTGAACATGATCAGAACATCAGCAAAAAAAAACATTTCTATTGATTCTATTGATTCTCCAAAGACTCCATTCTTTTTCAAAGACATATGAAACTTTCACCTATCTATAAGATTCTTTGAGTTCCCCTGCATGTTCAAAATTAATTTGAAATCAAAATACAAGCTTGAAGTTATTTACAGTTTTTCAGCTCTTTAATAGATGCAGCTCTTTTTTTTAAATATTAATTATCAAGATTCTCTTCATTTTCACAGACATGAAACTTTCACCTAGTAAGTATTAAGTACAAAGATTCTTTGAGTTCCCTTGCATATTCAAAGTTTATTTGAAAACTAAATACAAGCTTGAAGAAATTTTCCATTTGTTAGCTCTTTATTAGCAGCTCTTTTTTCAAAGAGTCAGATAGAATTTGAAATCAAATACAAGCTTGAGAAAAAATTCTCAATTTATCAGTGCTTAAATTGCAGCTATTTTTTAATTTCTGAGATTTCAGAATTTTGTTCTATAACATGTACCGTTGGGATTTCATTTGATGTAAATTTATAAAACACAGTTTGAACCTGACAATGCATTAAGAAATGTTCAATATCTAAATTACTGTGAAACACGAAACTCCAGAAGGGCCCAGTGTTTCAGGGTTTTTTTTAATTATTCATCATAAGCAGATTGTACATGTGGTATGCTAAAATGATACCAAAGTTCAAACAGAAGTCATTCATTTAAGGTAATTGTCCATACGTCCCAAAAACAACGTATGACATAATTCACGCGTTATTACATCTTTTCCGTGCCCGATCTTTACTCTATACGCTTAGCAACGAAATTAAATATATTTTCCTCAAAATTGTTTTTAGAATTAAAATTATATGTTGAAGAAAAGTTATTTCATTTTTTAGAACAGTCTTTAAAACTAGTAAAAATACATGAATATAGGTTTTGTCTTGAAAGCATATCAGGTAATTAGCATTTTCCGCGTATATGTGACTGCAATTACTAAATACCGATCTCGATCGATAATACTTACCGATATTTAAAAAAAACCATCTTATGCGATTTATATAATACAGATTGATCAACGGTTTGTTCAAATCATGTGTTCTATTTAACAAAAAGCTAAATATACTTTTTAGAGAGATGAAATGATTAAAACTATGCAAAATTTTATTTTTAAGGAACTTTTTTCAAAATATATATTTTAATGAATTTTACCATAAATACGCTCATTGTGATCCTAAAAAGGCCAGTCCTTTGGGTAATTTTATTTTCTATTGATTAAGGGCCTTAAGGGGTAAACATTATCAATATTTCAGAGAATTCTGTAGGTAAATAAAATTTTAAGAGATTAAATTCTCTTTGAAAATTTGTTTCATTTTATCTCATTTGTAAACAAATTTATCTATTTGTTAATGAATAAGCACGTGTAACATTAAAGTATTTGTTTTGAAAAATAAATTCGTTCATTTTACATAGGATATCAGTCAAAAAATGATTTTCTGAAAGTCAAATTTCAGGCTTGGGCTAATTATATTCTTAATGTATGAAAAAGCACCATTTTCTGCAATTGGTTCTATTTTTAGCAATGGTCCTAGCTTTTATAATACCGATGGACCAGCCAACTGGGTAAAATTTGATAAGGATATATCCACAGATACATGTTTGAGAAATTTGAAAAAATTCTGTAGGTATTTTATTTATGTAGTATGGTACGGATCATTACCTTAAACCATTTTCAACATCTTCATCATCGAGGGCTATGAAATGCTTTTTTCTATTTGAAAAGAGATAATTAAGAAATGTACCATCCTTTTTGCTTGCAAAGATAACTGACTTACTAATATTCATCTATAATCATAATATAGTAGGGAAGCTTTACATAGACAACAACATAAAAAAGAGCTGCTGTTATTCCGTCACCATCGGACTTTGGCGTCCATATCGGCACCAAGCCATCGGACTTTGGCGCAGACCATCGGACTTTGGCGTGACCATCGGACTTTGGCGTGACCATCGGACTTTGGAGTCTTACATATATACACTGTATATGAAATGCCAGATTCTAAAAACTTTCTGAATCCAAAGCCCGTGACTTCCATTTTTGGGAGTTGATTTTAATCAACTCTCCTATGCAGTTACTCTGGCAAACCGAAAGTGAAACAGTGTTTGGACCTATATAAAGAACAAATCAACACCGCTGACAACACTTAGTCCTTAAAAATAATCGATAAATTTGATGTACTGTAATGTATTCTAAAGCATTGTTTTTCAAGGAAACTGATTTATAAATACCTCGTAAATAGTCAGATTTTAAATGGTACGAACAATTTAGAGATTTTTGTAGTCATATGTATTCCTACGCCAGAGTTCAATATAGTCTTGTTCAACCAGACGATCGGCTGTCTCCGTTAATCTCTGACAAGCAGATAGTCTCTCTTGGGTGTCGGAGATGAACGGAGACAGCCGAGCAACTGGTTAAACGAGACTAGAGTCCAATATTGCTTGGATCCATACAATTTCTCAGAAATATTTCGATTACTGATACGTAGTTTGATGGAATTAATTCTTTAAATATTACACAACATGGTTCATTTTGGGTTTTTACGAAATTCTTGTCGGATAATTCATATTATAAAAAATGTGCGTAATTCAAATACATATAGGAAACTACTTGCCATGCAAAATAACATATTGTTGATATTAAAAAAATAATAATCCATAAAATCAACTCTCGTCAGTACTTCAGTACTTTGATTTTTTCTCTCTCTACACATTTCCATATAATAAATGTAATGGGAAATGGACAGTAGCTATTATCTACATACATGGTAATTCCAGATTCTAAAATTTTTCTGAATCCAAAGCCTCTTTCTGGTTTTTTTTCTCTCTCTCTATGGATTTTCAAATAAAGGAAATGAGAAGTGGATAATAGTTGTTATCTAGTATATACATGATAATTCCAGATTCTAAAAACTTTCTGAATCCATTTAAGCCTCTTCTAGTTTTTTTTTCTCTGACTCTACGGATTTCCAAATAAATTAATGGGAAGTGGACAAAAGTTATATCGGTACTGACTCTGAGTCAGCTTGCACGGTACAATGCTTTACCACCTCTATACACCCGGATTCCTATTGTTTCATGTTTACATCAGAATGACAATCTTGTTGCAACATCATCAGCAAACTCAAATGGGCAGATAGGGCTCATAGGATTCATTGTGAGTGACTGACTAATTCTCAATTAGATTATTGATCTCTTACTTTTTGTCTGATGAAGTGTAATTGAATTCATTTAATAGGACAACCGTAAAAGTCATTATGTTGAAGCAAATTTATTTTGACAGAAGTGATTAAATGAAGGTTATAGGGGCTGTTGAAATATTACACCACTGATAAATTTAATAGATTTTCTGATATGTAAATAATTTGGATAACAGTGTTACCAGTGTTACTGATAATTTCTGTTTACTGAGAGAGAGAGAGAGAGAGAGAGAGAGAGAGAGAGAGAATGAAGTAGAAAAAGAAAGGGTTAAGAAAAAGAATCATGATGAGAGAGAGTTTGCATTTACATACATACATGGAAAGAAAAGGGGAAATAGAAAGGAAAACATGGCAGGGGCTCAGGAGAAAAATGCTACAACAAAAGAGAGTGCAGGGGATTATAAATTAAACTGCAAACTGCTTACCAGTAAAATTCTTCGCTATCCATGTACCCTGTTAGCAATAGAGGAGTTTTTCCTTTAAACAGCTGTCTGCAAATCTTTACACAAGAAGCCACATTAACATTCCTCTGCCTGTAATTTCCGACCTGCACACATTTTAATGTCTGCAAGAAAACGCAATTATATCCAGGTTATTTGTACATAAACTCAACACACATTCATCCCATCTCAAACATGTTTAAGAGGAAAACATCAAGAGTACAGGGAATAACAAGAAACAGGCTGAGATTTAGACGAGACGTTTTAACCTATCCATCAGGGGTAAAGCTGATCTCGTGAGGCCCATTTGCCTTTTACGCAATTTTTTTCCCCTCAGCAAAAATGGATGATGTATAATCACCTTCATTTCTAATAAAACTTTTCATAAAAAAAAAAATGTTCTGTTTTTAATGATTTATTGTTTGGGGTTAAAATGGTCGGTTTGATCTGATGTGTCGCATAGTATTATATGATCTTTTTATCACGTACTTGTCCATTATATTGTTAGTTTTTTGGGAGTGTCAAGAGAACCACAGACCAATCAATGATAGATCAAAGTGTCTTACTCATACATAATATGACATAATCTTAAAAGACATTCTCCCCCGAAATAATCAATTTCCCCACTACATGAATCCATAACTTTTCCAATCCGATCGAGACGTCTCTCTCATTTTACCCCCCATCCCCCTCGTAGACAGCCTGGTTTCTTACTGGGGTCCAGGAATTGAGCTCGTTCAAATATCAAAGCGACTTAGAGAGGAATTTAATTTGCATCAGCTGCACCGATCAATAAAATTAGCGCTGCATTTCACAGACTGCTAACTTGGTGCACAACAGCACTGCACCAGTCCCGAGACCGATGCATTCAAGCTCTCTCTGACAGAAAAGCAAAGGTATGGAAATGAATGTGACTCATCTTCACATCATGAAGACATTTCTACCACCGTTAATAAAGGATTCTGTACACTGAGACACATCAGACAGACATCAAGTCATGAAAAATTAAATCCAATGGAGACTCGTTATTACATTCTTTTTATGAGGAATCTCTGATCGTGCAATATCTTTTGAGTTATAGCTTCAGAACATATTTGGAATTCATAATTTTCACTACATATTGATTTAGTCCATATGAAGAGTCTGCAGAACACAATTCTTGGAAGCACAATCTTGCATGATAAACCACAAATGACAAATGACCTACAAATACGAATTCATTCAAAAATTTGAAAAAAATAATCTATAATCTTCATACTATAGTCTTGTCAACTGAAGCATGTCTAGAGGCATATGTCTTACTATTAAATTATGTTCTAATAATATTTTGCATAGATTGTAACGTTACACATTTGGGCCTTGTCAACTGATGCATCAAGGGGTATCAGTCTATTAAATTATGTAATATAATTTTTTTTCCAAAACTGATCCGATGCTTTGATGGAGGAAGTAGATTATGGTAAGGACCTACTGCCACCAAACATTTCACCGTGCTAGCTATATAACAGTGGGGGCAGCGTTTACTTTGTATATGTTGCAGAAGAAAGGAGTTCAGGTCAATATAAACTAGATAGTGACTGTGTTCCTTTGCCAAGAGCTCAGCTTAAGATCGAATTAAAAGTCCTGCAAGGCTCAGATAAGACATTCAAATACTTATGTGTACACATTATAAACTGATCCCTCACTATTAAATGGTCCTGCCTGTGCTCAGAACTTTTGAACCTCTTTGTCAACACTAGTTAATTCACGATTTGAAATGGGAAAATATTTTCACTGAAACTCTGTGTAAAACAATTAATTTTATTAATCTAAATTAATAAGTTACAAATATGTATATTTTAAAATTATGTCACCTCAATTTTGTATGCAAAAATAATATAACAGTAAAACTGATTCAGAAGATCACTTTATAAAACTCTTGTAAATATTCTTGAAACTGTTTCATCATCCAGATCTGATGACTGATTTGAACAATCAAAACACAATCCTACTTTCAATAATTTTGCTCCCCTGTATTTACTGCCCAAAAAAGAAAATTGGCCAAAGTAATGCAATGACAAATTCTAACAAAAATAGTATTGCATGTACACATATCTGCAGATGAACAGTAAATTTAGAATTGTACAAATTATTCTACAGCATGGCAGGTATTCTTGTATAAATTAATACGGGCCGGGATATGTTGAATCAGCGATTTCCTCAGACATCATGGATGATCATTTGGTTGTTATATACAACTAACCAGGGATTGTAAAAATAAACTGAGGAATGTCCAGATGTTTCTTTGCTTGGCTGTTTGACAATTTAAACTTTTTTGTTTGTTAATCATTGTTCTCTTTAACCACACAGAATACAAAACCATGCATGTTTCAATATCTCCTATATAAATCCCCATTGTGCGATTACAGATGATAGTAAAAGCAATCTGAAACTAAATAGATGACAGATACTTACAAGAAATTTTACACTACAGTTTTAAATATGTGCTGAATAATAATATCAAAATTTGAGTTTAATACATGAAATAATAATGATTATAAATTATCATTTCATTAAAATATCATGAATGCGAAATTTTCTTATCAAATATTTAGATTTGACTTTTAAAAAAATACATAATATTATTAATATGTATTTTTCAAAAAGTCAAATCTAAATATTTGATCATAAAAACAAATAATTAATACCTCACATAATCTACTTAAAACCTGAGCCAAATGTAATAGCTTAATTATTCTATCATTAAAAATAGTTTAAATTAATAAGCTTTTGAAGCTCAAATGAATAATATGAATTACAAGAAAATTTCAAATATTTTCAGTCCATCACACTTGAATATTTTGTATGTCATAAAATAAATGGGACTTAATAACATTATATTCTAAGACATCACAATTTAAGCATGGGACTCATCTCAACCTTCTCAAAAACTCAAAATAAAAGTAACCCATAATCATGATAATGAGAACCCTGTCAGATATCTCATTTTAAGCATAATATAATTCTAACAAATCTATACAAAATTTTAACTTCCACTGCGATTATTGTTCATTTTTCACATCTGATTTATTCATTTATCAGACAAAAGCATTTTTAAATCAAAAGAGTTATCAAATAATTTTTTTAACATTATAAACCAAATAAACCCAGATTATCTTTTTTTTTCTATTTTCTTTTTTTTTAGGATGACTCTGCATGTGATTAAGCAAACAACACCATGATACATACCCCTAAAGCGAGTGTGAAGACACACAGGGCCGTACACGATATAAATGGAGGCGATATGAATCAATTGTTTTCCCCCTATCGTCCTCGGAGGTGACTCACCTCTCCTGTCAGCCTCAACAGCCAAGCTTTGACTCATTAATAGGTTAGTGGTGGAATCAATACGAAATCAGGCCACCATCACAGGTGCTTAGAGAATTGAATTTCATTGTTTTCTTTTTAGAAAAAAAAAAAATGTCTGTTCTGCTTTTGTTGGCTTTCAAAATAATGATTAATGAGTTTTAGTTTAGAATAAATTAAAGTTTATATGATTATTGTCTTGAAGGTAGAAATAATTATAATGTGATTTTTTTTTTCGACAAGCATAATATTAACAACTTGATCTGTTGATTTCTTTGTTGAGTAAACTGGTAAATTACCTTACATGAAAAAAATAATGTTTACTTCTTATTATTGACACATTTGCATATTATGTAAATCATCGAAATATTTTTAAAGTCATTTTTATATCTATATAAAACCTAGTCAGAACCTCTCGCCTCTTAGCATATCGAGTCCCCCACCCTTAACATAATCAGTTGGTTATCCATGCACCCAAAAACACGAGCCGATGAGCTGTCCTTATATCCACTAATCCACTGTTTACTTTCCTAATTCCATAAATGCTGAGCATACCTAAATAATACCTTAATCTATTCAATGCTACATTAAAGCAAATCTCGTGTTTACATTTTTTGAGCACAGCTGATATTTGATATCCACGAGGAGCGATTTATTTTCAACGTCACACAATGCAATTAACAAATTCAGTTATCTTTTATGTCCTTAAATTTCCCCTGTGAGTCTTCACTGCAAATCTAACAATGAAAACAAAACATTTATCGATGTTCATCGCACACTCACCTTAAACTTTACCGCAAACAAAGGCTATACCGGCAAAAAGTTTTATTACCCTGACGTTTCCGGTTTCTCTAATATCCCAGTAGGCCGACTTAACAGATAGGGAATATTCAAGAAAAAAAAATCCGTAATTAAAACTTTATATAACCTACTTCAATCCAAAAATATTCTTAAACTATGGAATTGTATTTATTCTGCCATAAAAAAATTTTGCTGCTTTTTAGCTAATCGGTTGACTTTAAACTAATTAATTTCCACAAGTCTGACAAGATGCTGATCGTCTGCTATATGTCGAGTTATCGTCCTTAATCGAGGCTCATACACAAAATAGCTCGCCCGAGTTTTTTGGGGTTGTTTTCTTTTTTACTGATAAAACGACGGGAATTAAGAGTGTGAATGACTTGTGTTACTCATTTTGAAATTGACTCTAAAGCTTAACTGAAATATAAAGTCACGCAGGGGTATCTTGGGACACTTTAAAAAAAAAAAAGATTATAAAACATTTCTAATATAAATCCTTAAAGCGATTTTTCATTAGCCCATTTCTCAAATCTCAAGATAGCAATAGGTTTTTTTTTTAGCATTGATCGAACAATATCTATAGATTATCGTTCAACAAAACTTATTTACTTAATTGAATTTTGTTCTTTTAACAACAAATTATAGAATTCAATATTATTACGCAACTGAAAAATTAAAAAAAAAAATCAATCGCATTTTCTTCTGTACTCTAAGTTCTATATATAACGTATGACTATCGCTAGATCAAAATGCATATTATATTTCCAAAACCAACATAATTCATGGCCAAGTCCTTTTAAAATGGTTTTAGAATCGACCTTTCTCTGGTTTGCAGTCCAGTCATTACAAACATTTTCAGAACTCTGCCCCAATTCTTGCATAAGGTGTGCAATTCGGCCATATGAATTGTTAACCATCTGAAAGAAAGAAATGCATTTTTACGCATGCATATGTATTAAATTTTAACATAAATTTTCGAAAATGCAGTGCGCCAATTAATAATTTAATTTTTGAGGTAGATTGTGTTAGCACCAGCTGACAAGAACCGTTTATATAGCGAAAACGCACAGGTATAGGAAGTGCTAAAATTTCTTTATATTAACCGAAGGAGCTAAATACCTCATACATATATAGGTACACAATACAGGGCTGCGTTTTACAGGAAAACTTACGACTTATGACCAAATTAATGAATGCTAATTAATCAAAAACTAATCAATGTTTTATTCTCATGGCTGTAAAATGTAATTTTGGGAATTGAAATAGTTGCTAACAAATGGTTTTATATAAATTTTGTTCATTTAAGATCATTCTACGAGACTGTAAATATTTACGACTTTGTCGTAAGTTCTTTTGTAAAATGCAGCCCAGGCACCTAGCACTTTTTGGCGCAGCAAAGATTTTTCTTAATTTTACATACAAAAAATAGAATTAACATGAAGTTGGCCCCCCACTTTTATGGGACCATGTAAAAAATTGAATTGAAAATAAGGAAAGAAACAGTGAAATTTTTTCAAAAACGATGCTAGGTGCCTGTACCCCCTCCCCGATGGTACGCGTGCCTGCAATACATGTACATGTATATAATATGCAGGCAAATGCCATATGGTTAAAAAATGACTAATAGACATAAACTAACGATCATTAGAGTATTAAAAAAAAACAGGCCTCATAATAATAGAATATGTTTAAGAAACGTTTTAACTTTGTTGAGATCAATCAAGGCATGACGATTGACGATGCTTTTTTAAAGTATTAATTAGTGTAGCGGCTTAGGTCAAAATTTTAGCAATATATTTCACTTGTGGAGACAAGCACCAAATTTTACATGAAGGTTCCTTGAACATTTCTTGAATAATAAATATCGTTGGCCATTCCAATTTTGGTCATTTTCAAGATGGCCGCCTCTTATTTCAAAATGGCGTCTTTTTTCATAATGTTTTCATGATATATTAAATATTTCTGGGTAACATTTTAATTTTCTGTGAAATTATGAAAAAGAATTTGTTGAATGATGCAATTTGAGGTTCATTCCATATATGAACACACTGCGCATGCGTTTAAAAACAGGCTGCAGTTCTTATTTGAACGTACATGATCTAATCATCTGAGCAGTTGCAGCTTCAAAGAGCAGTGCAATGTAATCCGGACTTGAAACATTTGCAATTCCCAGAACAACTGATTTTGCATCCACATTTCAGCAGTTCTTGACTCATAGTGACTGACCCAATGTATGTCCAGCTTGTAATAGAGTTCTCTTAATACGCTCTACAAGAGCAGCTCTTCAGGGAAGGATGTCATTACATGGTCGCTGCTTACGGGTGCGCTTCATCTACTCTATTGGCACAACTGGACCGATCGTAGAAGATGACTACAAATTCTTCCAGTTCATTGGTTATAAATTCTGTCACAGTGTGACAAGGAGAACTTCAGAATCTGAATACTTCTGTGACGTTCTCAAACACATTCTAGCCTGCCATGCTGTCTTTTTACCTTTCCCAACAAATGCTGACCCTGTATCACAACATGTGAATGCATGAAATAACGACAGTGCTTTTGATCTTGGACCCAGTGACCTAACAATATCATGAATTGGTATCCATCGCAAATCCTTGCCCTTTCCAAATGTCATCCATATCACATCAACATTTAAATCATCAAAAACAGCCACACCAATAACAACAACATCTTTATCCAAACTCACAATGTTGATTGATCTGCTACCATCCAAGGCTGCTTTTTTGCATGTAGGAACATACAAGTGTCAGCTTTTTTATGGTTGCAAGGTGATACAAAGTCGGTATCTATAGCTTTGTTACTGAAAACATTTTCTTCCTTTGTTACAAAGATAGTAGTATCTGTCGTAATAGTTGCAGATAAATTTTGTCTGCTAAAAAACCAAATTGTTTAGTTTTGTTCTCGTTACACGGAAGAAAAGTGTTCATAGACTTTGGCGGTCTAGTGTTTCCAGTTACCTTCCTTCTAAATCCTATGCCTCGTTTTCTTCTAGTTTCACCCTTAAGACTATCATCTTTGTATACATCGAAGACAATGCCTACCCTCCAATGGCCTAGTGCAAGAGAAGTGATGTGCTGAAGGATAATGTCATCGGAATAGTTATCAATGGTTCGACTTTGTCCCGATTATTTTGAATTGACTAATGAGGCGCTGTCAATAACAAGTGAATCAACTGTCGGTTCAATGTTTGGTGATACTTGACCAGCTTCCAAAATGGGGATCAACTGAAATATCACACCAGTATTCAGTAAATCATTTTGTGAAAGCGAGGGGGGAAATTTCTGATTTTCATGTTCGAAAAATTCTTGTAAATCACATTGCCTACTCTGACAGGAAATAAAAGTCTAGAAAACAGGCTACAGTCATCTTTCAAATTTGCCAACTATAAATTTTAAAGAATCAGCTTTTTGTTTGGAAATTTTGCCATTAGAAAAACTGAAAGCAAGTTTTCAAACATAGCCATTGACCAAGCCCATGAGCAGAACAATGCAATTGTAAAAGGTGATGGTGGTGCGATATGGCTAACTGTCAAAGGATCTAGAAGGCAGGTAACTGACGACACTAGACCGCCAAAGTCTTTGAACCCTTTTCTTCGGTGTATCGTGAAAAAAGCTGAACTATTGGGTTTTAGCAGACAAAATTGTATCCGCAACTATTACAACAGAAACTACTATCGTTGTAACAAAGGAAGAAAATGTTTTCAGTAACAAAGCTATAGATACCGACTTTGTATCACCTTGCAACCATGAAAAAGCTGACACTTGTATGTTCCTACATGCAAAAAAGCAGCCTTGGATGGTAGCAGATCAATCAACATAGTGAGTTCGGATACGGACGTTGTTGTTATTGGTGTGGTTGTTTTTGATGATTTAAATGTTGATGAGTTATGAATGACATTTGCAAAGGGCAAGGATTTGCGATGGATACCAATTCATGATATTTTACTTTCATGTTAAATACTGAAATCTGATTGGTTTAGACGCCGTTGACAATCCGTTCTCATACCCTCAGCGTTAGCAACACACTTGGCAACGGGCCGATAGAACGAATTGTTACATGCGCGTAAATTATGCGCGAACGGTTCGCCGTAGAACTCACGTCTTTTCTATAATATTTACATTTTTCAGTGTCTTTGCCTGTGATAACACTACGTATCGATTTTGTACTATACAGTCCAATAAATTCAAATGACGTATATTTGGAGCGCAAGCGGGGTTTGCTAATTTATATTTAAATATTTAATCATACAATTTCTGAAAATTATATAAATATAAGTAATAAGGAATCATACTTTGAATATGAGGTGATAATTTTGGTCGGGGCGTGATCAAATCTATCATTTTAAAGCCCTTCGGGCTTTATTGGATTTGATCACGCCCCGACCGAATTATCACCTCACAATACTCAAAAAAAGATTCCTTAATTATTCCTTAATAAAAGCAGTAAAATTTGATATAAAATTAAGACATTCAGTATAATAAAATAAATAGTGCCTGTTTGGGAGGGTACCAGTTGAAATTGACACCCCTCGAAAACCATTGTCAACCTCCGCGAAATTGACACCCCTCGAAAACCATTGTCAACCTCCGCGAAGCGGAGGTTGACAATGGTTTTCGAGGGGTGTCAATTTCAACTGGTACCCTCTCAAGCAGGCACTATTTATATAATATTGTTAGGTCACTGGGTCCAAGATCAAAAGCACTGTCATTCTTTCATGCATTCACATGTTGTGATACAGTGTCAGGATTTGTTGGAAAAGGTAAAAAGACAGCATGGCAGGCAATATTCACATTCTGAAGTTCACTTTGTGACAGTGTGATAGAACACATAACCAATGAACTGGAAGAATTTGTAGTCATCATGTACGATCGGCCCAGCTGTGCCAATAGAGTAAATGACGCGCGCCTTGACCTCTTTGCGCATAAGCAGCGACCATATGATGACATCCTTCCCTGAAGAGCTGCTCTTGTAGAGCACATTCAGAGATCTGTATTGCAAGCTGAACATACATTGGGTCAGTCACTATGTAAGTGAAAACCTTATCATCCCCTTCCAGATGGGGTTGGGAAAAAGAATGCTGTTTTGGGGTTCAACACTGGACATCTTTACCACCAATTGCGGCTTCATGTCAAGAAATACTGAAAAGTGGATGTAAAATCAGTTGTTCTGGGAATTGCAAATGTTTCAAGTCCGAATTACATTGCACTGCTCTTTGAAGCTGCAACTGCTCAGACGATTAGATTATTTATGTTCATAAAAGAACTGCAGCCTGTTTCTAAACGCATGCGCAGAGTGTTCATATATGGAATGAACATACAACAAATTCTTTTTCATAATTTCACAGAAATTTAAAATGTTACCCAGAAATATTTAATATATCATGAAAACATTATGAAACAAGAGGCCCATGGGCCACATCGCTCACTGAGCAACAATAGACACAATAAAATCATGCAGCTTTATGGAGTCATATACAAAATATTTAAACAATGTCGTATAATAGATCCTGTACTAAAAAAAATTCCCCTGCATATTCTTATGTTTATCATTGACCCCTTTTGTATAAACAGGATGATTTTACAGTCATATTACATATTAAGAAATGCAGTTCTCGAGAATCAGACTAAAACAACTATTTATATATAGATTATAAACCTACATCAAACTTTGAACCCCATGTGAGGCCCAAGGATTGTCCAGGGGCCAAAGTCCAAACAATTTTAAAGAATCAACAATATGCCAAAATGCTTGCATATAAGTAAAACCATATATAATAACATTAAAGTTTTTGTGGATAATTTAAATGTTTTCCTTTGTAAAATTGGACCCCCCCCCCCCCCCACCCATGTGGCCCAACCCTACTCCTGAAGATTATGATTTTGACAAATTTTAATCTATACTATCTAAACTGACTAAAGTTACAGCTTTTTTAGGCAAATTGTGTTTTAGAAGATGATTTTTAAAGATTTTTCCCTATATATTCCTATGTAAAAGTTTGAACCCCCCCTCCCTCTTGTGGCCCCACCCTACCCCCTGGTGATCATGATTTGAACAAACTTGAATCTTCTGTACCTGAGGATGCTTCCACACAAGTTACAGCTTTTCTGCCCGATCGGTTTCTGAGAAGAAGATTTTTAAAGACTTTTCTCTTTATATTCCGATGTAAAAATTTGACCCCCACTGTGGCCCCACCCTACACCCAGGGATCATGATTTTATCAAACTAGAATCTACCCTAACCAAGGATGCTTTCATACAAATTTCAGATTTTTTGGTTGATCTGTTTCTGAGAACAAGATTTTAAAAGATTTTAAAAGATGTTTCTCTATATATTCCTATGTAAAAATTTGACCCCCCATTGTGGCCCCATCCTACCACTAGGGATCATGATTTGAACAAACTTTAATCTACCCTATCTGAAAATAATTCCACACAAGTAATAGCTTTTCTGGCTGATTGGTTTCTGAGAAGAAGATTTTTAAAGGTTTTTCTCTATATATTCCTATGTGGCCCCATCCTACCCCCGGGGATCATGATTTGAACAAACTTGGATCTACACTACCCGAGAATGCTTCCACATGGGTAACAGCTTTTCTGGCTGATCAGTTGCAGAGAAGAAGATTTTTAAAGATTTACTCTAAAAATTTGACCCCCCCCCCCC
>WFKH01003881.1:63691169-63730999 GCA_016163765.1 Magallana hongkongensis
CCCCCCCCCCCCCCCCCCCCAAAAAAAAAAAAAAAACCCACCTGACTTATTAGACTATTTAGCTTTATATGGAAAGCTGGGCAGTGCGGTGGCATATTGATTGGGGGTGATTGAATGAGGCCCTGGCTTGTTTTGATCAGGTCTTTCACACATCAGCCAAGTCTTTCCAAATGACCAATCATTACATGTTAGAGTGAGATATTTCTCCTCACTCATCAATACATAGCCCGGCACTCTCAGAACTCTTAACTTGGATGCCTATAAATCTATAATTGCCTGATTAACTGGCCCAAGTATAGGCCTGCATGTTTTGTTTTAGAGATCATAATCAAGACAAAAATTTAAAAAACAAAGTCAAATGGGAATGACATTTATAGAAGGGCACAAAAAACCTAATCTCGTTCTATAGAGGCATCATAACTGAAATGTTTAATTGACTTGAGAAAGGGTTTTAAAATGTCAATTTGTATTAATTTGAAGTTGGCTTGTATTGTAATGACCATTTGACTTAAGCATGAATGCCTCTACTGATTACAAATGACTCACCCAGTGTAATACGAAATGCATTACAATATGCCTATTTTTAAACCAGGGGATGCTGACCCAAGTAGCTTAAAATGATGTCATCGAGTTTGGTAGGATACCTACCTTTTCCTGCAGGCACCCAGCCCACAGCAAACGAATCCCTCAGAGGATGAATCCCTACAATAATCCAGAGTTACATGCATCTAACATAGCATCTCCTTCTTTTCAACACATCTTCTGTTCATTTACCAACAAACAAGTCGCTATAAAAAAGATTGCACGTAATTCAATATCCAGGAGGAAATTATTCAGGGTTTTTTTTTTTGTTATCGTTAATGCCCAGAACACATTATTCCAATATAAAAAAGGAGGAAAAAAGATTCTTACAAAAATGAATAAAAAAAATTTTGGTTTTGAGCATCCTTGCCTTTCTATTTCAGGGTACTTACCATCTCTTTGTCTGTATCACTAATTCCCATTATCTTGCATGAATTACCCCTCTAATCCATGAACTACTAATCCTTTTAAATCCTCAGTTAATCTTATTTTTAACCTCTGTATGAGAGTCGTAAGTTGTTCACCTGACAAGCTGTCTCAGTATGGCATCCTCCCAGTAGCCGTGAAGCAAGTAGCTTTTGCAGGCATGACTTTTTTTGTGTAATCCCTCGTGATAACGGTACTAATTGTCGTAACTCCGAATCAGCGCTTATTTCCAGGTCCGAGATCCCATTGATTAAATTCAATAAGAACGCCCATGATTACCGTGGACCGGCGACTTTGGATTATTCCATTATTATTATTATTCTTTTTTTTTATTTTGCGTCGGAGATCTTTAAAGCAATTGTAGTTGTTGATTATGTGTATTGGAAATAAATGATAAAGTGTAACCCCTAACGTCCTTGGGAGTGAATACACAACACAGAGGGAGATGTGCAGGTCTTGTTGTTTAGTTGAAGGATCTGTCAGTGAGCTTCAGAGGTGGTAGCTGTTGTAGTATGCCGGATTGTAGACATTTTTGGAGGTACTTTATTGCTTAAGGACCCGTATAAACAATCATCCGGAAACTAGATCAGATTTTGAGTGACTGCATGCATAACTAGGAAGAATTTTTGTTGACTTGCTGCACTGGAGTAATGATTATATACTTGTATATATAGCAGTGTGATGTAAATGTAAACATTCCGTGGAGAGTATATGATTGGGGGAGATCTATATATGTGTGAATGATTTGTTTGATGCACCTATCCAACGTGTTATGCTGTACACACTGTGTATATCGGGCAGAAATTTTTTTAACTGAAGAAGGGAAACGAGGAGGAGGTTTTATGTGTTGGGAAAAAGTAATGTACCTCAGTTAACTGGGTCAAGAAAGAGCAAGTGTTCTGTCAATTGTGACCTGGTATTATTCTGACTGAACATTGTCTGTGAATGCATTTCTTCTCTGACTTTTTGTGCACCCTTTAAGGAAGGGAGTTCATTTGCTCTCCTTGCTTTTGTGTAACGACTTATTATTACATTTCCCTGTAAGAGTGTATGTACATAGACTGTTGACTTTCAAATATGGTTTTTCAAATTGATTGATATACACAAGTCTGTTTAAACAGAGACGGGTCTACGTCAGTACTTGAAGATCAGGGGTCAATGTGAGATAGGGGACAGGTGGAATTGTGCAGACAGTGCAGCGTCTTGACTCTAGATAGAGACCTCATCCTGAAAGTGGTGGCTTTTGGTGACACCAGTGTTGTCTGCTTGAAAAAAAGAAAAAAAAATGTTCCAGAATTTTCTTGCAAACTTCTGAGAAAATACTGCAATGTTATCTAATAAGTGGACAGTCAGAGTAGCATAAAGGAATGATTTTTATCAGTCAAGTGTGAACAACTAGCAACATTCAGTACAGTAACTGTCATACTGATCGTAATCTTCTCTGAGAGGAAGAAGAAGGAGAAGAAGAGGACCAGCTTCTGGAACTATGTCAAAGAAGATAATCGGGAAGAACCTCTCGGAGGTGAGTCTGAATGAGCACCTCCCAGAGAAGCTCAAGTCCATGGGGGTGGAGGATGCATTCAGGGCCCGATCCGCACGGAAACGCCACAGCATCCAGCTGGATAAGCGGATCAGCATCCAGCTCCAGGAGCGGAGATCCAGCAACGCTAGCTCCACCAGTGAGACTGCAGACTCTGTATGTAAGTGTTACAGTACACAGACATAACGAAAAAATCTTATCACTGTAGTAGTAGGTAAAATACCCTGGTCTGTTAGAATTGTGTTATCTGTGAAGACGTGTGCATTACAGTACATGTACTAAGGCAAACTGTTAAACTGTGTTATCTGTGAAGACGTGAATTACAGGTACAAAGTTAGATATCCATGAATGTGGAGTTCAGAGTTCAACTTGTCATGCAATCTTTGTATGTAAATGTGACCTTTGTATCTGTGAAGCTTCTTCAGCACTAAATGAATTCTTTTGTATCCTAGCTTAATTGTCATTGCTTGAGGGGCTCTGAATTTCCTACTATGTTCATGGGTCATTGATTGGGCTCATTCTTTTAAGAGGTGATGTAACATTACTTCCTGACAAACTGCCCTCTAATTGAATGCTGGTCATCGTTATATTCAGTGTTATAATGGGGTTATATATGTGTCAGAGTTGGTCACATGTGGCTTCCTCACTCGCAGGAAACTTAAAGTTGATGTTTTGTCACCTCTATATTATTAATATGTATAGTATGAAATACCTGGTATTGATGCAGATTTATTGACATAACACAAATAACTAAGTCCTTGTGGACTTGGAAACAATGTGCTGAAAGGATGTTACAATCATTGATGCAACCCAAAACATATTTACATTTCATAATTTTATAAGCAGGAGAATTATGTGTAAGACTTGTTTCATTCATGGAATTGAGGTTCTCTTTGAATTGCATGCACAAGATGCAGAGTCTTCAATGATGAGGGTCAAATATAGAATCCAAAGACAATCATCAAAAGCAGGGTCTTATTTTACAGTTGAGCATGCAAATGCCAGGTTATTTGTGGCTAATAATGTGGTTTATTTTATGTCATCCTCCGTATGAAGAGGAACATAAAATGTAAGCAATTCATGCAGGCAGTTGGAAAATGCATTCTGTCAGAGCTGTTTGATGAAACACAGAGGCTTCTAGCTTTGAATGCAATGTCTCGACCATTTAATTCTATCTGCTCATAAAATCAGAATATCTGCAGTTGATCTGAATAAAATGATAAGCAAAGTGTTACAATATGGTATCATCCTCATTTGCTGTTTGTATTATTCTGCAAGGGGCAGTCAGGAAAACTTGCTGTGGTATTGGCTTCCTTTTAAAAAAAAAATAATGTGGTTAACACTCTTATCAAGCTTTTCCCTCTGAAATCTATATGAATGACGCTGGCAGTGGCGGTTGTCTTAGGTGGCAAAAAAGGCAATAATTCAATGAAGAAACCCTGTCATGGAGCAGTATCGATAGCATGCGCCATATCAATTGATCCCGCAAAGGTTCCACGTTTCTTGTTTTTAGCACATTAAGGTCTGCACTAATCCATTGAGAGAGGGACTGTATTAGAAAGATACCGATATATCTGCAGCTTTTCCATCAATGTTAACATAGTTATTTCTGTAAATCTCGACACCCTGTCTCTCCATGCATTTTTCATCTCCATGTCTGGTGATGAAAATTTGCATGCAATGGAGTCATAATTAATAGTACAGATACATTATAGTCTAGAGAATTTTATGTTGGGGAAATTCCATGCATAGTTTAGTACCAGTAAAATGATACTGTAGACATATGATGGGTATCAAAGTTGCAGTAAGGAAGCACTCTCTGTAATTTCATATACCTCAGAGTCTGCATGTCAGGATGCTGTAATATAAAGCTGTCTGAGCTGAGGCAATGTCTCGGTCTTCTTCTCCACAGCAGACGGTATAAAATTCATCCAATGTGTCGCGAGTTACAGTCAGTCCTTCTTAGTCTGACACTCTCAATGCCAAACCAATTTCTATTACACCAACCTGAGTTAAAAACTTTTTACAGTGACATTTGTGGGGTTACAGTTAGAAACCTTTCTAATCTAATTGCTGTGTAATCTGACATTCTGGACAGCAGAACCTGTCTGAAATGACATCCCATGTACAGTGAAACCTTAATAATTTGAACCGATGACTGTCAATGTGCGACTTATCTAACACCAGTTCTGGACACCTCTATATCCTGAGTATAATTTGACTCATACAACACCTGTTGTATTCTGCTGATGAAGTAAACAGTAGTACCTGATTAATTAATTTGACCCCAGGCTTCAGGGCAGTTGATTACAGATATCTGAATGAACTTTTGAACTTAATTGCAGCCCCCCTTTGATGCCCCCCCAACTTCAATCCCCTGTAATCATTGCCCCATCGAACCTGTGAATGATGAAATAAATCTACTAAAGTCTTACTATACATATAACTATTAACCATATCATTGTATTCATCCCTTTGCATTGTAAATCTTGCATGTAATTTTATGATTACTGGAATTGGACCACACTCTGAGTTAGACTCGGTGCCCTCAAAATCCAACAGCATTTTCTGATATTAATTTTTCCTTAATGATGATTGCCAGGTTCCACAAGTGTCAGACATGATAGATATGGCGATTTCAAGAATTGTTCAACTTAAATACTAGAATGTAGAGAGGGTTAACCAGTCATGAACAAACTCTTGACAATATCCAGATACAACATTGCCAGTTCACTAATGTTTGAGTAAAATCTGATTCTGGCTATGAAAGAATGAGGCATAAGAAGTCATTAGTGTATATCTGTCTGACAGCTTTAAATAAGAAGGCTCTGAAGGATGGAAATATCAAACAAATGTTTTATGGTGTTATCAGCACCATCATGTTTAAGCAATATATTGAATGGACAAAAATTACTGGAGTTTTAAGAACAGCTGTGTTATGAAATTTTAAATTGTGGAGAGCTATATAACTATATATATATATATATTTACCTTGAGGCTCACACAGAATATTAATTTAAATTCAGTTTGAGGTAGCTGCATTCGAATGATATGTATTGACTGTCAATAATAGCAAGATATTTGATGAAAAGAATAAGAAGCAGTGACACTCAGCACAAGGTGGAACATTTCTGCAGGTCTACTTTAATTTGTAGGCTCTTTTATACAAAAAGAAAAATATCTTTAAACTGTCAGACAGAACCAGGTACAGCTTGCAGGGGAGAATTGAGAAACGTATGATTTATAATTTTATAGCTTACCGACAATGTGATTTCCGTGTGTTTCCAAAGAAACTGACAGGGAGACATTTTCTAGAAGCTCCTTGACCAAGTAATTTATGGTGCCCCCCTTGATCTATATTTATATACTTGGACTGAGACTATAGAGATAAAAACTGTATTTTTACCTGCCAATGTTTGTATGTTGTCTGATAAGGGCAGATCTTTATGGGGTGTCTATTTCTCGCTTGTTCTAAATCAGCGTCCTATGTAGCCCGATTTTAACTGTTCATTTTCTTATTTAAGTTTTAAAGCCAGTGCAAAATATTCCATGAGACTGAATTACTTTTTGATATCACAACCCAGATTTGATGAATTTCAAGGCATATAATTTAGATTTTTTACTGATTGAATACAGGGGGGAACAATCTGTTTGTATGCACTTACAACTGATTTGGACAATGGACTTATGAAGATAAAAGGCTATATCAATGGATTTTATTGCTGTAGAGCTTAATTTTTATCTGTTGTATCTCAGTAAACTATTAAACATTAAAGACATGCAAATGGAACAGTTTGCAATAAAAAAAAAGATATTGAAACAGTCTAACTTTATATCAAATTGACAGCTATATTGTGCTTCACTCAATCAAGTAATTAAGATCAAGCCTGCATGGCTCTTTTTCAATATCTCCATTTCATTATACCAATTTTCTGCATGAAATTCATTCCCTGAAGACAAAATCCCACATGAAAATGCATAATTAAGAAATATACCAAAGTTTTTAACACTTTGAATTATTGTGTGACAGAAGCTTTGTATATGCATTAACACATTCAAATTGGTGGTATTTTACACAGGTGTCTGAGATAGGGTTGCAGAATCAGTACAGCTCTGTTATAAGTTGGAAGCCTGCTTGTATTGGCTTCAATTATAGATAATTGACCTATCAATTGTTTTGTTATTGGCCTGATGAGGGATCCTACGCAGACAGGTGGTGCAATGTTGTTTCTCTGGAACACCAAGTATTCAGACACTGTTCAATGCCACAATGTTATTTAGCAACACTACACTACTTCTTGCACCTCTATTTCATAATTCCTTGTACAGGGGCACTTACATAATTGCTTTAAGGTGATAAAGTCTTTCTTATAGACCAGGCTGAGTATCTTGATGAAAAACAGTAGATACATCTTTTTTTTGTGGACCTTTTTTGCTCCATTGCATACCCTTTTGGTACTTTAATAGTACCTGTAATCCTTGGGAAATTGGAATGAAAAAAAAAAATCAAGTAGATAAACTTGAAAGATCAGAAGACCATAAACATTTTTATTGGTGTTTGTTGACTTTTTAACTAAAAGTTAAATGTTTGTTGTTTATTGTGTGGCCCTAAGTACACCTGACACTGTAAACCACTGTTTGATTAATACTTACATTTGACCTACTTGTAATGACAACCTGCTATATAAAGATCAGTACCACTCGAAAAGATATATAGCCTACAGTGTCTACAGGTGAAATTCTACCTGTCATGGAATTCAAGATCAGTTTGTTATTGTTGGGACATATGCTGGTCTAGTTTGTTGTCCGAAGACCCATATTGAGTGATCGACCCGAATCTTGGTCTTATCTGGCATACATTACTGTGAAGTGTCACTCGGGACTGCATTAGCAGTTCTCCATATACTTACAATTTGTCATGTAAACACTTGGTCAGAGACATTGATCCAGCAGACACTTTTCATTGTTATCCTGTGATTCGCACCTGCTTCAAGATGTGACAATTTTTCACAGGCTGACAACCGTTTTGCTTTTCGTTTCCATGTGGATGGAAATTATATGTGATAAAAAGCTTATTTTCGGGTACCTGTCATAATTTTCAGTCCTGGAATACTGTGGCAATTTTTGTGTGTGTTTTTTTTGTTTTTCCTATAACTGAGTGGCAATGGAGATGGAGTTTTTGGAAGTTCCTGTTCAAAAAACAAGGAACGTCCGATTTGTGGAGCTGGACACTGATTTTCCGCCTCAGTTTACTTTTCAGCCAGGCGGTAGCGATGGTAATTTGTCAGAAATTGGGTCAAATTCTCATATGAATGTGATGTATTATGATATTGTGTAGACTATATTATGTCATTAATTACCATGCTGTATGTAATATACAGCACGGTAATTAATGAGCGCTCAGGATTGATATTCTTATGAAGCCTTATATTGATTTAGTATTACAAATAAGTACCCCTATAGAACAAATAATACTGTATGATCTGCCAGAAGTACCAATACTGTTATCACATGGACAAGCTAGTTTATAAGGTCTGCCAGATTTCCAATACTTCAGGCCACTGGATCATTATTTCTTATAATTGACCAATTCTGCTTTAATTGTGATTGTTTATTTGCATATTGTTTATTTGTAAATCAAGAGGGATTTATTGATTGAATCTAAAAGCAGATTGTCACAGAATAAAATGCTATAAAATTTGCCACCAAAACCTTAATATCCCCCACCGGGCTCTCCCCCATCCCTCAAATATATATTAGTGTAATCATTTGCATCATTTAATTTAATGTATTAAATGAGTTTCTGATATATGACTTAATTGCTGGAGTTGTGAATAAATTTAATATTATGTTTGAATGCATACTAGTATGTCATTGAATATGTATTTTTGCAGAAAAATTGATCAGTAATATTGCCTATTTACATTACTTACCATATAATATTTGGCAAACTTGAAGGTTTATTTAATTTGGTAAGATTCTGAGTGAAAAAAATTCAAATAACTTGTGAACAAATTTTGTAAACATGTACAAGTATAAATAAGCAGAAGGTAATGTTGTATTTATATGGGGTTATTTTTTCTTTGTAGCCTCTTACACTGGAAGTTCATCTGATGAAGACGAGATCAACCCACGGGACAAGAACCAGGTGTGTTAAATATGCTGAAAAATCTTTGAGATCGAAGGATTAAATGGATTATCTAATCAAAATGGTCTCTGATTCGAGATATTGTCAATGATCAAAATCTTAAATTGGAGGTTCTGCAGGTTAGGTAATCCATCAAATATTATCCATAATAGATGGATCGAGATACTTCTATATTTATTTTAGAGCATTGTATTTCTATTGATACATGTCGATAGCAAGGTAGTTTTATATACTGTAAACCAACATTTATTTGCTGTGACTTTATATCATGATTTTTTGATAAAAAAAAACTGGTTTACAGCAACTAATTTTCATGATTAGGATGTAGATTACCAGGAAAATAAGATACAAGAGACATTTGAGAACAGGTTCGCGGCTAGAACTATTTTCAATGATGAAGCTCTTTGGAACCTTTTGAAAATTTCATGCACACGAATAAAAGTTGGTTTGCAGTGTATTGCAGTTCATTTTCCAATGAATAGACATTTATATGACAAAGGAACAATACTACAGTGCTATATGATTTGTCAGAAATGAGTAAGAGTGAACATGCATAGAAAGGTAGTAATAGGAGCAGTGTAATTTAATATAAAAAACATACACCAGGCCATCCTAAAAAAAATGTTTGTTTGGAATTGCCGCCTGGGGTTTTCTAGACCCAGGAGGGAGGGAGGGAGGGAAAATTCTGTATTTTTGAAAAATCTAAGTTTAACTAATTAAAAATTGGTAAAAAATAAAAATCTCCATATAAAAATCAGCAGGGATTTTTTTCAATGAGGCGGGAGGCAATTCCAAACAAACAATAATTTTATTTTGGCCCTATAACTACATATTTAAGAACATCAAAATTAGGCATCTGGGGAGTTATCTTTTTATATTCATAACAATTCATTGTAAACATATTTTATATTGAATCAGAATAAAGATAATTTGACTTTCCTGATTCAACAGGTTTTGACTTATAAAGGAATCGGATTGAACAGGTGACCAACTGTCTGTCTAGACAGCATTCAAATTAATAAATAAAATGGATATAAAAAAAAGAAGGCAGATAATAGGCTACTTGTACTATAGGAAGAGATTTGAACTTATTCAGAACCTTCCAGAGATTAGACAATTTAATATATAAGTTTATAAGACACTGCATTGGACAAGACTCAGATTAGAAGAATTTGGTGTAATCAGATTTCAGTCTAAAAAAAGGGGTTAGATTAGGCAGTAATCAGCTAAGAGAGGTGTTGGACTAAGTGTAGACAGTATTTAGGTTAGAGGGGTGTAGAAATTATTCAGCTTAGAGAGGTGTTAGTGCAGACATCATTCAGCTTAGAGAGGAGTTAGTGCAGACATCATTCAGCTTAGAGAGGAGTTAGTGCAGACATCATTCAGCTTAGAGAGGTGTTAATGTAGACATAATTTAGCTTCTAGGAGAGGCTAAATAGTGTAGACAAGCATTCACCTTAAAGAGGTTTTAGTGAAGACAGTATTCAGCTTAGAGAGGTTTAGTGTAGAAATCATTAATAGTTTAGAGGTGTTACTGTAGACTTATATTGTAGTTCAAATTACACATTTCATGTTGAATTTTAAGGAAATTTACAAGAAAGGAAAACCCCAGTAAAATCCCCATACCATGCATACTTATTTATTCCAAGAAAACCTTGTTTTTTCAATTTTCCTTGTTAGTACAATTTTTTTTTTTACCTTTTTTTTTTGGGGGGGGGGGGGGGGTTAATTTGGTATATATATCATCAGAGCAATTATTCTTAGTCTTTCTTTTTTTACTTTGCAAGAGGAGATATTGATGAAACAATAATGAACACAGTTTAATCTCCTGTCAGTCTCGGTATTTTGTTACAGAAGAATTCTCTGTTTGATATAAGATGGGCTAAGCTTCCTCCAGCCACCATTAAACTTAATACTTTTTTTACTGTGACTGCAGAGATCTATTGCTATCCGTGAGACTTTGATCTGGAACATTATAAAGATTTAAACTATGATTAAAAAACACAAAATGAAGTTATGTTATTTTGTATGGAAATATGGAGGGGCAGGTTGAGAGAAAGTGTGACACAAAATTTGGCTTCTCAGAAATATGAATGCAATCAAGGGAGCTCAATACATCTAGATGGGAAGTGTTAAATAAAAAACCTTCATGGTAGAATGGAGAAGGAAGGAGGAGAGTTGTATAGAACAACTCTGTGTTTTCTGTACTCAAGTTCTCTTTTTTGTTTATTTTAATTTGTCAAGATCATCTGTTCAGACAAATTAATTCCTGCAGTGTTTTGTTTTTCCATTGGCTATTCTAGCTTCCTTGTAGAAGTTTAATTTATAACTTAGATTGACATCTGTACACACACAGACAGAGAAAGATTTGAGGACGTTTGGTGCAAACAGAAAAATCAATGCAACGGATTGATACTTTTTTTTTCTTGAAGTGTTTGGATTTTAAAGAATATGAACAATTTAAAGCTGCTTTTTAAATATAGAATACTTGTGATTTTTAAAGTGCTTTAGTTGTGTTCCCTGTTTAATTGCAATGAGCATTTTTATCACAATATTTCAAAATCATTTCAGTTGGTAAATTTTCAAACTATTTTAATGCACAGTGAAAAAAATATTCATTTTATTTAGATGATTACATCAATACATCATCTACAGTTGCTGTTATATGCAAGTGTACATCATTGCACCTGGATAGCTGTTTATTTCATTTCAATTGTATATTGTGGAATCATTAAAATTCTTTATGGCTCAGATTATCATGGATTTTGTGGGTACCCATCAGTTCACCCATGAATTAACAGCCAACAAAATTACATCCCAACAAACATTAAAAAAACCCCCAAAAAACCAATCTAAGAAAATTAGCTCCCACTTAAAATGATTCTGCAGTAAAGATGGTAAACAAGAAAGGTATTTATGTAAATTGAGTCTATCTATATCTAACAGTCACTGTAATTTTTTTTCTTTCAGAGAAACTCTAAAGGCAGCACCGACTTTTGCGTGAAGAATATCGACAATGCCGCTTTTGGAAGACGGGAGATTGAGATTGCTGAGCAAGGTATAGAGGCCCTGTATAAGTATTAATCAATGTGGGATTGAATTTTCACCAGAGGAATCTTAAGTGGATCGCTGTGTGATGTAGGTGTCCCCATTGTTTGTACGGGAAGGGGAGGGGTCACTCAGCAAGTTTTCTTTAAGGCTGAATTCAAAGTAAAATGCTTTGTCAGCCCCTTTAAAGGCATCCATTTGCAATCTTTTAGAGTCTTTGGAATTATAGATTATATGTTAGACTTTAGCTCAGATGTTCTATGAAATTTTAGAATGTGTACTACTTGAATCTCAATCATTTAAACAATTTTGTAATTCAAGAGGTTGAAACTTATGAGGCTTTAGAATAATGATTTTCTTACTGGACAAATCTCTTTGGACCATATTTTCAAAATGTTGAAAAAAACTTGATTGTTAATTGATTTTTTAAAAGCTTTTAAATAACCTTTATAGTATTTTGGTTTTTTTTGAAAATTAATTCTTTTTTTTAAAAGGGATTGAGTGTTTCTTCTACCTTTGCTCTGACAAGCAACAGAAATTGTTGACCCAGAAGATGCTCAAGATTTTTTTTTCTTCTTTGAGAAATGCAAAAATCTCTTGTCTTGTTACTTGTAAGGTTTAAAAGCCTTCAGCAAACAATATCAGCGCTGTTAGAAGGTGATTAGGACTTTGGCAGGAATCAATGCCTGTAATGTTGACATTTGGGAGTATTGTCTTTCATTCTGTTGCAAGCTGCTGCTACAAGTGGACACTTCAGGCAACAGTACAAAACAATTTAGGAATGAAGTGGTAACATTGGAAAGCCATAAGGCTCGTCTGGGAATCTTCCATCAGGCTGCCATTGTACATTTTCTGCAGCAGCCTTTTGGAGTTTTGGTTCAGATGCCTGAACTTTTAGTTTACTCTGATGTTCAGATGCTTGACATTTAAATTCTCTGTAACAATCTTGAATGAAGTCTAGATTTGATTTGAGTTTTCCATAAGCATTAACTTAAAGTCATACAATTATAAAGTGTACTAAAATATGTACATGCATGACACACCAAATTGTAATGGGAATATGTTTTTAAGCTCATCCAGCATCTTTACAAAGCTTATTTAATAAAGGTCTAAGAAAAATTTAAATATCTTCCACTATATGTACCAAAGTTTTGGAATACATATTAATGCTGCAAACACGACTGGCAAAGTCTGATTGTTCTTTAAATTTATTCCAAATAGATTTAATAAACAAATTTTGTCATGATTCAATTGAGTAAATTTAGTTTCGTTTGTTTTTTTAAAGAAATGCCAGGTCTTATTGCCCTCAGAAGACGTGCAGAAAACGACAAGCCGCTCAGCGGGGCCAAAATCATTGGCTGTACCCACATCACTGCCCAGACCGCGGTCAGTATGACATTAGACCCTAAGCCTTAAATTTCTCATTGATCGATTTATTGGCATTGGATACAAATATGATTAATAATTGATATAAAAAATCCAAAATTCTGGTAAACCTGTTGTATTTGACTATGATAATTAAATAATAATTTATCTCTTGTTTAATCAGGAATTTCACTTTGATAATAGATTCAGAAGCATTAAATCTTTAGACACAAAACTTTATTTTTGAAGAAAATTAATGATGTAAGTATTAAGCTTTTTTATGACCTCTATTTTATCTTCTCAGGTGTTGGTTGAAACTTTGGCAGCTCTTGGAGCCTCAGTGCGATGGGCAGCTTGCAATATCTACTCTACACAAGTAAGTCATCAGCAGGGCAATAGTTTGTTGGTTTTGTCCCCACAACAAATCATTTGGGCAGTAGTGTGAAAGTATTGCCCCTTTCCCATAAAAGATCACTTGGACAGTGCTATGATAGTCAGACTCTGCGCAATAGAATACTGTTACAGGGTTATTTTCACCCTTCTACACTTGCAAACAGTTTCACCTTGTCTTGAATTCACCCAGACACAGTTATGTTTAAAGAAAGATAATTTGAGACATTGGAATTCGCCCAGTCTTAAATTTGCCTGCTGACAACGAGGACGAAAGGGCGAAAATAAACGAGGGGAATATTTCCTAGTATACAGTATTGACATTGCCTTGCCCCCCTCGCCCACAACTCTTTTAGAACTGATTAAATTTTTGAGCTTATGTACTACATACCAGAGGTCTAGAAGCCATTATGTTTATTGCAAAGACTGATAAACCAGTTTAGGATTATATGTAGAGGAATTTAGATGCACACTAGTCATGATTCAAATTTTTGTGAAAGTCCATGCGAAAAAGTTCCATTAGTACACATTAATGCTTTGCAAATGTCTGTCTCTCTCTCTCCTCTCCCCTCCTCCCTCTCTCTCTCTCATATAAACATCATTAATACATGTTACAATATGGGTAGAGTGCCTTAGATATTGAATGAGCCACACGCAAAATGAGTTTCTCCTTTGATGCTGCACTCCATCAACTGTCATATTGTCAAGTTATTATTGAAAAATATATCACTGAAAAAATAATTAACTGCTGGAGACTACTCCATCCTCATCAATCTTGGACACTAACTTGTATGATTGTGTCTTCGATCTAGTCTTTTTTTGGGAATCAAAAATGAATACATGTATCATTTGGAAAAGAAAAGAATTGACAAATAGACGTTTGACTCAATATCATAGTCATTGGGATAAATTGGTATCACTCCTTCAAACCACTCATTTTATGTACAAGATAATCATCTCTTGCTGAAGGAAAATGATGGCCTTCGTTTCACGATTGCTAAAGAGTTTGACACAATCGTACTGTAAGTATTGGTTTGTCATCGGTGATGACTGATCGACCACTCATCAGGAAGTTGGTTGTCTTTCATTGATTTTTCTCCATGTCCCACTGCTAATAGTGTTAGAAATTATCAGTCCATTGCTTGAACAGACAATCCTTGGGGAGTAAATGGAATGACGAGTTTTAGCTCCAATCAAAAAATGGATAGAGTTCAGGGGGAAAAAGGCTGAGCACTGGTAGAATTAATTGGCCTGGTTTTTAATTGCCAGCTGTTTAAAATTTGATTGACATTTCTTGAAAATTGATAGATAGTTGATTTAATTTTGGTACCTATGGAAAGTCTTGAATTAACTTATTTTTTTGATTGAAAGCGCATTTTGTTGGTACAAATTAGCTAATAAATAACATTCCCACAAATATTGAAACAGCATTGTTCAAAAATTAATTCAAGAAATCTTTTATCGATTCTGCAAAGTAAAAAAAAAAACCCATTGAATTTCCTCTTTGACAATCCATAAAAATTTTGCCATGAGTAATAGATTCTAACGAAGAAACAATACAAGGGACAGATACAGTCACAAATCTCTCTGAAACCAAACAATCAAAAGGTCTGGAAGGTTTTCCTGGAATTATCAGCCCTGCAGGAGTTTGCTGCTGATACTTAATTCTCGGATCACAAAGGAAAATCCTCTGACATTGTCCTCCTATTGTAGCTGATATTCAATGAGAGGGAGAGGGAGCAGGGAAATAGTATGCTGCCTATGACCTTGACCTGTGACCTTGGTTCTGTTCACTGATATGCATTGCTTTTACTGGTCATCAAATTGTCAGTTTGTTGACACACTGGATGCTTAGGTCTCTTACAGTGTCAGCGTGACTGGATTCATCTACTGTATACAGGGAAATATTCACCCCCGTTTTATTTTCGCCCCTTTCGCCTTCGTTGTCAGTGGGCGAATTTAAGACTGGGCGAATTCTAATGTCTCATATTATCTCCCTATAAAAACAACTGTGTCTGGGTGAATTTAAGGTATGTAGAAGGGTGAAAATTACACAGGATGAAAATAACCCTGTATACAGTACACTGAGGGGTCAGTTTAATGTATGCATGATGACCAATTTTAGATAGTTAAAAATATTTAAGGAGGCTGGGTTGTCAACAAATTACTCATCAGATCTACTTTAAATTTTCAGATATAATTTTTTTAGCAGTACACTAAAATATTTTTCAGTTATAATAGAAAAATTCTTAATATCATAGTTCAAAAATCTGAATATTTTCTATGTATCTTTTTATAGAGCTCTTTTTTCAAGGAGGTTAAAATGTCATAAAATGGTCACAACCTTCCAGCCCACTTAAGGGTTTATGGGGATATGATTTATTTGCTTGATGATATTCTTGAGTAAATCATTATTCTAATCAGTAGAAGGAAGGTGTGGTCAATACATGTGTGTCATGTTGTGAGAGTGCCTTCAAAAAGATTTATTAATATTAATTTGGTCCACTACAATTTTTATAAAATAATATGGAGGTTAGAGCATAAGTTGTCATTATTAGTGATACGGAAGAGTGATGAATTTGAATTTCCATTGAGCATATTATTGTATAAAAAGGATTCATTTGGTTTCAAATTGATATACCCTATCGTTAGAATCAATCATTAAAGATGATTAATTTTTTATACCAATTTAGGGATATGTAGTATATATATTATCTTTAATTTTTTTTCGAAATTTTGAGCTGGAATTATATTCTCTGATTACAGAATGAGGTAGCTGCTGCGCTAGCGGAGGCAGGATTCCCGATCTACGCCTGGAAGGGTGAGACAGAGGAGGATTTCTGGTGGTGCATTGACAAATGTATCAACTCGGAGGGCTGGCAGCCAAACATGGTAATAAATCATCATCTTGTTTATCTATTAAAGTGAAGATCTAGTAAATGAAAGGGGCTCACAGATTTATGAAATAATATTGGGATAGATTCTTAAAATGGGACTTGAATGATATTAACAAAATCCCAGCTTAATTTTTAAGTAAACAAGATGAAATAGCGTTCTAAATTGTCATTTTTAATAAAAAAAATCCATATCTTGGAGGTTTTTTCCATATCAGACTTATGAAATATGCTCAGAATGCCTGCCAAAAAAAAAAAATAAAGAAGTTTGTATATTAATTTTTTTTATGATTTTGTTGAATGTTAAGACTCTGACCACATGTTTTACCTTCATGTGTGTTTGACGAATCTTTTAGATCCTGGACGATGGAGGGGATGCCACCCACCTGATGTTGAAGCGCTACCCCGCCATGTTTAACATGATCAAGGGGATCGTGGAGGAAAGCGTAACTGGCGTCCATCGTCTGTATCAGCTCTCAAAGTCCGGAAAACTCACCGTGCCCGCCATGAATGTCAATGACTCCGTCACTAAGGTAGGTAACTCTCGGTCAATATACAGAAGGCTGGGTGGTGTACGATTTGTCCAGAGGCAGACATGTTCAAACTAAGGAAATTTACTTAAATAATCACAATTGTCATCTTCGGCTTGCATTATTGATTGAATGTACCTGAAGTTCATCAATCTTCCTTTTTCATTGAGGCATAAAAACACTATATAAATGACAACTTCAGATAATCTCACATAGTCACAGTGCCAGCTATAATACTTTTCAGTACTGCTTAACATGAGAAATTAAAACACATATTTTTTTATTTTTTTTTTTTACATTGAAAGATATTTTTATATTCTTTAGATCAGGCCTAAAAAAAATAATGGTTTGTTTCCGCTTTCATGCTGAAAAAAAGTAGGGTCGGTAGGTCGGAATTTTATTTTATTTTTTCAAATAATTTTTTTTTATCTTTATTGCAGTATGTATACGTGCCTGTTTGACACTGAAGGGTATAATATGAGAAATACTTTTAACCTTTAATGATAAGTTAAAAAATACCCGAATTCTTTGATATTTATTTCCATTACGATACATGCTACATCAGTACATGAATATACAACAATGAACCCGCCATAGTTGTTCTAATGAAGTTTATTGCGGGAAGCCATTGTCTACTTTCACTTTTAAAAATAACAAGAGTTATCTTGCTTAAAAGAGAGTGGTATTGTCATTTGTGTGGTGATTCTGTGGATATATCGATAACCTATCTACCGTAACAGGTGATCACTAATATTAAGGGCTGAGAGTTTTGTGAAAGTGACCAACAATGCATGAGAGTTGGCAGAAGTGTAAGCTGAAAGTCGGATATGCAAGACCTTTCTATAAATATCTTCTCATGGATGTCACTTGACTATTTAGCTGGCCTCACAAAAACAAAAAACAATCTTAAATATTTATTAATAAGTTTTTCTTTGGATGATGCCAGCGATGAAAGCATTAATAATACCTACTAGCATAGAGCCATCCATCCATTTTAAAATAAAACGTTTGAGTTACACTGATTTGAAAAGAAAAACTGCTAGAAGCATTTCTGTGACCAAAATTTTGAGGAAAATTTTTTCCAAACCGGAAATTGACGATCTTCAGTCAAAAATCCTTGAAAAAAAGTTTTGAGTCGGCGGTTTTAGCAAGGGTTGGTCGGGTAAGCGGAAACAAACCATTTTTTTTCTTAGGCTTCATTAAGTACAGTTGTATTATGAGATTTTTATCCTTTTATTTTTTTTCTCCAGACAAAGTTTGATAACCTGTACAGTTGCCGTGAATCCATCTTGGATGCGTAAGTTTGTTTACAGCTTTTCTGACTTAAAAGATTTATCTATTTCCACTAATTTTTAGATAAAAATGTTTGAAATGCAACATATTAAATTTTACAATTTCATTAAAGCTTAGCATTTTACTAAATATTACATTTGAAATGTTCAACTTTTACTTGGTACAAATATCTTTCTCTTTGTAGTACAATGCTACATTGTTAAAATCTTGGTAATTAATATGAATAAACTCTTGTTTTTCAGATTGAAACGCACAACTGATGTGATGTTTGGAGGCAAACAGATCATCATCTGTGGATATGGCGAGGTTAGTCAAAGAAGAATAACTCTTACAACTCTTGGTGAAAAATTGACCAAAATGGGTTACAGTTATATATAAAACTGAGAAAACTTTTAATGATAAAATTATTTTTCTTTAAATTCATATCTTGATTTCTTTCAAAACTTTCAGTGATGTAACTATTTGAATTGGGATTTTTTTCTTTGAATTCACTTCTGATTTTTTTTCTTCAAAACATTCAATAATAAAATTGTTCAGAATTGCTATTCCTTCATTTGATTAATATCTATTTTTCTAACATTTTGTGACCAGGTTGGAAAAGGTTGTGCATCGGCCCTGAAGGGACTTGGTTGTAATGTGCTGGTCGCTGAGATTGACCCAATCTGTGCCCTCCAAGCTTGGTTAGTCAACAGATTGATATTGAATATGTCAGGAGTTTTTCTCCTTGTCATTGATTTTTTTTTTCTAATTTAATATAGAGTTGAACTTCGATATCTCGAACACTGATATCTCAAATACAATGGATATGTCGAAGTGATTTGTAAGTCCCAACCACTTATTTTTTAAGTATTTTACCCTCGATATCTAGAATACTTGGATATCTCGAAGTTTTTAAACAGTCCCATCTAGTTCGAGATAATGAGGTTTGACTGTATATATATTTAAATTTTGTTAAGGCCACATAAAATTAATTTTTAGATTCTCATCCCCGCCCGCCCCTCTGAAAATGGCCCGCCCCGATGCATTTTATTTTGAAAAAAAAAAATTGCGTGAAAAAAAAATTCGGGAAAAAAATCGGGCTCGATATTCAAAAAATTCAAAACATTTTAATGGCTGCCTAAACATGTGGATTACGGTTTAATTTCAGTCATGTTTGTTATCATAAGGATACAAATGTCTTCATGCATTACCAGTTAAGTTGAAATAAAATGGAATTAAAAGATTATATGTTGGTTTGTTTACTCATATTAGCATTAACAACTTAAAAGAATAGAGCAGTTGTTATTTCTAGAACATGAACGGTGAAAAAGATGTTTTTATAAAAATAAAAAATAATAAATAAAATCCGCCCACCCGCCCCCTATTTTGTGCAAATCAGGATGAGAATCTAAATATTAATTTTATATGGCCTAAGTTGAAGAATTTTATTTCAAAGTAAATTTCCTCTATAATATAAAAGTGAAGGAAACTTTCTACTTGCATGTATGAATATCTTTTTTTTGGGTTATGATTAATAGGCAAATAATACTTTGTCATAATATTATATGATTAAATTCCTTTTGTTTTCTAGTATGGATGGATTCCGAGTGACCAGACTAGAGGAGGTTGTCAAAAATATTGATATCCTCATCACCTGTACAGGTAAAATTTGAAAATTTTCTGCGTTGTGTCACAGAAAATGAACTTTGGAATACATTTCTGTCATTGAGATTTCCAATTGTACAGTAAAAGATATTTACAGCGAATGTGCTTCCTGTGAATTAGTTTAATTCCCATAGTCTTGATGAATTTCTTAAACTCATTGGATATAAAGACACAATAACAAATAAAGATTGTTTGTCCCTGGCAGCTAGCTGTTAGAGTGTTTTACTATTTGTTAAATTATATACTGTATACAGGGTTATGTTTGCACTGTGTTATTTTCGCCCTTCTACAGTTGCAAACCATTTCACTCCGTCTTGAATTCGCCCAGACATAGTTGTGTTCAAAGAAAGATAATTTGAGAAATTTGAATTCGCTCAGTCTTAAATTCGCCAGCTGACAACGAAGGCGAAAGGGGCTAAAATAAAACAGGGGTGAATGTTTCCCAGTATACATAGTGGAAAACCAAGCTAATAATGTAATTTTTCCTTCTGAATTTCTATGGTGACTATGTTTTTATTCTGTTCAGGAAACAAGAATGTGGTGACCAGGAACCACATGGACAAGATGAAGACGGGCTGTATTGTGTGTAACATGGGCCACTCCAACACAGAGATTGATGTGGTCAGTTACTCACCGTCTGTGTCACTATGTATATTATTAGTCAGATAGGAAGACTCAATTTTTTTGTAGATATGCATTAATGGCTCAGTGCAGTTTAAGGAAAAATTCAGCAATTCATTATGATTTTGATATAATGACTTAAAGTTTTTTGGTATTTTAGGTCTCTCTTAATTTGCTATCTTTTCTATTGTTGCACTGAGCTTATACAACCAAAAATAGGAAAAAAAACAAGCTTGAATAAAAAAATAGAAATCTAAAATTTCCCCTTCCAGAACTATTTGAATGTTTTTGTCATCTATCAGAAGGGTGGAAAAAAGAAACACCTGGTCACAAAATTTATCCTAGCTCTCTAACAATTCAATTCTGTCTCATTTGTTTTGCTTCTATAACTTGATGGCTTCCTTCTATAACTGTAATGTCATGTTTTGTCCAGGGCTCCCTACGAACTCCGGACCTGACATGGGAGAAGGTGAGATCACAGGTGGATCACATCATCTGGCCGGACGGCAAGAGGATCATCCTGTTAGCTGAGGTGTGTGGGAAGCTTTATCCTTCTATGAATGTTACTGATGCTACATTGTGGAATTTCCCATGTATCATTAATTGTATTAGTACAAGTACTAATGTTGAATTTTTTATTATATATAAATTATTATTTTTATATTATATTATAAATGATTATTTTTATTTATATAATATATAAAATATATATAATAATTAATTTAAAAAAAGCATCTACATTGGGTGGAACAAAAAAACCTCTTGACATTTCCAGAATTTATATTTTTTTTCTCTATTTTGAATGAGTTTGATAATTGTCAAGTGTTTAATAGGCATCTAAATTGAGAATTTTTTTTTTTATTAAAAATGATTCTGTAAAGGAAATACACTTATTTAAGTTGTATCAATCCATCAGTTATAGGAAATAAAAATTTTGTGAATAGATATTATGGCCAAAAATACTGTGCTAATGTAAAAAGTTTTCATTGTTTGAATATCTGTTAATAGATTCTTTATCAAAGAATGGCCAGAGGAAAACAGAAATATGCTCATGATTTTAATATATTTTCAATGTTAACAATATTCATATCATTGTTAAATATTGTGCATAGCTGTAAATGCATTTTGATTCAATTTATTGTTTAAAAAAAGGAATATGGTTGAACTATTTATAGTAAAGACTTGACCTTGAAATGACCTTTACAAATGACCTTTCAGGGTCGTCTGGTGAACCTGAGCTGCTCCAGTGTCCCTTCCTTTGTGGTGTCCATCACTTCGGCCACACAGGCCCTGGCCCTGATTGAATTGTACAATGCACCCCAGGGGCGATACAAGCAAGATGTCTACCTACTGCCAAAGAAAATGGGTACGCTGTGTTTCAATTGTGATTAAATGCATAATTTAGTGCAGTTGTAGGGATAAACAAAAACCAGTTGTCCATACATGTGATATGTACCGGCGGTATGCCAAATGTACTGTTTTATCAACCCCATTCACGGTGTACCGGCGGGACACCAAAATTCACGGAATATGAAAATTTGTACAGTTTTTTGAATTTCTCGCTAAATGCCGCCATTTTCCTCTCATTCTCGCATGCTAGACACTGGAAAACATCACCTGTGTTTGACATGTGACCTACCGATACTTGTGTAGTGTACACAAACCGTCACGTGTGAAGGTGTGAACTGCCAATTGGGATAATCATCCGTATCAAAATGCTCTTTTAGGTAGCTTTGTTTTTAAAGGGGTATTTAATTATAACTGTTTTAAAATATTTTGTAACTTGATCGAAAAACTTTTAGCCAACTTTAGAAATATACATGAATCTGAACCAGCTCTCCGTACGTAATGTATACGATGAATAAACGTGTTTATTATCATGCTTACGCTGAAATAAAGGATTTTTTATGTGCAGAAATTTATGTAAGGTTGCATTTGCTGCTGTTATTTACATTGCTGGTGTATATATATATACATCAGTAATACCTTCATGAATAAGATGTAAATTGGAGACATAGACTCTCACGTTGTACTATATAAAGTTGGTGAACAAACTATCATCTATACTTGCTCAATTCATATGATTCGTGAAAAAATTGTGATTATAAAACACAATATGAAATTTTAAAGCATAGAAAACTTTATTAAAACATTTAAAATAAGGCATTTTCGACAAAATACATTTGTTGGTTTAGAAATAAGGTGCTTTATCAAAAGAATTTAAGCGATATTTTGTACCGTTTTTTGGTGGGCAGTGTACAGTTTTTTCACCCAAATTCCAGTTTTGTGTACAGTTTTGTGGTCTTCAACTTATCACATGTATGGTTGTCATAAAATGCAATATTTAATGCTGTTGTAGAATATTAAAAAAGTAGCTGTGTTAAAATGCATAATTCAGTGACATTGTAGGGATAATTTTAAGATTATAACAATGTTTTCTTAGATTTTGTCCAAAGTTTCAATCAGTAATAATTGAAATAGTTCATGTGAATAATGAAATAAAAGTTTCACTAAGCATATCTCTAATTTAAAACAAGAAAAAATGTTGTTGAAAAGACTTCAAAATAAATCAGAACCCCAAATTAAAATATAAAAGACCAGAATCCCTCCCCCTCTAAACACAACACATTATATACAGAATGATTGTTTTGTTTTTCAGATGAATATGTAGCTAGTTTGCATTTGCCTACATTTGATGCCCATTTAACAGAATTAACTGACGAACAGGCAAAATACTTAGGTCTGAATAAAACTGGTCCATTCAAGCCAAACTATTATAGGTAAGGAGTGTGTTACCTGAATTTTTATGATTTATTTTTTTTTACCATTTATTTCCATAGATGATTTTTAAAGCAACCTGTTTGAAATAGGATATAAAATCTTCCCATTTTACCCATTTGATAATGTCAAATGAAAAAAATGAAAAAAAAAAAGAAGTTAAAATAGTCGGTGTTTTACAAAATAATGAAATTAAAAAAGTACTGTAGCTTGTTGTAGTTTACAAAATTTCGGTTTATTATCAGATTTTGTGTAGACGTCTTTCATTGCTTGATTATTTTAGCATAAAAGTATCGGAGTCTAATTCTTTATAAAAGATTTTAAAAATATGATTCGAAATGAAAAATTCTCTTAGTTTCTTTGGAAAAGATATAAATTTATTGCATTAGCCAGAAATGATTATGATACATGTAGTTAATACTTGCGAATGTTTTATTTTCAGATATTAATGAAACACCAGTCATTAGAAGTTTTAAACATCACACCAGTGTTTCTAATATGTCATCTTCACCCTCCTTCAAGTGTGAGATCTATTTATAGAAGTCTGTTGCAGACTCAGAGCTTTACGTTGTTTTAGGCGCATTTTGATTGGTCGACTTTCCACCAGGGGATTTCCCTGTTAGTTGAACTACTGTTTGGTACTTCAAGCACTGTATCTTGTGATATTGAATACTTTTTGTACTGTGATGGTTTTGTTGATTTTGGAGACTGATTATCAAATCTAATGTCCGATGTTTTTAACTTGAAGCATTAATGACCTTTGTTTTTTTTTACTCCCCATTATAATGGAATTTTCACTTGTATGAACGTTTAACATGTATAAAGAAAATACAAGTTTTCATATTACTGACAACAATTATTTTTTAATTTTGTGCCAAATGTTATATGTAGTTTCTGAAAATAGACTATTATTTCTTGTCCATGGATCAACAACTCAAACAAAGGTACTTTGATTTTGCAAGGAAAAATGACAAAAAGATTAGAAGGCAATTTTTTTGAAAATATATTACTCTTAATAGCCCTCTTTTCAAAATACAGAATAGAGGCTTTGCAATATTTACAAACATGGCAACTTGTTTGTGAGAAAGAAAGAGTTAGTATTTCACTGTTAGAAAGAGAGGATCATGTACGATCAGTGTGTGTGTTTGTTGGTGTGTGTGTGTGTGTGTGTGTGTGTCATATGTTATCATGTTAATCAGAAAAAGGTGTAATGGAATATGTTATATAATTATCAGGAGTGGATCCATTACTCTAAGGAGTGGAGTTGAAATCAGCAATAATAAACTTGAAGAACTGAAAAACAAAAAAGTGAATTATAATGATAGAAATAAGAACTCAAGTTGATATGTATTGCAAAGGAAAACAAAAATGTAATGAAGAAAAGGATGATTTTTATTTCTTCAAAAATATGGATCCACCCCTGAATGCATTAGTAATCAGTTTGTGAAGTTATCATGTATCAACATATTTTGAGATTTAGGTTATATGACACTTAAGTTTTTTTACAGGAGAGCTTGTTCATCATACATTCCCATAACATCTACAAATATTTGATACTGATAATCTGAAGGGTTGTTTTATTTCGTTTAAATTCTTTTCTTTTTTTTTTTTTGCTAAATTTCCAACATGGTCTGCCATTAACTCAGGAGTAAAAAAATTTTTATTCTGTTTCTGGAAAAAAGAAATGATGCATGTAGTTGTTTCTTTCCTTATTCCTGTAAATCTCAGGGGAAAACATGATGAATTATCAAATTTATTTATTGCTTAAAAACTTCAACAGTCTAAACTTTGTATTGAGATGCACAGGTTGTGTAAAGCTGTAAGGAAAAATCCGTATGGAACCATTGTCAGATTGATTCATCTTTCTACTTCTCTCCCTTTCATGCATTAAATTCCAGACCCGAAATGCATTCATTCATTGTTTAATTCCATTGGTTTTCATCCTATGGCAACTGTTTTCATTAATAGACCATTTGGTTATTTTCTTTTCGAATTTAATACCATTTATAGGAATGAGATAAAGAAAAAAACTCAAAATTATTTGTATGACTAAGAGTTTCGCTTTACTAGTCAACACTGTACCGTTTTGTCAAAGTTTTGATTTTTTTTTTATAGACAAAATAAACTATTTCAAACAGAAGTTGTATCTTAATATGTTCTTTTTCTTGTGTTGGAAAATAGAAACTGAAGAGCAGGAAAAATGATCGGCCAGTATGAAGTATAATTATTACAAAGATAAACCGGTTGAGCGCATTTTACGCTGCATAAACCGATTCACGTTTTGAAAAATAATAAAAAGGGTGAATTTTTTGTTTAAACCCAGTTTATATTCATATAGAGGAACAATGTAGCTATCGAATTTCTTCCAATTCAATATTTTTCTTCAATAAGTACAGAACTGATAACTGATCCTAGTCACCATTGTCACACACACTGACAGGGTATGACTAAACATACCTGTTTCTTCGCAATCGCAACTTGTCGGTTTTTTCCGAGCTTAACAGGAAAGGCATAAGAAGTTGCGATTGATTTCTTCGATATCGAAGAAATCGGCCATTAAAGTGTACAGAAACATCTATATGAGCTCAAGGTTTTAGGTAAGGGAGGAGTACCTGACCAGGAAATCAATGAATGTGAGAAGTTCGTCAGTAAGATGTAAAACCAAGACACATTCTCCACTGACACGCATTACATAATCGGATTTAATATACAGTTTTTATTGTGGTGTTGTATAGTACCTAGCGTCTAAAAGTTAAGTGTTCTTATGGATAGTAAATGCAAGCAATGGATTTTTAGTCACAAAATATTGATTCTTATCATGACAACATAATAGCGGATAAAAACTGATGAAAAGCGGGAGTCATTTTAAAATTATTCCTGTTTTATATGCAAATGCTTTTAGAGTCGTTTGCAGAAGAATTTGGTTAATGCATCGCTTTTCCCCAATCGCGTATGCCATTGTTTCCTTTGTTGAAAATCAAAAGCGATGAAAACCCATCTGTTGTTTTGCTTACCAATCTGATATCCCAGGTATTTAGTGTAACCCTCTACGAGCCATCAGTACCCTTTTGAACCCCGTCTTATCATGCTTATGATCCGTTCTTTAGACATTCGCTATTAGATTTCTAATTAAATGCAAAAAGGAAAATAAAATTAATCCAAGAATATTTAATAATATTTACAGTGAATTAGAGATTGCGAAAGTCATTTTAAACAACTTTAAGAAAAAAAAGGAAAAAGGTAATAACCTGGCGTTTCTCTAATTCTTTGCATTGCAAATTGCTATCATACCAGGCACGCTTAAACCTGCTTCATCAACTCTCTTGCTGCTTTCTCCTAAAGCATACAGTAATGGCCAAATTTTGAGGGTGGAGGTTTCAGCAAAATTTGAGAAAGACAAGTTCCATTCTATTGGTGGCCGAAATGACGAAATGACAGATTGGTTGATATCAGCATCGTTTATAGTCTTGCTGTTGGGATCTCAATGTTTGATGCCTCCTAACTCCTTCTCATTAACAAAGATACAAATGATGATTTGGGAATAAATATTGAAATAATTTATTTTTGTGTTGTTGTGTCATTGAAACAATTCTGAATTTATGATCAGAATTAATTTAATTTTTAAAAGTTATATATAGAACAGGGGTGTAGCTAGAACTTTTTGATGTGCACGCCAAAGAAGGCAAGGGGTGTGGCCCCCAGTGGGTCCAGCTCATGAGTTTTAACGTTCTCTGCAGGCAAAAATCTATCTCTAATTATGTGCACGAAGTATAATATCCAGCTGGATTTAACTAATTATATAGAAGAAAATGAGCGAATAATGCGGGTAAAATGCCTTTATTAGGATGGATAAGATACTGAGTTTTTTAAAATTTGTTTCAAATGATGCGTAATTAAAATAACATTTATCTGTAACTCTTAAAAGATTAATGTATATCGGTACGTATATATTTATATTTTATAGAGTTGGCCCGTGTTTTCTAATGAAAACAAACCAATTTCAATTAACAAAATCTTGGAGTGAGAACCCACTATACATTAGAAATACTATTTTATAACTCAACAGTTAAGGAAAATAATAGAAGTCCATAAATTCAATGCAAAAACCGCATATAACATTAGATTATGTTGTTGCTAAAATGGCTTAGTGGTTTTAGCACCAGAAATAATACTTAAATAACAATAAAGAACTGGGCTTTTTAGGCTGAGGGTTTGTTACCTAAAAAATTTGAGACATTTTTTTTCTTCGTATCTGTTAAATTATCAAAGCGATTACAATTAGAAATTTTGCTTTTCCATGATTGTATTATATTATTAGAATAGATTTACTAGTAAATGGTAAAACTGATTTTAAAATCATATTTATCGATTCAACAAAGGGTATTTGCGCCCACAATATTTGCTTGAATCTTCTTTTATAATATAAGTACGTGTTTTATCTTATAGCAGTGGTTTGCTTCAATGCACAAAAGTTTTCAACCATTACTTATCGATGTTAACATACTTTTCAAAAAATATCTGAACTTTCAATTATTGTTTTTAATTTCACATTAAACATTTTTTTTAATGTCTGATGCATGATTGCCATGACCCTCCAATAATTACTAAAACCCTTCAATATTAAGCAACTACAAACTCTTTCATTACTTTAAATTCTCAATATTAATTTCGAAGTCCTAATGGATGTAGAGAAATCCGTTTGTCATTGTTCATTGTGGTTATTAGAGCCTCAGAACACTGAAAGACCTCTGTGTTGTTGCGTTTTCAAGAGGCCTGTTTAAAAAGATGCATAGATAGATAAAAATAAATACGCGCATGTTAAATAAGAATTCTATTTAACAGTTAAAATAAACCAATCCGGAGGTTCGTACCTATTTAGAAATTTGAAGTAAGTAAGCAAATCCATAGATATGACATCAGTTATATTGTCAGCAATTTGGTTGATTCATATTTGGAAAAAAATTTCTTTCTTTTTTTTTGACCAAACGATGTGCACGCCATGGTGTGCTGGCGTATAGGAAGCTACGCTCCTGTAGAAGCTATTTTTTTTTTTTTTTTCAAATAATTCTATAATTTGAAGACGTATTAGGTATATAGTGATTAATATGTACTGTAACTCTCACTCTTAAAATTATTGAAAGAGAACCAGCGATTCTACGTCAGTAAACTAAAGTACGCAAAGATTACCTGACATAATTAATCAGACTGTCAATCAAATACAGTGACACAAAGATAAACAATGGAGAAATACGTCTAATTATTGTTTGGATTTAGAGTAACCAGAAGATTAATAAACATACAGTATTTAAAAGGAATAGATTTAATTTTTAACTTTAGATCTATTTTTGTTAAAGAATATGTACTCCAATACAGGATCAGGAAGAAAAAGGTTACAGCGTTTGTTGCAGATAAAATAGATGTTCATTTAATTATGACGTAGTTATTGCGTGATTGAAATTCCTTTCACTTTTATTAGTTTACACTTTCGTCTTCAGTAATGTTTTTTTTTCTTTGATGCATTAATATTCAAAAAGAGAACAGAAATTTTTGAATACTAATATCTTCAAAAAATAATGGTTATAATTTTGCATTGGAACAATTGCTACAAGAATTATCAAAATTTCATACATGTTCGTATTTAAACGGAGACACCGCCTTGTTAATTACTACAATTAAAAAGACATCGGACCATATCCTTGATCACCAGTACCTTTTTCTTGTAACGTATTATTACAAATCATCACTATATATAGTGGATGTTAAATGTATTGAAATCGGTAAAATTAATTGTTTGTGAAATTGCGTTTCAGCAGGAAATTCATTTTGAATTCATTTTAAAACCACTGATAATACCTATCTATAATTAACAAAATACAGACGATATTTCAAAGATAAAACCGTTTTCCTGTAAGATCAATCATATTTTATAGATGTTCAAAACATGTGATAAAATTACCAGGAAACATGCATTGTGTTAAGTATATGACACGACTGAAATGTCCATCAAATAGTCTGGGGATGCGAACAATATTATAAATGGGTCTAAATTTATTACTGAGTATTAAACAGATATATTACCATTATAAAAGATACGGGTGCGGTGTTTACAGTCAAATGTCATATTTCGTACTTATCCTACCGCCAACATTACGTAATTCAGAGTCGTATTCAAATGTAAAACAATATAACAGAATATTTAGTAAAACATTGTCTGTCCCCCAGCAACGATCGATAATGCCCAGAATCAGAGACTACTAGTATTACATGTATGTTATATAAACATAAACTTAGGGCTTTTATAAAAAAAAAAGTATATTTGTTTATAATGGCTTTACTATCACAAGAAGGATGTAACCCATCCCAAATCTCCCCTTTCCTGTAGAGTTACAATAATGCTTTATTTTTGTAAAACACCAAATTACCTTTTGTGTTTAAAAATCAATGCATTTAAAATATTTAGGACGGTAGCAACTTATTAAAAGTCGAACAGTCTTTGTAGCAAAACTCTCGTAAAAGATCATGGCAAATTAAACATAGAAATATAAAGTGAAGAATGTTACAAAGTTGTTTTTTTTTTTAATTTTTTTAAATGACGGCTTCCTATGGACAAATCAGATTTCCGGATTTTTCTTAGAAATATGATAATGATTCATATCATCACTTCAAACTCGAAGTAATGATTAGAAATTTATTTATAATCGCAACGGATATTATGAAAACTATAGGAATGAGAATACGCAAAAACGTAACCACAAGTATTTTAAAGCTCTTCAAAACCTAAGGAACATCAACAAAACTGCCACTGCCACCAAATGCTCATAGTGTTTTCGAAAAAAAATTGAATTTCATGTTATTCTATTTTACGTTAATATCGACGCAAATTTTAATAAAGCAAAATGTAACTTAGTGATTAAAACATTTTACGTTATTTTTTACATATCCGAGTGTTCGGTTAAAATCGTTTGATTTGAACATATTTTATTGTGTGTGTGTGTGTGTGTGTGTGTGTGTGTGTGTGTATAATAAGCCCAATGCTCAAATAACTTTTATCTATAGCGCTTTTGCCCCACCGGGCTCTTCAGTAGATTTAAACAAAGTAAACATACATATACAAATGGTTAGGACACAAGTACTAACAACTTACGGGGTCTTCATCATTAAATCGTTTCTTTTCATTGAAATCAGAGAAGAGGTTTTTCCTTTATTTTTTAGAAAAATTAATGTAAAATGTTAATGCCGTTGACGATGACGCGGACAAACGCTGTGCGCGTCCTATTCAGAAATTAAAGCTCTTCAAAGCTGAATCGAAGCTGTAAAGGTATTTTGTCGCAATTTTATTCTTGGTCGTTCCTTAAAGGGGATTGGTCACGATTTTGGTCAAATTTTATTTTTCTGTTTTAATCATTTACAATGCTTTAGGAATGAATTTTTAATGATTATATGAAATTTGAGAGTCAGTCGTAGAGTTTTAATCAAGATGCAAGGCTCACAATTCTTTGTCGTGTAAACAAGGCTCGTGCCCTGTATTTGTTTACATAGGTTCAATTTACCAGTAAAAATTCTTTTTCAAGGTGATTTGACTATCTTCTTATTCATTTAAGAATAAATAAACAGTTCCTAACGTTTAACACATTCAATTGAAGTCTAAATTACGAATGTTTTCTTCAACATTCAAAATGTAAACAAAAGCTTTGTTTACATAGCAAATAATTGTAAGCTCTGTAACTCGCTTATAACTCAACAAATGACACTCAACTTACTGAAACATTGTTAACATTAAATTCAGAAAAATAATTTTTGACCAAAATCGTGACCATGTCCCTTTTACTCATACACGGGTGTATGGAACGGTCAAAAGGGTTACGGTCGGTTGCTTTAGATCGAGGCTATCACACCCCTGCGAATGTGTTCGGAATGTTTTCTTTATCGTTGCTAAGTATGTAATAAATCCAGAGGTGCTCGAATGAAAGTTCACGAGACTTACCCGAGATTTGTTCAGTTCCGGTGAAATTTCGAGCGGAAGTATAAGTGTTCGGATAATATTCTCATAATACGTAAGTACTGGTCGTTTTTCATATCATATCCTACTTTGATTTATGTTAAAACATGAAAATCTATTAAGATATATGTCTTATTTCATCATCTAGCGGTTTTTTTTAAACTAAACGATGATATTCAGAACAGAGTTATCGTTCGTGTTCAACCACTCTACACGTGGTTGAAAATATAAACATCGGGTTGCTTAATAAAATCATAGCCTTGTTTGATGCTTTGGTGTGCAATACCATGTTTTTTTTTAAAAAAAAGAATGGGTGTCTGTTTTGTATAAAAACTTAGTATATCGAGTCATTTTCAAGGAACATTATGCATAAAATAGTATAGTCTGTTTCACTATTGATGATATTACTAGGTCAGGCGCGGATCGAAAATTAATCCTTAAGGGGTATCGCTACTAAGCATGTTAATTGTTGCAACAGCAGAAAAAAAACCCTATATTTTCTATTGTCACATTTATTTCTAGAACTCATTTTATCCACCAATTAATGAAGATAAAGTTTAAAATTAATAAACGTCTAGATTTTATGTTTGACTACAAGTACCTAGATTCTAGGAAATAGACTATAAACACGAGGCACGATTTTTACTGCGCAACTGAAAGGGTCAAATAAAACCACGTGGTCTAAATTTAAATGACAATAACATTCGCAGGGGTATATCATATTGCGTGGATTTCTATGTGGAGTTCGAATATATGAAGTTTTAAGGAAATGTTAATCGCTTTCATCATTATGTAAAGCAAGGCACCTTTTCTCAAAAAGCATTTTAGGTTGTGAAATTAATAACCAAGTATTCCAGTTTCTAAAATAAAATCCAATCAATCTCGGCGGTCTACTTCAGTTATTGTTTCGCGCATGTACGAACCCAGTGGGCACGCAACGTTGTTTCAACGTTGAGAAATGGTTGAAATCAAGTTGCAACGTTGATCAACCATTATTCAACGTTGATTCAACGTTGAGATTTCAACGTTGAAACCCAAACCATATCTCAACGTTGATTCCACGTTGAAGACCCAACCTATTTTCAACGTTGAAGACATCAACCACTTTTCTACGTTGAAACAACGTATTAATAAATGAAACTGAACACATATTTTCAAATTTGAAACTTCCTTTTTATTATTTTTGTAATTTAGCTTTTACTTATATTTTGTCAATTGTGGAAGCATTACATAATGTGTACTACAAATATTAATGTTAATTTGAATTTATTTCTATATTATTTGATTTCGGATGAAATTATTATATTGTAATTCAATATCAATGATTTTTTAAAAATGAAATCTTAAATAATTTTTTCACGTTACATTTTAAAACAAAAAATTGATTTGATACACGAAATTTGAGATTGAGCTCTGCGTACAGCAAGTTGCTAATTGCATTAATTAGGTCAGTGATAAGGGAATGCGGACCTATCACTACTGGCACTGCTGATCTTGGGAGTTATGCAATTTACCAGGCTGCTTTATGTCAGCTTGACCGCTAAAGACGCTAGTGGGAACAAAGAAATTCAGTTCTTAGGTACACCTCGTGCAGTCACTACATGGATTTGATGTACAGTAAAATGCCGGGATTTTAGCTTTAGGACTATTGTGACTATTTTATATTTTACATTGGCATATCTTGGGAGTTATTTGTTTTAGAACAGTCTGCAGAGTACAAATGATGAACTGATTATTGTGGATTGTACGTTTTTGTGTTGACATCCTTTGTTCTATATCATAGAAAACAAGCATGGCTACCATTTGACGGAATGTACGCGTGGTTTCCTTGTGTTCATTTTCCTACAGCCTTAAGAAAAACATTATGAAATGCCAAGTTCAACTTTTTAACGAGGACTTTATACACAAGCTGTTTAGCGAAGGATGTACTCGTATATTACTAGGACTTAAATGAAGGGCGACTTTTTACATTTGGATCTTATCTTTTATTTTTAATAAAGTGTCAAATTACATAATTTAAAAACAGCACAACATAATAAAAAATATGTTTATAAGCAACATTTTACGAAAAAAGTCATTTAATTTTAACTTTTTTTCAACGTCATATTAACGTGTTTTAAACCAAATTTCAACACAATTTCTACGTTGAATCAACGTTGAATTTTGACGTTGAAACAACGTTACATTTTCAACGTTGCCTCAACTTTCATATGCAACCTTATTTCAACGTTGATTCAACGTTGAAGCCTGACGTTGAAACAACGTTGTTTCAACGTTGAAATGCCCACTGGGAAATACGACACCGGACCGAAATTCAGAAAGGTGTGCTTTAGAATATGAGAACCTGGATTTTCTCATTGGATATCCCTTTCCAGTGCACCTAATGTGTTGTTTTCTTCAAAACGGGTTTCCACATACATGTAATTAATTGCGTCCATGAGAAAAGGGTGTTTATGCCTTTTTTTTGCACATTTGAAGAAATTTTTTCTTCATTCTTACTGAAGCTATTTCAACAGAAAAAAAATGTGCTGTTCACGAATGTCGATATGATGTAAAAGAAAGAAACACGCATACACGTACACCAAAATTTTAAATAATAAAATATTTCCACAACATAGCCAAAACTTGGACTAGCATATTTTGATAAATCTGAAATAAAATGAGAGAAAAAACAAAAAAGATTTGTCAATATATCTCAAAGAGTTAACCCCCAAAAAGAGAATAATCGTGTTGCATTAATAAAAATCAAATAAATACTAGTAATCAATCAAATAAAAAATACTACACGTTATAAAAATAACGCGATTTATGCTTTCTACTTTTCAGACGACGTTATGAAATTACGTCATATGTTTATGTCGTTATTTCTCTGTTCTGTCAAAAATGCATAAGACCCTTTTCTCATTGGCACAATCATATATCTTGTCCTTGCGTCCTTTATAACATGTTAAAATGAAGGAAATATCTGAATGCAGTAGAGCATGAATAGAGCCCTAATTCTCATTTAGCGGTTGAATAGCATAATATACCACAAGACTATTTTCAAAGAGAGGTGTATGAATTGTCATACATAACATCATGCAAGATTAAAGCATACCATTAGGAGCACCTTAACAAAACAAAGACTGTCGTTAGAATTGAAATCTGTCAATCTGAAAACAAGAAAAACGAATTGGAAATCTTGAAAAATAATGTAAACCAACTTTTATAAGCGTGCAAGAAATGTTCGCGAGGTTTGCAAGAGCCTGGTGGTTGCGAATATTTCTCGCCGCGAATCAGTTTTCAAATTTCTGTGGTATAATCTTGTCTAAATAATCTGCATCTGTATTGCGAAAATAGGTCGCGAACCAGTTGATCTACGGTAAATAACAAAATGAAACCATCGCGTTTCGCAAAAGTTGTTTGACAGTGTTATACTAATTGGTATGAAAGGGTTACAAGCGGTTGCATGCTATAACCATGAAACGTTTGTTTGCATGGGATTCTTCTATCTCATAATGTCAAAAGGACACAAATGATTTATATTTAGTACAATGTACTTATGATAATTACTGGTAATGCACAAGATACTAGTGAAAGACACGTGGATTGAAATATGCACTTATTTGATCATGATGCATACATGTAGGATTGGAAAAACATTTATCAAATAACAAATCTTTCCAAACAACTGAATTTCGTTGATATGTAACACTGCATGCGTTTAGACCACAGTCAGTGCTTGACAAATCATTTACGCCCTACACAGAACCAAGGTTTCTGGTTAGCTGTTGGTTTTTAACGATATTTTTATTCCATTAATGACATTAAAAAGCAATATTTACTGCTTGGGAATGTTAAACGCTTTACATATGGTAAAGCAACAAACTGGAAGGGGTGTAGTAAAACGTTCATCACAAATTTTCACAAACAATATTTACGAACTTTCACAGATACAATAGTATTTCAGGATGATTATGATACGGAATTATTTTGAACGTTTTGCTGTTTTTATGAGTTGTTTTTTGGTTTGTGATATCTTGACACTTAACAGAAATTTTTATTTTGAAAGAGATGATACCTTCAGAGATTTGCTTCCCATCACTGGCAATGTTAACTACATAGAGACGAAGTATTATCTTAGTCAGATTGAGTGTGGTAGTCGGTGTGTATTTTGTGCCGGATTTCTGTATAACAGTGGGGCAGGAACTTGTCATCTTCTGAAAACACGTCTCGTCGAGAGATATTTTAATGGAAGTCGTGTGAATATCGGATGGGAGCTATATAACAGTTTGAATGGTATGTAGTTGTAAAACAACACTAAAAAAAGCGAGATACAGTCTTCAATGAACATATATAGTTATGTTATTTAACCAAACAGCCACTACAAGAAGTAAAAATGAATTCAATTATATTGTCAGACAACAAAACTCATTAGCATATCAAATACTTCTTAAGAATATTTTTCGTTTTGATTGATTGGTTTACAAAAATAAAAAACTAGTTTGAAGGGGTGATCTATTTAGCATAACGTCACACCTTGATTTGGAAACTTTTCATAACAAGTCTAAGGATAATTAAGTCAATAATATTAGAAATAATAATGGATTTAAAGATCAGTTTTAATGGTATTGGAATTTACATGATAATCTGATACTTTTGAAACTAAAAAAGAATGCGGCAAATAAAATATAAACAAAACATCTCTTACAGTTCATATCATAGCAGGTCAAACGTTCGATATTGGATCTTTTTCAATTGTATTTTACAAATTGTAATTTGTATTTTATAATTTTACATTTATATTCTTTAATTTAAATATGTATTTAATTTCTTCATTTCTATTGTATAGTTTTTTATCTGCATTGTATAAATTCAATTTTTATCAAAAAACATTTACATTTGTATTAAATAATTTTCATTTGTATTGTAAAGTTGTCATTTGTATTATTAAATTTTCATTCGTAGTAAATAATTTTCATTTGTAGTATACAATTTTCATTTGTACTGCATATTTGTTTTCTTTGTATTATTTGTTTATATTGGTTTGATAGGAAAGATCTCATTGTTTTAATCACAAGTATTCGAACTTTGTTATGAGCTAGGTGTTTTTGGTGGTTTACAAGAGTTTATCGGTCTTTACTTACATATTTTTTCGAAGGAAATTGTGTTATTTTAATGGACTTAATAGTTTTATAAAGACTATGAATTGCCAATCTGCATATTGCACATTATTTTTAAACATATTTTTACAGGGGTTATAATTTTACTTCTTTGATAAAACTTAGCAACTTTTTATTACCTGTTTCTCTTCCAGTATTCATATCATTTGAATCACTGCTTGTCAATTTAATTGTATATTTAAGAACCCAATCAAATTTCAACGTAAATACAAAAGAACACTATCACAATCAAGAGTTACCAACAAGTTGATAATTTCTTAATAATGTTTAAAAGATGATACATCGTAAAAAAAACCTCTCGGTCCATTCTCAGCAGTAGCTCTTACTACTATTGGTCTTCTCATAGCTATTTTAGTATTCAATTAATTTGTCAAAAAAAGGATAAGACAGATGACCTCGTGTAAACTATCCAGAAACCTTACCCAGATCGGTAAAAGGATCATTTAAAACAAATGAAATCCTTCCTAACACCCCCCCCCAAAAAAAAAAACAAACATGAATTATTTTACAATACAAATTATAAATTATACAATACAAATGAAATTTATACAATGCAAATGGAAAACTATACAATGCAAATAGAAAGTTAAAGAATAAAAATGAAAAATTATCAATGTAAATGGAAAATTATAGAATGCAAATGAAATTTATAGAATACAAATAGAAAATTATACAATACAATGAAAAATTTATACAATAAAATGGAAAAGATCGAATATTGCAACGTTAGACATGCCAAATCATATATCGTGTGCTTATTTCATTCATTGCATATGAGGTATTACTATTTTATTATATACCTATCAGTTTTCCGTTCTTGATACTGTCAATTCTACAAAGTATGATCCGATTTTCCGGGTTCCACACTGTGGGTTTCCGATTCCGTACCACCACTCTCTGAAACTGATGACGTAGTACGCATTTAATAACGTCTGTATTTAGGCGCGTTTTAAAAGTGTTCATTTCAAAATATCTTTGTTATATAAGTGAACATCATACAGTTGATTTTACAAAGATAGTTTTGTAATTATAACTTTTTAATACACAAGAATATATAATAAATTTATCATTACAACAGTAACTTGATCCAACGAGCCGGAGCACGTCTCGTTGTCAGGCGCGGATCATCAGATCAAACTCGACACTTCGCGTCTCGTTTGATCTGATGATCCGCGCCTGGCAACTCCACCTGATCTGACCCTTTGGATCAAGTTATATATAATTTATAATTATTTATAATAATATATCTTTATCAACACTTGTACAGTGTGCAATTCGGGATGGCACCTCTACAACACGCATTGCTATACGTATGTGGAGGTGAATGCAACCTGGACAAAAGCTAAGGTATCTATTAACCTTTTCTTCATATATAAGGAATACAGTTTTCATGTATGCAATGAAACTAAATAATTTAAAATAATATTTTGAGTTTTACGAGCCTTTCAATAATATATAACATATGTTGAATTTCAAATTATAAATCAGTTAGAAAATAAGGCTTTAGTACAGATCAAGTCAATATTCAGATTACCAATCAAGCGTAGTGACATTTATAGTGTATGAGTGTCATCATTTGGAAAATTTGTTTATTCTGACTTTTTCAGAGAATCTCAATTTTGTATTTAATTACCCTTTTCAATCTTGTCTTTATTAAACAAATACACCAATAAGAGAGAGAACGAAAGAAAGAGTAAAGAAAGAAAGAAAAAAAGAAAGAAAGAAAATAATAAAATCTTGACATTTTTACAGGATTACTGTGACAGTGTTGGTGCCTATCTTGTTAGAATAGAAACAATGGAGGAAAATGAATGGATAACAGAAACCCTTTTACCAACAGTGAAGGACTTTGGTAGGCTTAAATATTTCTTTATTCTATATGTAGCATGGGCATTTTTTTTAATCCTTATCCTCAAAACGGAAAACATATCAAAGGGTAATTTTAAATCATGATCACGGAATTTTGTGAATGTATATAATACTTCACCAGATAATTTGGAATCTTAAAAAAACTTCTATTAAGTTTCAAAAACCAATAACAGACTAAAGTTATATAATTTTATATGAAATATCGTAATATAAAAAAAAAGGTCAAATCATGTGAACAAAATTATTCTTATCATTCAGAAACATGCTATAGAAACAAAAGGCTTTGTTGTGATACGTGGATCGGAGCCAGTGACCATGTTAAGGAGGGTTTATTCCAGTGGACAAACAAGGAAAACCTAGTATTCACCAACTGGATTTTAGGCGAACCCAACAATTACAATGGCATGGAGCACTTTGTGACGATGTGTCACAATGGTCAATGGAATGATGCTCTTGATTTGATACGTTTCAATGCCATTTGTGAAAAAGACATGTTAGTTGGATAATCTAAAAAAACACACGAGTTCTCTGTTAGTATTGACAAAATATCATTGTAATTACCAGCTGCAAGATGGCGGTCTGCTTAATTTTTTTATTTACGCACAGTGAAAATATTTATGCTGTCGACTAAATAAAAATGACCGAAAATTGTAATTTTTACAATAATTTTTCAAAATGCATCGACTGTCTTAATGATAGAAAACAAAACACTCATTACATCATAATTAATAATTAAAGACATTCTTCACTTGCTGATTATGTTTTTTGAAACATGAAATAATTAGGAGAGAGAGAGAGAGAGAGAGAGAGAGAAAGAGAGAGAGACGTTCACGTGTGATATAGGTTTCTGTCCTTAGTCTGTTTACAAACATGTACCGGCACGGTATTTAGACAGACAATAACGCCGACAAATCGTAACTTATTCATTATAATACTGAAATACAAGTATAGGTGTATTTCATTTCATTCTACAGTTTTATGCAATGTTTATTTTTAAAAAGGATATGCCTTTTTATCTTCTTTTTTAAAACTACTTGTAATGAGGTAATTAAATGCTTCGTAGAGGCTTTGTTAATTTTTGCTTGTTAAAGCACGTATGAGAGTTCTTATTATTAAATAAATAGAGAGAAAAAGAGAGGGATTTAATATTGCTGAGAAATCTTTGACGAAAAATTACTCGAAAATTTTGGATAAAAAACGAAGTAGTCATTTAACAGAAAGTTGACGTCTGATTGGTACAAAAAATTAAAACACTATACCCCGCTCTCCTTCGGAACGGGGATTAAAAAATGAGGGTCGATAAAATCCATCGACTTGTCTATAAACGTTAAAGTCGAATTAAATGAATTACCGACTAAACAAAATCATATCGTGAAGTCTTTAATGTTGATGACCTTAAAATCGTAACGTGCGAGATGATGTTTGCAAATAAAGGACTTGATTGTTGCATATCTTGAATCGTCTTCACATATATAAATGTAAGAGGTAAACTTATTACAATAAACATTTGGAAATTAAGATGAATAAGAGTAAAAAAAAAA
>WFKH01003881.1:63759617-63786011 GCA_016163765.1 Magallana hongkongensis
TTCAAAATTTAGGTAGAAGACTTCATGGACATCATATCCATGCATTTGATTTTTCACAAATATATACGGGAGTATAGAAGAAGATTTTCTAAGATTTAATACATTTTTACTATATGGCCATTTTGGCCCCACCCTTGAGCCTGAACCCCTGACACAGGGACCATAAATTTCACAATTTTGGTAGAGGGCTTCATGGACATCATATCCATGCATTTAGTTTTTAACAAATATCTATGGGAGTAGAGAAGAAGATTTTCTAAGATTAAATACATTTTTACTATATGGCCATATTGGCCCCACCCTTGAGCCTGAGCCCCTGACCCAGGGACCATAAATTTCACAATTTTGGTAGAGGGCTTCATGGACATAATATCCATGCATTTAGTTTTTAACAAATATCTATGGGAGTAGAGAAGAAGATTTTCTAAGATTTAATACATTTTTACTATATGGCCATATTGGCCCCACCCTAGAGCCTGAACCCCTGACCCAGAGACCATAAATTTCACAATTTTGGTAAAGGGCTTCATGGACATCATAACCATGTATTTAGTTTTTAACAAATATCTATGGGAGTAGAGAAGAAGATTTTCTAAGATTTAATACATTTTTACTATATGGCTATATTGGCCCCACCCTAGAGCCTGAACCCCTGACCCAGAGACCATAAATTTCACAATTTTGGTAGAGGGCTTAATGGACATCATAACCGTGTATTTAGTTTTTAACAAATATCTATGGGAGTAAAGAAGAAGATTTTCTAAGATTTAATACATTTTTACTATATGGCCATGTTGGCCCCACCCTTGAGCCTGAGCCCCTGATCCAGGGACCATAAATTTCACAATTTTGGTAGAGGGCTTCATGGACATCATATCCATGCATTTAGTTTTTAACAAATATCTATGGGAGTAGAGAAGAAGATTTTCTAAGATTTAATACATTTTTACTATATGGCCATATTGGTCCCACCCTTGAGCCTGAACCCCTGACCCAGGGGCCATGAATTTCACAATTTTGGTAGAGGGCTTCATGGACATCATAACCATGCAATCAGTTTTTTCCTCACATGTGTGGGAGTAGAGAAGAAGATTTTTGAAAATTTGGCTGTTTTTTTGCATATTTGGCCCCACCTGTGGCACCCTGGGGGTGGTAGAGCCACCAATTTCACAATTTACATTCCTCTTACCATAGAGATGCTTCACACCAAAAATGGAAACAATTGGCCTTGTAGTTTTTAAGAAGAAGTTAAAAATGTAAATTGTTAACGCACGACGCACGACGACGGACGAAAACAGATAGCAATAGGTCACCTGAGTTTACTCAGGTGACCTAAAAATAAGATAGATAAAGGATATTCAAAGAAAACAAACTTCTACCCAACCTTATATACATCAAAGTTATTTAAGCTGAGGGACAGCAAATAAGCAAACATGTAACAAACATAGATAAAGATAGTCGAATTCGATGCCTATGTTTCCACAATTTTGGGGCATTGTTAAAATGACATACACGAGTTTATTTTCAAAAAGGGAAATATTTATTCTTTTTGATCAACCTTTTGCACGGAAATTTTATCGCATATTTACTGGTTTTACTTTTTAAGTATCTTTTTAGTTCTGAAGCAAGTTTAAAATCAATAGCTGTTTTTGAAACTCGAAAATTATATGGTGTAAAATTATTTTCCTGATTTCTCTTCTCTTTTATACGTTATCAACACTTAATTCTTATAAAATTACCGGTGAAAAAAAATCAGCTTTGACTATCTCACTGAAAAGTTACAACTACAAAATTGTGGACAGTTGATTTGAGAGGAAAGATTTAAACAAAAATGGCATCTTATATTTATAGATTTAAATTTACATCCACTAAGTATGATTCCGTGATTTCTTGATTGTAATTCACAGCTGTATAGAAACTGAGAGGACTGAAATCTACTCGATCCAGTTCTAACCATGCAGTTTATCTATCGGTCAAAATCTTCAACAACCTAAGAAAAATCACGGATTGCACGAACTGTACATTAACAATAATTTAGTGACTTTTACTTACTTTTTACGATGAATTCGATTCATTAATTTATTAAAAGATGTAAATATAAACAATAAAATGCTTTCTTGAGTGATACATGCGGGCTATAAAGATAGCAACATTACAGAACGCGGGTTACGTTAATTTTTTCCGTATAGATCGCTACCTTTTGTTTATTTTTTGAATATACTCGTACACATCTAATTAAGTGTATCAAATACGACAGACCAACAAAATACAAAAGCTACCCCTCTTACTGAATCTACACTTCTATTCAATCAAGTCATCGCCTTACATGTATGCATTTTTTAGACTTTCTTGTAATACATGATTCATAATGTGTCATATATATATATATATATATATATATATATATATATATATATATATATATATATTTCAGAGTAGATTTTTACGCTGTGACATAATTTCTCAAACTCTTCGAATCCGTTAGTTACATGCGTTTTAATTCTTTAAATAATTTCAAAATTTGATCGCAAATTCTTTAGTAATAGAATTATGCGAGAATTTATTTTGTATGTTGGCAGTAGCACTATAATTGAGACGAAACCGCTTCTCTTGTGTTAAATTCCTTCCGATTAATTAAAAAAGTGTAGAATTGTCTCCCGTGAGGTTAACTTCAAAACTTATGATTTAAAAAAGATCTTTTGAAATATTTTACTTCTATTGTTTCACAGTAATTACTGCGCAGATAACTGTTAGATTTGACACTGCTCTGCATCGATTCGGTATGTCTCAGCCTTCAACCCGTCTTATCAGCAACGAGTATGCAGTGTAGTTTTTTTTTTAACTTTAATAAATCATACATGTATTGCTAATACAAACTAAAGCTGTACAATTTTACTCAGAATACTTTATAAATCATCATCGGAAATTCACGACTAATCTCGCACTCAATTATACGCAAGAAGTAAGCGTATGCGAGACGGGCCTTTGATTTCTAACGATGATTTATATATATAAAAAGTGATTTCCCAATCTGAGCATATTTTCATCACACACTAGAATAGAAAATGTGGTGTTTAAGTTTCATAGCGGATGCAAAAGCAGCATTTTAATGAAATCTCAGCATCAACTTGTGTGCAATATTACGCGTTCGAAAGGTGTAGATATTGACGTTAAATGTGTATATTTCATTTCTTAAATGTTTATTTTTTTTAAATCAACATGTAATATTTGACTGAAAAAATACTAACCGCGGTATTTAAACAAGGCCAGACTATAATAATTCAAAAAACACAACACAGACGCAGAAAAAAATATAGGAACAGAAAATTAAAAAACTGCGTTTACAATGCCGCAACATTGACGTCGTTTTCTGAGCATTGTGACGTCAAAAGATAAGGGTCCTTTTCTCATGACGGCAGTCATTTGTTATTTTAATTTTATTTATTTTTATCGAGCTTCTTAAATGTTTTAGGTGATAGGGTTTTCCTTTGACTTCCGCTGTAATATAATTTTGAATATTTGAATACGGAACCATAAATATGTGTAATTTTTTACATTTGCGTTTCTCTTGATCACGTATTTAAAGTTTTTATCATAATTTTTTATTGCTTACACAATTTATAAAATACAGTATGTAAATTCTCAAAATGCATCCAAATACTCTATCATAATACATATAATCATAAGAAAAAAGATCTCAAACATTTACCAGATATTTAATGTATGTACGGCAATGATATTCGCGAACAGTTTCAAAACATTTACAGTAAAGCCAGCATTGTTGATTTAAATAAACATTGATTAAATCTTTTTCTGATGATAATTAGGGATAAGATAACTTATTGGATACTTAACATCTCTTCTTTCACAGAAATACACGTAACAGCGCCAACCCTCTCTTGGATTGACATAGACCCTCTATTACAGGCAGGCTGTCCATACAGTTCTCAGTGAAAGCAGATAATGATACTTACTTCGGTCTGTCTTCTGGTAACACAACGGCCTTTCCTGGCTACTGGATTGTTTTGGAAAGCTTTTCAATGGACCTGAATTGTATAAGAGAGGGTACCTGTCACATCGGATCCTATCTCTTGTCTGGTATTGGGTCCAGTTGGATCATGGAAATGTCCGGGTCGGAATCGGGGATGCGTTTAGAAGCGCAGAAATCATGGAACATCAGTTTCACACCACTAACCCTATCAGCAACGTTTTTCATAAAAATGGATTTAGGAAAAATTCATCTTTATGAACAACTATATTGCATGAAATATTTCGTAAAAAACACTATTAGCATAACCAGTTCTGATATTCAGTACGTATGTCAGACCATGTATAGCAATAATATATACGATTTATTATGATTCATATTAGCAATTTTACGATTTATCATGATTCATATACCTGTGTTCTCTTAATAAATCTGTTTCTGTACTTCCATTTAATTCTTCTATTCATAAAACTTTCATTTTTACACGAACTGATTCAGTTGCATAACAATATGCAGCCTCTCTTCAACAATGAATCATTAAATATCTACATGTACATTGCTTTTAGTAATAGTCAAGCATCATTGATCAAAAATAACCCCCTCTAAATAGCGTCTATAAGTTTAAAAGGATTAAGTATAATTATGGTAAAAGGAAACGGTAAAAAGCAGATATTAATAAATTTTTTTACATTTTAAATGAAAAAACAATGAACAAAACTAATGTTACATATACATATACTTAATGTAATATAATATAAAAGGAGGGCTCTTATTTTATGTATAAACAAAACTCATAAAATAAAATTATAATATTGATTTGTGATGTAAAAATTTATGTTGTTTGGCAAAAGTTTTGACTTTTCAATAATCAGTTTATGTCAACAATCATATAACATCTACTTTTTAATGATAACCAAGATAAAAACTGATAGAAAAGGAAAAAATACTGACCATTAAAAGAGATGGTTAAACAGATTTTTTTTTCCAAATTTATATATTTTCAATGACAAAGCATTTGTTATAGATTCTGTGGGCAGAAATTAAAATAAAGATTAGGACATTCCAGACATTTGAGTTTTATATATTTGTTTGCAATAAGGACCAAAATTGCTTGTAATTAATGCAAGTGCAGAGACCAAGATTTGACCAGATGTTCACCGCGGTAAAGTTAGACCATGCGCATTTAGACGATGACACAGAGATAGTATGGTTTCTCAGTATTCGTTTAATAGCAATTTTTGTGGATTTTGTGGTTAAGTTGATCAACGAAATAAAAATAAAAGGTCTGTTGAATTTGAAGCGCAATATCTGATTACGTTTTTTATTGATATAATCATTTGCAATGAATTAACTTTTTTTTGGAACTGTCATTTGCACAAAATATACGAAAATTGATGTCCACGAATTTAAATTAAATCACGGTAAATAAAATAAAATTTCATGTGAGCACTGCTGGTAAGCTCAAACTTTGTTCGCCATTGATATCAGGCAGCCCTAACAGAGAGGGTTGACTGTTATGGTAATATCTCGAACATGAAAAAAATAATTACTGCAGGGCCAGAAACACTGTAAACTTATCTTACTCAAACAACAAATACAATAGAACCACAAAATAAGATAAAGCTAAAATGTTAAAGGGAAATGCTACGTTAGTTATTTAGATATCGACCTGCTACCTATTACAATACTTAATCTAGCTCTAGTGTGTTTGAGTGAAATTTTAATGGGGTTATTCGCTGCATTGTACTTAACATCTCTCGTCTAAATGACATGTGCAATTTACATCTACAACCATTTAGACAAGTTCTCTCATTCTGAACTATCTGAAAAGACAGTCGTTTAGTGTAGTTTCCAATGGTAACCTGATGGCAGTCCACTTATGTTTGTTTTCCTGTACCTGGTAGTTATGGTCTAGAAAAAAGGGCATGTAATAAAATTGCTATTTTGATTGACTTTCAAACAGATGCAACACAATCCAACAAAAATCTTCCTAAAGCTCCTCAAGATCTACTGAACTCATTGTATGACTGTTGTATATCTAAAAAAATCCAAATTAAAAAAGAGTCATAGCTGATATTTGCAGTGAATTACAAAAACCCAAACAATTTTAGAAAAAAAGAAAAGGGTAATAACCAGGCATTTCTCTAACTTTTTATTTTTGGTAGAAATTGCATTGCAAATTGCTATCATACAGGACACGCTTTAATCTGTCTTATCAACTCTCTTGCTCTTTCTCCGAATGCATATAGTAAGGACCAAATTTTGAGGTTGTAGAATCAGCAAAATGTGAGAAAGACAATTACATAGACTATTGGTGGACGAAAAGACGAAATGACTGATTGGTTGATATCAGCACCGATTATAGATTTGCTGTTGAGATCTTAATGTTTGATGGCCAAAAGATATGAATGATGGGTTGGGTAAAAATTTTAAAATAATTTGTTATTGTGTTATTGTCTCATTGATACAATTCTAAATTTATGATCAGAATTGATTTAATTTTTAAAAATTATAAAAATAAATAAATTTGTTTTCGAATAGTTCTTGAATTTAAAGATATATTTAATATATAGTAATATTTACTATAATTACCACTTTTAAAATATTGAAAGAGAGCCAGATATTCTAGTCAGTAAATTTCAACTGAAGTACGCATAGATGATCTGACTTAATTATATAGACTGCCAATCAAGTACAGTGACACAAAGATAAACAATGGAGAAATGCTCGTAATTATTGTTTGGATTCACAGTGACCAGAAGTTTAATAAGCGTACAATATTTGAAATGAATAGATTTATGTTACTTTAGATCTATTTTTGTATAAAGACTATGTACTCGAACTCAGGATCGGAAAGGGGAAGGCTAAAGCGTCTGTAGCAGATAAAATAGATGTTCATTCTTCCTTTGACGTAGTTATTGCGTGATTTGAAATCTTTACAGTTTTATTGTTAGGTTTGTTCACCTTCATATGTTATTTTTCTTTGATGCATTAATCTTCAAAAGGGGAACATAAATTTTACAATACTTATATGTTTCCTAAAACAATTTTTGAATTGTTACAATTGCTACAAGAATTATCAAAATTTCATACATTTAAAATAAAAGCCGCCTTGTTAATTACTACGATTAAAGAGAAAACTTGAGATGTCCTTAATTATATTTTCCTTTGAACGTATTATGAAATAAATAACTTCAAAGTGAGTATATTAAATATATTGAAATCGATAATTTAAATCTGGTTGTGAAAGTGCGTTTCAGCTTGAAATTCATTTTGAATTAATTTGAAATTCATTAACGGTACCTATCTATAATTGATAGTATTCAAACGACATTTTAATAGTTAAAACCTTTTTCCTTTAAGATCAATCATATTTTGATGTTCAAAACTTGTAATATCATCACCAGCAAACATGCATTGTGTTAGAAATGGGACACGCATGTAATGTCCATCAAATATTCTGGAGATGCAAACAATATTATGAATTCATTAATAGATAGATACATTCCCATTACACGATTTAGAGATGGGTGTCGTGTATACAGTTAAATGTCTTCTTTATTATTTAATTGTCGGTCAACATTACGTAATTCTACGGTGGCTGCCATATGACATATGCTTGAAATATTTTTGTTTAAATCGTTGTCACGAAATAAAATTAGTGGGCATGAAATAAAAGTCGTTCCCACGATATAAAATTCGTTTCCACGAAATAAAAGTCGTGACTACGTAAGAAAAGTCGTTCCCTCGAAATTTAATTCGTACCCACGAAATAAAATTCATTCGCACGAAATAAAAATTCGTGTCCATGAAATAAAAGTCATTTCCATACGAAAGCGCTGATGAAACAGCTGTGATAATGATTTCAGTTACAGTTTACAGCTTTACCTATACCAAACAGTAAAACAGGGTTATAGCGAACACGCTTATAATGAATTAACGCTTACAGCGAAGTGATTTTAATTCCCCGTGGCTTTATAACATGCTGTAAACTTGACGGATATAACGAATTGCGTTTATTACGAAGTAAAATCGCCCGTCCCTGGCACTTTGTTATGAGCGTGTTTTACTGTACCAAACTCTTTTTTTCTTATTTCATTTGGATGTATATTAATTCGATTAAGTGAATTAAGCTTAAAAGTCAACAAGAAATGACTGTGTTTTACGGGTCCTTTGAAATGTGGATTTTGAAAAAAAATGAAAGGATTTATTTCATCATATTTTTCAACAAACTGTTTATTCCTATCTGCTGTTCTAAAAGTAATAAATGCAAGTTATAATAAAGAAAAAGTAATCAGGTTCATGGAAACAGTTAACTTGTATGTTGACCATCTAAACTGATGAACTATATTAGAGTAGGATATAACATAACACGTAGTTCTTATAGTACTTCTTTACCCCATTCAAATTTCATTTTGTTATAACAAACAAAATTTTTGGGAACGAAATTTATTTCGTTGGAGCATTTTTTTTTGTGTGTGACCACGAACTTTATTTTGTCGTCACGACTTTTATTTCTTGGGAACAATTTTTTTCGTGGGAACGAATTTTATTTCGTGGCCACGAGTTTTTATTTCGTAGGAAAGAATTTTATTTGGTAGCCACAAATTATATGAAAATATTTCAAGCATGTGTCCTATAGCAGCCACTGTATACTTCAGAGTTGTAATTAACTGTAAAACAATAAAACAGAATACTTTGTAAAACGTTGTCTGTCCCCCAGCAACGACCTGTAATGTCCTAAATCAGAGAATATTGTCTTGTATATAGAACTATAGGGTTTTTGAAAGAAAGCTTTAGGACGTTTTAATATTCCATGAATCTTTGTAGCAAAACACTTGTGAAAAATTAAGGCATCACAACTAACAGAAACAGTGATCTTACGCTACATATTATCGAGAAGTCACATTTAAAGGTACGGGACACTTTCATTTTGTGACGTACTTTGTTTCGAAATGAGCAAAAAATTAAATTAATCCCACATGAAAATCTCAAGGTGTCTCAAGCCAACTACGATGTTCCGTGCATAACTGTTAACAAATTTAGTAATTAAATTCAGTTAATTCCTACGAAAAAAAACCTTGGTCCAAACGTACAAAATGTATAAAATCTCTAATATTAAGGTCCACTCAGCGCCCTGGTGCCTTATAATTGGTGCTTATAACGCCCTTTTTACGCCGGATTCCATCAAGAGACACTCGTACTCTTGAGGAGCTGGTGTTGGTTTGATGGCGCAATTCATTCTCGAAGAGTACTATGCTACAATTTGTAAAAATGATATGCAAGTATCCTGAAATAGTGTAGATTCTAAATTGTTCAAACCGTACGCGTAACCCCAAACCAATACTGGGGCCCCCAGGAGGGGTTCAAGTTTTAACATAGAATTAAATAGGAAGAAACGTTCAAAAATCTTTCCGTGATCAATAGCAAAAGGCTACAATATGTGATTTAACTATGCAAGAATAGTTTCTTAATTGTTTAAGCTGGGACCCCAAATAATATACTGGGGCCCCGGGGGCGGTGAAGTGTTGCAAAATTTAAAATACAAATACAAAATGTCGGCTTTCTATGGACCAATCAGATTTTCGGAATTTTCCTAGAGATATGATATTGATTCATATCATAACCTCAAACTCAAAGTTATGCATTATGTTATTTAGAAATATTCATGCGCAACACATCAACTGGAGTAGATAGTACACAGATTGAGCGTCTATTTTGAGAAACAACGATACTGATCACAAGTACTTAGATATTAATATTACAACCCGAAATGCTAATGTGTCTTGTTTTACAAAATGATGAAAGCGGGAAACACTTCGTCAAAGCTGCGCATATATTCGATGCACTTAGAAAACCATGTAATATGAAAGCCTCGATCTAAAAGCAACCAACTGTATTTGTATAGACCGGTCAAAACAAATACTCCAGTTTATGTGTTGCGCGCACATGCGAAGTGCGACAGTAAACGACATCGGACCGAAATTCAGAGCGGTGTGTTTTAGAATGTGAGAGTAAGGATTTTAGTCTGTTTTCTCATTGGATATCCCCTGCCAGTGCACATAATGTGATGTTTTCTTCAAAACACGTTTCCACATATATCTTGCCCTTGCATCCTTTTTATTAACATATTAGAATAAAAAGGTGTATCTGAATGCAGTGGAGCATGAATAGTGTCCTTATTCGGTTGCTTAGCATAACATAACACAAGACTTTTTTCAAAGAGAGGTATAAATTGTGTCCAACATTAAATCATACAAGATTAACGTATCACATACACAATATACTCATGATCAGTACCTTAACAAAACACAGACGGTCGTTAGAATTTAAATGAGTCATTCTGAAAACAACCAAAACAAATTGGAAAACTTGAAATAAATTGTAAATAATTTTTTTTTTTGCCAGCAAGAAATTTTCGCCATGTTTGCAAGAGCCTCATCGTTTCAAAATTTCTTACCGCGAATCAGTTTTTAAAATAATCTGCATCTGGATTGCAAAAATACGTCGCGAACCAGTTTATCTACGTTGAATCACGAAATAAATCCATCGCGAATAAACGTTGGTTACAGCATTATACTAACTGAAATGAGGGGTTTACAAGCGATTGTATGCTATAAGCATAACCACAGTGTAGGAACGGAATTGTACAGTTTTGGGTAGCGCTGTTTGTCGAAGCGAGTAAACAAATTGAACACGTAGCTCTGCATACAGTCGAAGACAGTGTCAGTATAATTTTAATCAAATAAATTGATCAATGGATTTAAAAAGCTTTTGGAAAAGTTCAATACGTTACGGTTATAAACTGGCAAATGTATAAAAGTTGTACATATTCTTTATGCAATATGATTTTAAAGTGAACATTTTGATAATCAATATCCAGGGTCACAATTCAAGATTGAAATCATTATTATGTACAAAATACAATCATTACCACTGAGTTGAGGACATGTAAAGGTTGATATATATCTCAAGAGAAAAACCTGACCTTACTTCTGATGCTATTGCAAATAAAAGTAGAAAAAAAATCCCCAGAATATCACGAGCTGTGATTATTTCATACTGTACGCGTAGCGCAAAGCCATTGTAGTTTTACAGTACGTGTACTTCTGTTAAAAGCATTGTGAAGTTTTGGAGAAGTTTGCTTTCAGGTGGTAAGTTAACTAAACAGAATGACAATGGTATGATTGGACTATTTTAAGATAATTTTAAATGACGAAAAACAAATATTGTTGTTGCAGCCCCCCCCCCCCCCCCAAAAAGAGGAAAATAACCCAATACATGTAATCACCAAAAATAATTTGAGAAAAATTATGAGGCGCAAAGGGTCTTAGGAGTTTAAAAAAATCCCTAATTTTGGTGTTTGTGGTCATTTAATGTTTGGTGCATGCTAGTTATCTGCAGAGAATTGCAGGTTGCACTACAGTATTGAATTTCACAATACATAGTTTGTGTATGTTTTTGAATATTACCACCAACAAAACGGTAAAGCATACAGTAATTTTTCGATCATGTTGCCTTGTATTATTACGAATGTTGGGGAAATCAGGATCTCCTCATCTAACTGAGAGATTATCTCAGAACTATGCACTCGTCTTTCATGAATTTGAGTTGAGAACCGAGTTGAGTAATTTCAAAATGTTGGTGACGTAGGGGCCATATAACTTACATGTTGTTTTTGTCAATTATTTCCAACACCCGTCGCAGGCAGAATCACCCTTCATTTCAAGGGTGAATTCGGAAATTATTTCTTCAGCTTCATGTTTATGTATTGGGGTGAATCTTTAGGGAAATTAAGTTTGACTCCTTACACTTTGCAGGTTAAGATACTGATGCAAATAGTATATTCTGAGCATGGGAGTTTACGTCGTTGATTAGTGTTATAGGGTATTTCAGATAATTGATAATAAAGAAATATAATTAACACGTATTTTCAATGTTACGAAAAGCAAGTTATTAATGGAATAATATTCATTATGCAATAATCCTTTGAAAGGGGGAGGGATTCTATGTGAAATCAAATAAAACTAGTTTTTTGTGACAGATACGTTGCGTTGTTTTCAAAGATGTGGGAGACAGACAGAAATTGCAAGGAGAACTCCGAAGGCATATTTTTACAAAGATGAATATAGGAAAGAACTTTCACATATTGAATCTTTTTATGTGTGTAATGCTGTTAAGGTAAGCGAAATGACCTTCGAGTATGATCCACAAATATTAGGATTTCTGTGAATTAAATATTATTTCATTATCATCAACATTTCTTTCAAGTTTTTTCCGACACAACAAAATGTCTTCTCTGCGACGTCCACGCAAATAAGTGTTTATTGCAGAAAAACTGCTGAAATGTACAATGTTGTGCTCCAGAAAAAAAATGCTAGGCAAATAGCACACGCACCTAATGTTATATATTTTTCTCATAATATAAAATAAAAACCGTCTACCTAATAATACACAAGGTACACATGATAACCATCTTTTATATATTTAAATCTGTCGCATCAGCTGGGAAAAATTACTTGAAACTCATCAGTAAAATTATTTTGCGATCCTCTCCGTCTCCCAATCGGTCCTTCAACATCTAAGCTTACAACCGATTCAATCAATACGGCGCATTACACCTGGCATTAATAAAAATCATCCTTCAATCTGCATCATACACCTGTGGCATATAGAAATCAAAATGCAAACTTCACTCATCACCACAATCTTTGTCTTAATCGAAAATGTAATCGTAGTAATCGTATCAAATCTCAAAAGATCTTGAGGTCTGTCGTGGCGATTGGGACTGTTGAGATTTGATATGGTCATTCGGGCAATAAACATATATATGGCCGTCGGGGTCCAATAGTAACTCAAATAGTGGTCATCTTTCATCTCGATCGTGAAAAGAATCGTTATCATTATCATGCCCCATCGCAACAGAGGACATTGGTTCGTAATGAGCGTATCGTAATCTATACGAACGTATACACGTATGCACGTACACAAATCGGGGACTTGTGTTGTGATGTTCGGATCGAGATCGAAGTCACATAGGAAATTATATATGGGCAATTTTATCGAAACGTATTTTATCGTATCTAAACGGGCAATGAGATCGTCAGAGATTGCATCACCTAAAATATGTCTATTTGGACCTTACTGTTTCAAAGCTTCAATAAATCGCATAAGGACGCATCGACTCGCATCACCTCGTACCTAAGTCTAAATAATACAGAAATTCCACGATTAGTTTCGATTTGTCAGTGTTAGTTATCATAATAATGTTGAGATAACATAATTATGTTATATTTTTTGTACTTGTGCTATTATGTTAGAACATAATTAAACACCTAATTGTCTACGGACTTCCGTTTTTCCCGACTACGACAAGAGCACACGGCGGTTGTGACCGGTCAGAAGAGGATGCTCACTCCTCCATGGCATCTGATCCCACCTCAATTTTTTTTAAGAGGTCCGTGTTTGCTCTGCTCCTGTTTTGTAATTTTCCTTTGGACTTTTGAATTTGAACACTGTTAGTTATCACTACATGTCATTTTTATAGCCAGTGGGAACCTAGAATAGCTCATTGGAATGTTCGGCGCTACGCGTACAGTTGTTAAACTGCGAATCAGAGCTACCCGTACAGACAATTAAGAGCTACGCGTACAGTAAAAAATATCGAGGTATGATGAGAAAAACTTCAGTTTCGAAAAGTTTATTGCTTTCTTCATACATGTAACTTTTTGGTCTCAAAGTTAACATATAAAGAAAATATTTTTACACCAAGAAACATTATTTTTTGTCAAATAAAATGAGAAACGCTTCTCTACATATTGTGATTCAATTTCTTATTGAGTTTTTGTACTGTTTTGATCCAATAAGATTTTTTTCCCCAAAAAACAAAGGACTTTATATGATATGGACCTAAAATGGCTCCCTAAAATGAACATCATCATTTTGCTGGAATTCTTTCTTTTCTTTGTACACATATACATGTAAAGTTATTTTATATTTTTCCTTTTGATCCAAATGCTCACAATTTAGAAATATGACATTACAAAGTTAACTTTTTCCCGCCATTTTTCCTTGTTTAGCATAAAGCAGCTCGTTTTTAAACAGTTTTTCTTGCAGAAAACATTGAGTGCATGCTTGAACAAACAAAATATTTTCATCAGAGGTGTATCTATCCAAGACTAATAAGGGACAAAAATATTTTCTTGTTTAAAGTGTCGCTCTATATTTCCCATTTGAAAAAGGATAAGGAAAATGTCAAGTTTTGAATGATTTTGATTAAATTATAAAAATTGCGTAACTTCTGACGTCATAAAATGCCAGTGGGTGCAAACAATTAAAATAAATAGGTAAAATTATATGTTATATCAGCTCTCTAACATATAACATAACAATTTTATGTACCTGAAACACTTTAAAAAATGGCGAATTATGGGGGCCAAATATGACCGATATCATATATAGTTCTTTTATGATTAAAGGATTGAAATAATGTGTATAAACTTATTCTAGTTTACTACCGTAAAAAAATCGAGACACTGTCCGTCCAGATATTAGGTATTTACGTATTTCAATCTAAGATAAAAAAAAAATGTACGCAGCGCTACTTGTTCTCTCGCTTCGACAAACAGCGCTACCCAAAACTGTACACTTGCGTTCCTACACTGTGATAACACTTTTGTTTGCATGAGATTCTTCTAGCTCATAAAATCAAAAGTACTCAAATGAGTTCTATCTAGTACGCTGTACTTATGATAATTGCTGTTGATGCACAAGATAGTCATACTAGTGAAAATACGTGAATTGAGATATCTATTAATATGATTATCATGCACATATGAACGATTATAGAAACAAAGTACTACATCAAATAAATCCTCTATACAACTGAATTTTTGTTAATATGTAACATTGCATACGTTTGGACCATAGTCAGTGTTTAAAAAAATGGTGAATCAACTACGCCCTATACAGAACCAAGGTCTCTGGTTGGCTGTTGGTTTGTAACGATATTTGTATTCCATTAATGACATTAAAAATCAATATTAACTGTTTGGAAAAGTCAAAAGCTATACATATGGTAGAGCAACAAACTGAAAGGAGTGTAGTAAAACGTTCAATACAAATTTTCACAAACAATATTTGCGAACTCTCACAGATACAATAGTGTTTCAGGATGATTGTAATACGGACTTATTTTGAACGTTTTGCTGTTTTTATGAGTTGTTTTTTGGTTTGTAATATCTTGACACTTAACAGAAATTTTGATTTTGAAAGAGACGATACCTTCAGAGATTTGCTTCCCATCACTGGCAATGTTAACTACATAGAAACCAAGTATGACCTTAGTCGGATTGAGTGTGCTAGTAGCTGTGTATTTTGTGCCGGATTTCTGTATAACAGTGCGGCAGGAACTTGCCATCTTCTGAAGACCCGTCTCGTCGAGAGATCTTTTAACAGAAGTCGCACAGACATCGGATGGAACCTCTATAACAGTTTGAATGGTATGTCGAGGTCTTGCTAAGTGAAACTTTTTAACTTAGATGAAGTCGTCAATACAAATGTTGAGAAAATTCATTTATTTCCAACAAAGAATCACTGAAAGAAAAGAAAATGATAAAAAAAAAAATTAAATATCTATCAAGAATGTATTTTTTATTTGTCTTTTTTTATTATTTAGATTAAAAATAAATACAAAAGCTAATTTAAAGGGGTGTTATATTAGTGTACAATTAAACCTTGTTTCTGAAAAATATAAAATCAAAGTAAGTTTGATAAATAATTTAGAAATAACAATATATTCAAACAATCAATTATATTGTTATTGACATTTGTTACAGGGAAATGTAATTATTGTTCGAAGAAAATTTTATATTAACCTCCTTATTACTTTGAGTGTTTTGTGACAGACCAAATATCTATAGTTATAAATTAAGACATTTTTCTATTAAAGTACGAAATGCCTGCACCAGATTAACAGCTTACACCTTTGGTATTTCATCTTGTGTGAATTGATGTCCGTAAGCTATAATTGAATTTTACCTGATAAGTAATTAATGAAATAAAAATTGAAAACCTATCTTCATTTTCGATAAACCAGCCCGAAATAGTAAAGTAAAAAGAAAAGAAAAAAGAGCAAGATGGTAGACACGCTTTAGTGGGTCACAATCAGTGGGAATTTGCATCAAAGTATATGCTTGCAATGAAATAATATTGAGTGATTACGTAACGAGTGAATATATTTACAGGGAACTTATTTAGGTTATACATAAAAATTTAGATATAACAAATGTTGAATAAATAAAATGAGCCAATTCGTTTCTTGAATGCACGATTTTAGTTTTGATGGATAGAACTTTCCAGAACAGAGTAGCCAAGAACGCGGATCTACTAATTAACGTCATGGCGGAAAGTGTAGGGCGAGTTAATCACCTGGTAGTTACCTTAATCTCACAACTTTGGTTTAAGATATGTATAAATATATATACTAGCGTTTTTAAAATACATATATATATATATATATAATTTTATACCAAACAGATTGGTAGTAAACCTTATATACATTAATTTGTGAACCATGAAGATGTTGTGTTAACAATTCTACGTCTGTATGAATAGTTGATGTATGCATAAAACAGGGAAGTTAAATTGGTAAAAGAGGAGAGGATGACAGTCTTTCTTCTGAAATTCTTTTTTGGGACAGTGATAAAAGTTATATTGAGATATGACCTAAAGAACAAAATTTAGAAAATAGATACTTCGCTCTATACACCAACTCCTTAATTTAAAATAAAATAAAAAAAATGTTTGTTTTTTTTTTCCAGTTAGCTGAAACAAAAAGAATAAAGGTCATGTACATGTACATGAAGCATTGTATCATATTAATGTATACGGTTGCAATAATTCCCGTGCTTGCGCGGGATATCATCTAGTATAAATACCTGTATACAAAACATTAAATATCGTTGATGTATTGCGTATTTATTTAATAAATCAATTATATAAAACTAATATTGTATCAACACTTACAGTATGCAATTCGGGATGGCACATCTACAATACTCATTGTTATACGTTTGTGGAAATGCGAGCAACCTGGGCACAAGCAAAGGTATATATATCCATATATCCATCAAGACATTTTTCAGAATTATGTAAAGAAATGGTTTTTCAAAAATGCAATTAATGAACTAAAATATATTAATTAACAACTTATTTTGTTTGCAATAAAAAGAAAATTATTTTAAAAAGCAACATACAAGCTAGCCTTTTAGTGTTATATACACGCACATATACTTCCAAGTAAGGAATGAATTCAATATTTATTAGTTTTATACGATATAAAATGGTTTGGGGCAGTTTAAGTTCGAAGCGGTTTACAAAAAAGCGTAAACTGTTCCAAACCATTTTGTATCGTAAAAAACTAATAAAGATTTGAATTAATTGCTTATAATTTAATTTTTTGCTATTAACTGTAGATAAAAACTTTGATTTGACCCTTAAATGACATCGAATTGTACAAAATTCAAAAGTAACGTCAGGCGGATTGATACGTTTTTTGACGTTACTTTTACTATGACCTAGGCAACATTCTTTATACGATATAAAATAATTTTTTTATCCAATCAGAAAGCGCGTTACAACCAAAATTAAATTATTAGAATTTGAACTTTAAAAAAAGTAAAAATAAGGTTTACTACTTATTAAATCAATATTGTTAAGAAGTTCACAAATTAAGCGTAGTGCCATGGAAAGAGTATACATCTTCTTCCCTTGACTTAATGAAACAAACACATCCATTTTAAGACAGAAAAAAATGAGAAATTAGAAGAGATTGAGTTTGAAAGAAGGAAATACAAAGAGATAATATACAACAACAATATAAAACGTTTTCACATTTTTGACAGGATAACTGTGCCAGCACCGGTGCCTATCTTGTTCAAATAGAAACAAGGGAGGAAAACGAATGGATAAAAGAAACTTTTCTACCAGCATTAAAGGGCACCGGTAAGATTTAGCTTTCCTACTTTTTAATTGTAGCATTGACATTTTCCCTCTTCCTAAAAACAAAAATAAAGATTTGTTTTATAATCAACAGTCAAAAACTTTTTAAAAGCCTTAGCTACCTTGAACAGACCAGTGTAATGTATTTCTTTATCAAATTGAGGTTAATATCTCGCGAGCCCAAAATTACTGTCAAATGTTGCAAGAGTATCATATATATATATATATATATATATACAGAAATATGCAGTGGCCAGAATCCTTTTTGTTGTGATACGTGGGTCGGAGCCGGTGACCAAGTTAAGGAGGGAGTGTTCGAGTGGACAAACAAAGAACTCGTAGTATTCACCGACTGGATTTTAGGCGAACCAAACAACTATAATGGGAACGAAGACTGTGTTGCTCTGTGTCTCAATGGTCAATGGAATGATTATCCTTGTAGTAGCCTTTTAAAAGCTATCTGTGAAAAAGACATTTTATTTAGTTGATTGTAATGCAAAAAATCCGATGCAAAACTTTGTTGACTATATAATTGTCCTCTAGATCTATTTCTACTGGCTGCCAAAAGGCAGTTTGCTTCCACTTTATTTAAAAATTTATGCACTTTGAAAATTTGTATACTCTCTACTTAATAAAAAGGCCAGAATTTGTTATTCAGACATACTTTTTTTCAAAGTATAATGAATAGTGTGATTAATAGTGTTTGTGTACACTAATAACACACTTTAAAAAAATCAAAGTCTGTTGATTTGACCAATTTAAACGCACTTTGAATTTTCACTCAGTCTGTGGATTTTTTGTAGAAGTTTTTCATAGATAATGTAGAAATGGCATGTGACAGCAAAAATGTTAAGCACGCAATATCATGCGAGGGGCCGCATTGTAGTGTAGAAAAAGGAAGAATACAACCGGTATCCTCCTTACAAGGACTTCATAGAATTTATATCAAAAGAAGCAAACTTGCCTGTGGTCCTGTTATTTCAATTCAAGCAATTTTAAAATCTTAGCGAGTACACCTTGGTCAAAGTGGGACTGCAAAATCCTTCAACCAGTTTAAGAAACCCACCAAGAACATATATTCATCTTCTTTCTCTGATAAAGGAAGGACTTTTGCTACTCTCACGACTCCCAGGACAGGGAAATCCTGTGCTCTTTGTAAAGGAGAGCATTATCTCAACCACTGCAAGGATTTTCTGGCTATAGATGTAGAAAACAGAAAGAAATATGCCAAAGAAAACAACCTGTGTTTTGGGTGTCTAAATGCTGGTCACATTTCTAAGCATTACGAGAGAAGACTGAAGTGAAGTGTAGAACTTGCGGTAGGAATCATCCTACATCTCTTCATTGAATATGCACAAAGCAGAACCGAGTAAGAATTCAAGGGACAAGAAATCGGAGAACTCTGTACATGAATCACAACCCTCTCCATATCATGCAGGGAGGATTAGATCATCGTCCATTCTAAACTATGATGGAGTGACAGACAAGACTTCTATGATAGTGCCAGTATATGTTTCTCACAGCGATAGACCAGATCAAGAATGATTGGTATATGCATTTCTAGATACTCAGTCTGATACAACATTCATATTAGAGGACACTTATCGTGAGCTTGGACTGTCTGGAACAAAGATCAAATTGTATTGCCTACAATGTATGCATATAATCAAGTGGTCGAAAGCCAAAACGTAAGAGGTTTAGTAGCGCGTTGATTCAATAATGAATTGAAGATATCACTGCCTGACACATTTACAAGAAACATTATGCCAAATGATCGCTCTCATATTCCTATTCCAGAGCTAGCAAATGCGTGATCTTATCTTAAACCAATTCAGTCTGAACAAATGTGATTGTTATGACGAAAATGGCATAAATTAGGTCTAAATGGCGTTTAAAAATGACCGACAGCCAGATTTCATAATGTTCTTTTTTTAAAGTTAAAAAATCCCAACATGAAACAAACAATTATAGTCCGGTCCAAGTATTTATTTATATTAGGGCATACTGAGTATGAAGACATATGCTGTTTTTAAAAAAAAATAGCGTAATTAAATTCAAAATGGCGTTTCAAAATGGCTAACAGTTAGATTTTATAATTTTCTTTTAAAAGTATTTTATAGGGATAAAATGTGCAAGTATCATAACGCGGGTTATGTAATTTTTTTCTGCAATGATCGCTACCTTCATAACCCGCATGAATCATCAAAGAAAGCATTTCATTGTTTATATTTACATCTTTCTTTTAACAAATTAATAATTTGATTGTAAATAAAAACAATTAAAATAACTAGATTACTGTAAATGTATATCAGTACGTTAGCTAAAAGACACAGCAAAATCGTCTCCAGTCTGATATCATCATAATTATTTCGTGCAGTCAGTGATTTTTCTTAGGTTGTTGTAGGTTTCGACCAATCGATAACGGGGCGTGTATATTTCAGTCCTGTTAGTTTCCTGTCAGTTTCAGTCGCTGTTGCTTTTGACCAATCGATAAATGAGGCGTGTAGATTTCACTTCTCTCAGTTTCTATAGAGTTATGAATTAACAATAAGTTTCCGTAAGAAATAGAGCGAATCATACTCGTTAGATGTAAATTTATGCAAATATACATCTGACAAATCAACTTGGAGCACCATATCGAATAAAAAACAAACAGTTCTACTCCTTATTAAAACATGTTAATTTTTCCGTTTTGTCTTAATTAGACGTATTCCTTATTTTAAAAGCATTCTCTGTTTGTGATTTCAGGTATCATTCTTCCTCCTTAACCTTTATGTTTTTATTACACTTTATGGACCGATTTCTTCGATCTGCCGTAGAAATATTAAGAAGAATTGGCACACCCTGTCAGTTCACGAAATGCGACAAAATGCTTACAAAGTTATGGAGAGGGGTAATTTTTCTGCTATACAGTGTGGAAATGCATGTTTTAGGCTTTAAGTACATCAGCATCAGAAACTTGTATGATAATAGGTACAATCGAGTACTTGGGAACAGTGTACGACATTAAGAATTATTATACATTTAGTGTCTGTTTGTCTGTCTCTTCCTTTAACGCTTTAATAGCGAATAAATATGACCATAATATAGAATTCAAAATATAATTGCATGTGTATGAAAATAATGTAATATATAATTATATATATTTTCAATTCATTTTACAAAACATAATGAAGCAGTGCCTTTTAGTTTTTTTTCATATATTTTTGAAGGTTTTACAAACAGTAGATGATAAATTGCCATACATGTACAGTAGTTTATAAATTTTCAGAAAAGTTTTTGTTTTTAAATGATAAGATAATAGTAATTGGATTCATATGTTTTAGAATTGTAAAAATGTAAACCAGAGCATTTTGCTATTATACAAAAGGGGGATCAAATGTATGATTTTACAGTTATTGGTATGATCATAATATAGGTATATTAATCTAGTCTTGAATATAATGTGATATTGTTGGTTTTTTTTTTTTTTAATTTCGTTTTCCTATATCTGCCCTCTCAGAATAGAAAAGCTTTATACAATTTTTGACGTTTGAAATGTTATTTATTTCAAGTGATATTAACTAAATCTAGAGTTGGTAATTGTCTAATCATGTAACACCCCCCCCCAATAACAATATGCTTACCCCTACCTCTGTAAGCCAGCTATAAAAAGAAAACTGAAAATTTTACATTCAAAGATTCTCTGGCCTGAAAATACAAGATCCGCGTTGCCTGTGCTGTATTGGCGCTGATTTCACTATTGCAATGTCACAATATCGCAAATACCAAAAACAGTATTTTGTCATGAAAATCTATTATTTATATAGTAAAGTTAAAAACTTTCTATTTTTAGTATAGTATGGTTTTTAACAGAATTTATAGCACGATCATTTCACAGCAATCGACCAATTATCTGGTTGGAAAAAATACGAAATTATAATAAAACGCCTTATTATTACAAAATATCGAGGAAATTTTCATATAAAGTTTACAGAAACAATTATGAGAAGGGGAATTAACTGACAAGAAAATCAAACAATTCGAAAAGTTCGTCAGTTATATGTATAAACAAGACACTTGCCCACTGACACGGTTCAATTTGCTTTATTCATAAAATCAAAGAGCCCGAAAATATGCCCCAACTTAGGATATGCCTTACGTTTGCTAATGAAACACACTTCAAGGTAACGGTTTGGAGACAGGAATATAATCGCATGCTCATATTGCCATGCCCAGCCGAGATGGGATGAAAAATTTAAGTTACTGTTGTTTGCTGCTGGAATATATGATCAATGATCCTAATCCTGAAGCTTTCCACGATTTGATAGCTTGAAACTGCCCCACAGGTTGTAGAACCTTTATGCGTGAATGCAAACGTGTCAACTTGCATTGTAGAGACATTTGCAAATTCCAAATCCTAAACTCATCATCTTAAACAAGATTGTAAAGAAACAAAACATATACTGTAGCTTAATAAGACATAATGGGAAACATTATCACTTTTTTCAATGAAAAGTCGAGTTTTTTTCTATTGGTTAAAGTGTTCAAATTTAATGGTCATTTATAATTACACCTTGGTATAAATATTAAAATACTCAACATTTTTCACTTGGCTATCCACTAATTTGAATTATCATTTTGACAAAATTAAAGCAATTTCTGTGAAGATCAATAAATTTCTTCAGACTTGGCACAACTTAATTACAATGTAAATGTTTGCTGGACCAATTTATGATTTTGTATCTTTTTATATTCATTGAAGAGAGTTTAACAGAGAATGATGAAATCTGACTGTCCGCCATTTTTACCTATTTACTGCCATTTTTAAGGTGTTATAAGAAATGACATAAAAAAGTAAAAAAGGTATTTTTCCTAATTTTTGGATTTAATTTGAATCCATTGAACCAACGTTCATATGTAATACTGCAAATATAAAGCAAAATTATATGATGATATTTTGAGATGACCCCCATTAAAAACCAGATGATAGAATTTTGTATTTTTTACAGATTTAAGATAGAAAATGATATTTTTTATAACATTGTACAATCCATTTGAGGGAAATCATTATTTAAGTCTTTAAAATCTGCTTCAAAGTGCGGAGAACGACCATTTCCTTTTTTCCTATAGTAGATGTACCTGTATTTTTAATTGACCACTAAAATGAACAAGATGGTAGATTTTTTTGAAACTTTGCAAAAATACTAGGATTCGTGGATATTACATATGATTCTAAAATAAAGAGTTTTGCTTGTATAGTTTTAGCGCATAAAACCCAAATCGGCTTCCTTAAGATCAGCATATTTTGTCGTACTCAGCAGACCTTAGATTTGTTAAATACTTTGCTAGACCAACTTTTGATCGTTTGTTTCCTCAATTTATGAGAATTTCAAAGAAAATTATAAAATTTGGCTGTCGGACATTTGACCGCCATTTTGATCTAATCACCGTCATTTATGTCATAACCACCATATTTAATCAAACTAAGCACGCCTAATTTATGCCAAAAAAAAAATTATGAAATCTGGCTTTCCCCCATTTTTAATCGCCATTTTGACCTTATTAACCCCTTTATGGGGAAGGCCAGCATATTTTTGCAGACTCAGCACACTTTTGGTATGATAAAATACTATGCTGGACCAATCAATTATTGTAAAAGTAATAAATGCAAGTTATAAAAAAGAAATAGGATACAGATTCATAGAAACAGTTAACTTGTATGTTGACCGTCTAAACTGATGAACTATATTAAAGTAGTATATAACATAACACGTTCTCATAGTACTTGTTAACCCCATTCAAATCTCATTTTGTTACAACAAACAAAATTCATGGGAGCGAAATTTATTTCGTGGATACAAAGAACTAAAGCCAAATTCTCGTGTTTTGGCCCTGTAAATCTGTGAAAATTAAATTTCGTTCATTTGAAGCAATTTTTTTGTAAACACTTCTTTACAAATTTGTTTTTACATTTCTGCCTCGAAAATTTTCCGGGAAACATCACGGACGCTTTTATAAGTGCTAAAACCGGACGCGGTATGGCAAAATCGGTCATTTTTACAGATATGCTCAACTATTTGTGTTGATTTCATATGGGCGCCAACTTTAAACCAAAATAAGAGTTAGCACACAAGTAAACTGAGGAATACCGAATAATAATATATCGGTTTTGTGTTGGTTCAAGTGTGGCGCCATACTTTTTATAACTATTTTTAATGTCTTGGTGCACACCGGATTTGCGTTTTATACTTAGTTTGAACATAGTTTATTGTGTTAATTACAAAAGAGGATAAGATACAAGTTCTTACAACGTACATGTTCCTTTCCTAATGATAATACATACAATTTTATGGAACGCCTCAACTGCCTTATGTTAATAATCTTCATAATATGATGATACTTCAACATTACATGATGATACTTCAACATTACGTGATGATACTTCAACATTACGTGATGATACTTCAACTTTACATGATGGTACTTCAACATTACGTGATGATACTTCAACATTACATGATGGTACTTCAACATTACGTGATGATACTTCAACTTTACATGATGGTACTTCAACATTACGTGATGATACTTCAACATTACATGATGGTACTTTAACATTACGTGATGGTACTTTAACATTATATGCTGATACTTCAACATTACATGCTGATACTTCAACATTACATGCTGATACTTCAACATTACATGCTGATACTTCAACATTACATGATGGTACTTTAACATTATATGCTGATACTTCTTCATTATATGATGGTACTTCACTATGCGGTGGTTCTAAAAATAGGGAAGCGTCGCCTTTGGGATCGAATTACGCTAAAACTCAAAATACGTGGATCAAGATACTCAACAAATACTACTGTTTCATTAAGTGTTGTCTTTTTAGAAGGGTCATTTAAATTTTATAGAATGGATGCTTGGTGAGACCAATGGGGCTCCCCATCAGCGCATAAAAATCAGGGGGTACGAAAAGTCCCCCTGGGGATTTTTGGTCCAAAAATGTGCATTCAGAACCCAATCGTTTGGCGCTTGGTCAGAGTGGACTGCTAAAAATATTAATAGCACCTAAACAAAGACTTCTGTCATTTATGTTAGATTAGAATCATGGGGATTGATGGGCTCTTCCTGAAGATCAACGTGTAGGAGTGGGCAATGTAAGCACTGATTTGTTCAAAAGTACAGTTACTGCTAAAATCAGATGCAACAGCAATACAATGCTTTATCCTTTGCATGGGGCCGAGATCTTATAAGCTGCATGTGTTGTTGTCATATGCCTTAATACATTGCACCAAAACAAATCGTATGTTCCGACATTATTTTTATTCAGTAGAGATCCTCTCTTATGAGCTGCACTGTGTACTTCTTCAGTGCCAGCAGAAGTTTTTACATGTATTTTGGCAGATGCGCTAAGTTACTGAAATTTTGCAATATAAGCACTGTAAATGCTTCATGAAGCCAAACTCTCTTTTTAACCAACACGCATTTTGTGGAAACATACATAATATATAAAAAAAAGTTTTAACGAACTGACCATTCAAATAATATGTTGATGTTTTTGTTTTCAACAATGTACCAAGTATAAACTTAAGGAATGTTGCAGTCACTTATTTTTTAAATCATTATTTGATGGATAATTGAACAAAATAAGGGAATTAAAAAAATATCTGGTTGAACGAGGTTAAAAGCATACATTCTCCACTCATATTTCCCTCTGTATGAATATAAAAGAGAATTTTGAAGACAATCTTAGTGTTGATTCAAATGCCTTATGTTTAGAAATACAGTGTTTATTTGCTTTCATTCTGAAGTTAAGTACAACAATCCCTTTATTTTGGCAGAGGGTATACACGGTGTAATAAACCTGCTGAACTTCAATATTTTTGCATATTTTTGGTCATCGAAGCGGTCACGATCCAGTTGATATAGTCTGAAGGTTAAAACTGAACACGCTCGTAAATAGGCACCGTCACAAAGATATATAAACCCTTCGATTTCGTGGTCTTTGGATTTTATGCATTTATTTCTTATTTTATGTGCATATTCTGTTTGCAAATAATAACATTGACCTGCTTATTATATGTAAGTATTCTCCTAGCTTGAAAAAAGTGCGTAAAATTTGATGATTTCATCGTGACCGAGTAAAAAACAGCGAGACAAGATGTACGTCCACAGAGGTGAGATCTCTACAGCATTGTGTTTCACTGAAAAAACAGAGAAATCTTTTACTGCAATTCCCTGCACCAATTCAGATTGATTTACACGGGCTGTTACATTTAAAATTAATATTTTAAAAAGAAAAACACATTAATTGTTTGTTTTACTTAGAGTCTAGGGAATTCTCTAATTGCAATTCCCTGCATCAATTTTGATTGATTAACATAGAATGGTACATTATAAATGAATAT
>WFKH01003881.1:63786021-63800670 GCA_016163765.1 Magallana hongkongensis
ATTAACATAGAATGGTACATTATAAATGAATATTTTATACAGAAAAATATATTGTGTTTTGATTAAAATTCAGAGAACTCTTTTACTGCTATTCCCTGCACTAATTTAGATTGATTAACAAGGAATGGTACATTATGAAATGAATATTTTAACGACTTCTTTCGTTGAAATCATCATCCTTCATCGATTGTGGTTTATTTTGATTATTTTTTTTTTACTATTTTTTTTTTCACTATCTTTTTAAATGTACTGATGTATATATATCCAATTCAAGGGTTATATGTTTACCAAAATATTTCATAACAAATCCAAATGTTGTTAAATTTGAAACACTGTTTAATGTCACAAACAAAAACCAACTTATCAATATTTGTAAACTATTAGTTACTATATTTGAGAGAGTTAGCTCTCTTGGTTAAACTATATCTGTTATCCCTTCATCATGCCTGTACCAATGATTTTCATCTATTATATTGTAATTTGTACATACTGTGCATATGCATTTTCTCTTCACTGTTTATTCAGTTATGAGAATAAAGTTCATTGTCATTGTCATTGGTACATTTTAAATTGATATTTTATATAGATGTTTACAGGCAATTTGTGCGTGCAATCAAACGTAGCTGTACTACTTAGTCACCCCTAACATTGTCCGACATTCCATTTATCATTCAGTTAGATGGATCATAGATCTAACAATTTCATTTTGATATTTTGATATTGTAAATGTATGTGCTTTAGACTCCAAGAAATAAGAATACATCCCCCGATACATATTTATGAAATTTTGCAATATTACATTTTGCGTTGATCTCAACGAAAATATTATAACATAAAATGTAATAATTACTTATGATCACTCAAAACCTGCCAAAATGTATCATGATAACAACGAATAATACACCAGTAATCAAGACTTTACCGATACTGGTACCGGACCAGTATATCTTATTTTGTACATAACAAATTAGACACAGTTTAAATGTTTGCTTCCTTATATCACCTCTTCCTATCAAGTTATAATATTATACGAATCATAGAGGACTTTGTACTTTCTAGTGCCATATAAAAATATTCGAGAGCCATTCATCACCTATACATGTATATTATTAAGTGAAAACATTGCAAACATCAAATAAAATATGTATTTTTTTAATTAATAAATATTCTATAATCTATTTATTTACTGTATACAGTACCATATAAGTCAGCTATTATTATAGCATTGATCAAGCTGCACGGGCACTGCAATGTACATGCTATTAATTAAGACACATAAATGCGTAACTAACGTACATAAAAAAATTATTTTTTGTAATTTTCATTGGTTGTAAGAAAATCACGTGTCATATTCTGTCCCTGGACAATGAATCTTTATCGTCAACTGACCTTGATTGTCTGCCTTGGATGCTTAGTAATTTGGTTGTCCGAATGTACCACATAAAAATATGATTGTCTAATCGGATGATTATATAATTTAACTATTATGGAAATCATTGTACAATAAATATTTGGCTATAATGACCCATGTCAAGTGATACCAAGAAGCGGATCCTGCGGGGTGTCTTAAAATAATATATTAATAAAGTGCTATCAGATACGGTGCAAAATACAATGTACACCCCTCCTCGTTTGATATAAAAATCTTTATGCAGTTATATGCAATTGACGTTGCATTTAATACAATAGATAATGCCAAAAAAATTTGTAACAATAAAGAACAAGCCGAAAAAGTTTGTAATTTTTTCAGTCAGCTGCAACAAAAAAGATTTTGAACCATATGCATGTAAAATAAATTTAAGTTTAGATTTTTATCCCTGTCCTCTCCTCTAGATATCCTGCCATATGGGTTTGTTTTAAGGTCAGACGAGACCTATCTTCCATTATTTTCTATTTTTTCTATCCCCACAATGTAAAGATTTTAACAAAGTAATTCCATAATGATATTTTCATGTTTCATGATACTTCTTTTATCTAGATATAAAGTGTTCAATTGAAAATACTTATTATGACTTTATTTATAAGCATTCAAATGCAATTTGCATGCTATTTTAAGAAAAATTCTAAATATTCTAGCTCCAAAAATAGCCTGGTAATGTACCTTGAATTTTTGGGTATTATCAAGTGTAAATGTTAATAAACAAGGAATAAAATATCAAGGAAAATTATATAAAATTGAGGAACGTATCGTGTGTCCTTAAAACTCCAAATTCAAAAAAAAGGTAATAGAGTGAATTTTAAAGAATGAACAAAAAAAATCTGATTCAACATACAAATTCCATCAATTGTGTAAACTGTTATTTGTTATTTCACGCGCTTGCACGGTATATCATCTACTAGTGAACAAAATCAAAATCCCTACTGTTGATATCTTGGTTCTGTTTACTTGCTTGTTCTTGTTTATTGTTGTTTTGAAATGGGATAATGTTTAAAATCTCATAGTTTAGACAAATATGTTTCGATAGAGAGTCCCAAACCAGCTTCATATTTATAAAGTTAACGTCGTGATGACGTCAAAATGTCATAACACACACTATATTAAGAGGCTGGTAAAAATAGAACGAATAGAGATAACGACAAAAAGTAAATTACTTTAGAAAGCAAATATTGTGACCTACAATCCCATAAAAGATGACAAATTTTTGTGACAGGGCCGATTTCCATAGTTTCTGGCTGTAGTCCTTTATTTTGTGACCACGAACTTTATTTCGTAGTCAAGACTTTTATTTCGTGGGAACAATTTTATTTCGTGGGAACGAATTTCATTTTGTGGCCACGACTTTTAACTGTGGCCACGAATTTTTATTTCGTAGGAAAGAAGTTTATTTCATGGCCACAAATTATATTAAAATATTTCAAGCATGTGTCCTAAAGCGGCCACCCTATATTTCAGATTTGTAATTTACTGTAAAACAATAAAACATAATACTTTGTAAAACATTGTCTGTCCCCCAGCAACGACCGAAAACGCCCTAAATCAGAGACTATTGTTTTGTATATATAGAAATATAGGGCTTTTGAAAGAAATCTTTAGGACGATAGCAACATTTTAAAAGTCGAAGAATCGTTGTAGCAAAACACTTGTGAAAAATTAAGGCATCACAACTAACAGAAACAGTATTTTTACGCTACCTATTATCGAGATGTCACATTTAAGAATGTACGGGACACTTTCATTTTGTGAAGTACTTTGTTTCGAAATGAGCAATAAATTAAATTATCCCCACATGAATATCTCAATGTGGCTCACGCCAACTGTTAACAATATACATTTTCGTAATTTAATTCAGTTAATTCCTACGTTAAAAAAAACCCTGGTCAAAACGTACAAAATGTATAAAATCTCTAATATTGAGGTCCATTTAGCGCCCTGGTGCCTAAAAATTGGTGCTTATATCGCTCTTTTTGCGCCGGATTCCATCAAGAGGCACTCATACTCTTAAGGAGCTGGTGTTGGTTTGATGGCACAATTCCTTGTTATAATTTTCCTTCTGAAGAAGTACAATGCTACAATTTGTAAAAATGATATGCAAGTATCCTCATATAGAGTAGATTCTATATTGTTCAAACCGTAACCCCAGACCAATACTGGGGTCCCAGGAGGTGTTCAAGGTTCAACATAGAAATGGATAGGAAGAAATGTTCAAAAATCTTTTTATGATCAATAGCAAAACCCTACAATATGTGATCTAACTATACAAGCATAGTTTCTTAATTGTTTAAGCTGGGAGACAAAAGACTATACTGGGGCCCCGGGAGTGGTGAGGTGTTACAAAATTCAAAATACAAATGCAAAAATGACGGCTTTCTATGGACCAATAAGAGTTCCGGATTTTTCCTAGATATATGATATTGATTCATATCATCACGTCAAACTCAAAGTTATGCATTAGAAATGTCATTTATCATTGCAATGGATAATATGAAAACTAGGAATGAGAATACGCGAAAGCGTAAAGACAGGTCTTTTTTAATCTCAATACATTATTAGAAATGTCATTTATCATTGCAATGGATAATATGAAAACTAGGAATGAGAATACGCGAAAGCGTAAAGACAGGTCTTTTTTAAGCTCAATACATTATGCACTTCAAAACCTAAGGAACATCAACAGAGCCGTGACTGCCACCAATTGCCCTTAGTCTTTTGCGAAAATATTGAATTTCGTGCTTTTTTTTGCGTTTGTATCGATGCAAATTGTAATAACGCAAAATGTAATTTAGTGATTAAAACAATTTTCGTTATTTTTACATATCTCGTTTCTGAGTTTTCGGTTTAAAATCGTTTCTTTACATTTAAATCAGGGAATGTATTTTTAATTGCTCTTACCCCAAGAAATATTTTTCCAGGATTTTATTGAAAAATTGATGTAAAAATGTTAATGCCGTTGACGATGACGCGGACAAAAGCTGTGCACGTCCTATTCAGAAATTAAAGCTCTTCAAAGCTGAATTTAAGTCATAACAATATTTTGTCGCCATATTATTATTAATTGTTCCTTAACTCCCACAGGGTTGTATGGACCGGTCAAAACAAATACGGTCGGTTGCTTTTAGATCGAGACTTTCATATTGCATGGTTTTCTAAGTGCATCGAATATATGCGCAGTTTTAACGAAGTGTTTCCCGCTTTCATCATTTTGTAAACCAAGGCACTCTATCCAAAATAGCATTTCAGGTTGTAATATCAATAACTAAGAACTTGTGATCAGTATTTCGGTTTATCAAAATAGACGCTCAATCTCTGTACGATCTACTCCAGTTTATGGTGCGCGCATGACAGTAAACGACATCGGACCGAAATTCAGAATATGAGAGTCTCGATTTTAGTCTGTTTTCTCATTGGATATCCCCTGCCAGTGCACATAATGTGATGTTTTCTTCAAAACACGTTACATGTATATTATATCTTGCCCTTGCGTCCTTTTTATTAACATGTTAAAATAAAAAGGTGTATCTGAATCCTGTGGAGCATGAATAGTGTCCTTATTCTCATTTAGCGGTTGTGTAGCATAACATAACACATGACTTTTTTCAAAGAGAGGTTTAAATTGTGTCCTACATTAAATCATACAAGATTAACGTATAACATACACAATATACTCATGATCAGTACCTGAACAAAACAAAGACGGTGTTTAGAATTTAAATGAGGCATTCTGAAAACAACCAAAATAAATCGGAAAACTTGAAATAAATTGTAAGGAATTGTTTTTAGCGTGCATGAAATTTGCGCGATGTTTTCGAAAGCCTCATCGTTTCGAATATTTCTTATCTTATTTAAATCAGGTTTTAAATAATCTGCATCTGGATTGCAAAAATAAGTCGCAAACCAGTTTATCTACGTTTAATCATGAAATAAACCCGTCGCTAATAAAAGTTGCTTACAGTATTATACTAATTGGTATGAGGAGGTTACAAGCTGTTGTATGCTATAACCATATCACTTTTGTTTGCATGAGATTCTTCTATCTCATAAAATCAAAAGGACTCAAATGAGTTTCATTTAGTCCCCTGAACTTATGATAATTACTGTTGATGCACAAGATACTAGTGAAAAATACGTGAATTGAGATATCTATCAATATGATCATTATGCATACATGTATGATTAGACAAAGTACTACAACAAATAACAAATCTTCTATAAAACTGAATTTTCGTTAATATGTAACATTGCATACGTTTAGATCAGTCAGTGTTTGACGAATTCATTACAAAATGGTGAAGCAATTACGCCCTTCACAGAACCAAGGTTTCTGGTTGGCTGTAATAACATTAAAAACCAATGTTACTTGCTTAGCAAAGTCAAAAGCTATACATATGGTAGAGCAACAAATTTGAAGGGGTGTAGTAAAACGTTCATCACAAATTTTCACAAACAATATTTGCGAACTTTAACAGATACAATCATATATAAGGATGATTGTGTTAGGGACTTATTTTGAACGTTTTGCTGTTTTTATGAGTTGTTTCTTTGTTTGTGATATCATGACACTTAACAGAAATTTTTATTTTGAGAGAGATGATACTTTCAAAGATCTGCTTTCTATCACTGGAAACGCTTACTACATTGAGACCAAGTATGGCCTTAGTCAGATTGAGTGTGGTAGTCGGTGTGTATTTTGTGCCGGATTTCTGTATAACAGTGGGGCAGGAACTTGTCATCTTCTGAAAACTCGTCTCGTCGAGAGATATTTTAATAGAAGTCGTGTCGATATCGTGTGGGAGCTTTATAACACTTTGAATGGTGTGTAAACAATACTAAATAAGCGAGATAAAGTCTTCAATGAACATTTATAGTAATGTATTATAAAAATAAAAACGAATTCAATAACACTTTCAGACAACAACATATTTAACAAATTTAAAACTTCTAAGGAATATTTTTGCTTTGATTGAGAGTATACATAAAAGGAAGAAGCTAGTTTAAAGTGGTGCTCTATTAAGCAAGAAGTCAAAACTTGTCAGGACAAGTCAAAAAATAATAAAGTCAATAATGTAAGAAATAATAATAGATTTAAAGATAAATTATAATGTTATTGGCATTTACTTGAAACTTTAAAAGAATGCGACAAATAAAATATAAACAAAACATCTAATACTGTACTTATTTCATTCATTACTTATCAGATATTTATATTTCACAATACTTGTGCAGTATGCAGTTCGGGATGGCACCTCTACAACACTCACTGTTATACGTATGTGAAGATAAATGCAAACTGGACAGAAGCAAAGGTATCTTTTATTGGTGTAATGAATCAGGTTTTCATGTATGCAGGGAAACTAGATATTAATTAAAAAATATTTTGAAATTTAACTTTCTTGCGAACCTTTCAGTGTAATAGTTACCATTTATTGAATTTGAAGTTACAAATCAGCTAAAAACAAGTCAGTACTACCGATCAAATCACTATAATTAAGAAGATTACAAATCAAGCGTTGTGACATGTAATAGTGCATGCGTGTCATCATTTGTATAGTTAGTTCATTCTTGCATTTTTAGAATGTAATCATTTTGTATTTATTTACCCAAGTCAAGCAAGTCTTTATAAAACAAATACACCGATTTTAAGAAAGAGAACAAGAGAAACAGGGTAAAGAAAAGAAATAAGAAATAAAATAAAATCTTGACATTTTTACAGGATTACTGTGAGAGATTTGGTGGCTATCTTGTTAGAATAGAAACAATGGAGGAAAATGAATGGATAGCAGAAACATTGAAAAAGCATGGTAGGCTTTCATAAATCTTCATTTTATGTGAAGCATGGGCATTTTCAATCTAAATCATGAAAACAGAAAACAAATTAAAGATTAATTTTGAATCATAAGTACAGTTTGGTCAATGTTTATAATACTTCACCAGGTAATTTGGAATGTTAAAACTTTTGTTATAAAGTCTCAAACTAGTACATGTAACAGGCAAATGTAATTATAATTATTAATCAAATATTTTAAGACCAATAAAAAGGTAAAATGATGTAAAAACATTTATTCTAACCATTCAGAAACATGCATTAACTGTTGTGTTACGTGGATCGGAGCAAGTGATCAGGTTAAGGAGGGTGTATTCAAGTGGACAAACAACGAAAACGTTGTATTCGCCAACTGGAAACAATGCCAACCCGATGACAACGATGGCATGGAAGATTTTGTGTCGATGTGTTACAATGGTCAATGGAATGATGAATCTTATGGGGAAGCTTTAAATGCTATCTGTGAAAAAAACATGATAGCTGGATAATCTTTGAAAAAACCCCCAGAGTTCTCTGTTAGTATTGACTAAATGTCTCTGTAGGTACCGGCTGGCCGATGGCTGTCTGCTTAAATTTTCTTTGAAAATTACGCACTATGAAAATATTACGCTGTCAACTAAATAAAAAGACCCGAAATTGTAATTTATACATTTAAATTTTCAGTGCGCCGACAGTCTTAATGATAGAAAATCTTAATGTACACTCATTAAATCATTATTAAAAACATATTTGACTTGCTGATTATGTTTTTTGCTACATGAAATAACTAGAGAGAGAGAGAGAGGAGAGAGAGAGAGAGAGTGAGAGAGAGAGATTGTTCAGGTGTGATATAAATAGCAATTAAAAAATTCTGCGAGCTTCAATTAAAACTCATAGGGGAACCCCCTCCCCATTACAAACGGGCATGCCATTTTCCATATCGATTTCTGTCCTTGGTCTGTTTACAAACATGTACAGGCACGGTACATGTATTTAGACAGAGACAATGATACCGACAAATCGTCACTTATTCATTATAATTTTGAAATACAAGTACAGGTGTATTTCATTACAATCTACAGTTTCTTATAATGTTTTATATAAATAAGATATGCCTTTTTATCTTTTTTAAAACTACATGTAATCAGGTAATTGAATGCTTCGTAGAAACTTGGGTTAATTTTTGCTTGTTAAAGCACTGACGAGAGTTCTTATTAATGAATAAATAGAAAGAAAAATTGAGAATTAATATGTGCTGAGAAACCTTTGACAAAAAATTGCTCGAAAACTTTGGATAAAAATAAACTAAGTCGTCATTTAACAGGAAGTTGACGTCTGATTGGTAAAATTGAAAAACACCATATGACATACCTAAACAAAGAGTGTGTTAAAAGTTAAATGTTGCTGAGAAAAATGCGACAGATATTTTTTTACGGACAAACAGACACACAGACAAACGGAGCGGGGAATAAAATTGTTGTGACTAATTTTATTAATTCACAAGGACAACATTCGGCCGTTTTTAATTAAATTGAGGTTAAAGTAATGAAGTATTGATTTCTATCTCAAACCCAATATGTTGGGTTGCCGCACGAGAACGTCGACCATTCCAGACCCAATATGCCGCACACAAAGGGTTAATAATGAACTGAAATACAACATTAAGTCAGATTCATTAGTCAGTCTATAAGTGTGTGTCATAATTTTTTCCGAACAAAGAATAACCAGTGTGTACTTATTACCTTCTAAACGGATTATAATGAAACTTGCACATTCATTAAAATTGTGATAACACATGTATCTACTTTTTTCCAGACACCGAAACATAAATATTAATACATCAAATAAGAACTATTTAAACATTTAATCAAATAAGGTATAAAACTGTTTAGGCTCTGTGCTATATGTCGCTTATGAGAATTTTTTTAAATTTTTTTTGCAAAATGGGCTCCTTAAAAGTGTCATATTGGGAACAAATAAAACAGGTCAAAATATACCCAGAGAGGTTCCAGATGCCACCTCCTGAAATGTAAATTTCAAAAATATTCCGGGGGAGGACCCCAGTAGCCCCTATTGCCTCCATCGGGCCTCACTTCGGGCCATCGGCCCTCAACAGTGCCCCCTATTTTTTCCTTCACTTACTCTAAATATTAATGCGATTGTACTATTATAGGTGATTGCGCCCATGAGAAAAGATTTTATATGGCATTTTTGACAAAACAGAGAAATAACGTCACAAACAGTTGACGTTTATTTAATAACGTTCCCCGAAAAGTGGAAAACATAAAGGGCGTTATTTTCATAACGTGTAGTATTTTTTACCTGATTTTTATTAATTCAACACGTGTATTTGGGGTTCACTCTTTATTTTGGGTTAACTCTTTAAGGTATATTGACAAATTCAGTTTGTTTTTACTCTCATTTTATGTTAGATTTATCGAAATATACTAGCTCAAATATAGCTACATTTTAAATAATAGTTCAGAAAATGTTTTGTTATTAATTTTTATGTACATGTTTATGTGTTTATTTCCGTAACATAATGTCGATATTCAGAAACAGCAAATGCTAAATTATTCAGATTATCTGATATTGCTTGATTTCAAAAAAGGAAAATTTGGGATCTAACAAATAATATCATTCTTTAGCAATGACTGTTGATGTTATTCTTTTCAACAATGTACAATAAATAAACTTGAAGGTACGTTGCACATACTTTACAGTCAATTATTCTTTTAATCTTAATTTGATGGATAACCAAACAATTCAAGGGAATTCAAAAATATCTGGTTGAACGAGCTCAAAAGCGGAAGTCTTCACTCATATTTCCCCTTTTATGAAAATACCGTATAGCCCTTTTTGGCGGGACACAAATTTGGCGGATTTTGGCCTATAAGCTATATTATTAATTTTGGTGGATATAATTTTGGTGAATTAATTTCCCTTCATAAGAATTCTACTGTCATATTTTTAATAGCTAAGAAGTTAATATACTTACGCAAAAACTCTAACTCATCATTACATGTACACGGTGGTAAAATTTGAGGTCCAATCCCGACTTCACACACTTCGATATTTCCAACAAAAATCACTTAACAGTAATTAGTAGAAGTATGAAAAATGTATGCCTAATTAACAATCAGTAAATTTAATTTCATTGTTAGTAAAGATACCATTATTCAGACAATTATCTGCACCTGAGTCGGTAATGGATCATGCGTCTCCTAAAACAAAACACAAGCTAACACCCCTGTCATTAAGGTTAATTACTCAATTGAACAGGGAATAGTGATATGGTGTTATTAAACAATTAAGTTTTATTATACTTTCATGTTAAATACTGAAATCTGATTGGTTTAGACACAGTTGATAATCCGTTCTATTACCCTCAGCGTTAGCAACACGGGTAACACTATATAAATAGTGCCTGTTTGGGAGGGTAACCGTTGAAGCGGAGGTTGACAATGGTTTTCTCGGGGTGTCAATTTCAACGGTTACCCTCCCAAAAGGGCACTATTTATTTTATTATAATGAATGTCTTAATTTTAGAGAAAATTTTACTGCTTTTATATAGAAATGACGTGAATTTAACGGCGAACCGTACGCGCATAATTTACGCGCATGTAACAATTCGTTCTATCGGCCCGTTGCCAAGCGTGTTGCTAACGCTGAGGGTAAGAGAACGGATTGTCAACTGCGTCTAAACCAATCAGATTTCAGTATTTAACATGAAAATATAATAAAACGAATTGTTCCATGCGCGTAAAGTATGCGCGTACGGTTCGTCGTAGAATTCACGTCATTTCTAAAAAAAATTCTCTAAAATGAAGACATTCAGTATAATAAAGTAAATAGTGCCTGTTTGGGAGGGTAAGAGTCGAAATTGACACCCCGAGAAAACCATTGTCAACCGACGCGAAGCGGAGGTTGACAATGGTATTCGATTTATATGGTTTTTAGTATAGAATATCGATGTATATGTAATACGTTGAAGAAAACAAAATTAACATAAAATTATTTTGAAAAAACACCCCACCCCAAGAAATGTAAGTGTGAAGTATTCATATTCCTACGCTAGCTGCCTCCTCAGTCTTTTTCATTCTTCGATTGAGAATTTTTTCACTAATGAATATTGCCTATATTATTATAATAATTGTATTACTTTCATGATTATTGTTCGTTAGTTATCACACAATCTCCTTTAATTATTTGTTGTGTGTGAATTTGTGTTATTAAGGTCTTCCGTTTCCAACGGAAGACCTTATTGTTTTCATACTGTTTCTTCTTATTATTATTAAGGTCTCCCGATTCCAACGGAATTCTGAATAGATTTTCTTGAAATTTTCAGGGATGATAGACAATGATAATATCTCGAGGCGTTTTTCATTTTTTCAAAATTCGTTTCTGGCCGTCCGTTTCCTGTCCCGCGACAAAAAGCTTGTCACCTCGAGATCTCAAAAACGATAAAGACTTGAACATTCAAACTTTGTGGGATGAAAGAGCTATAGCTGTTTCTGTGTTTAAATTATTTTGTTTTGTTCTTTGTAACTTCCGGTCGTCACCGGAAGCACTTCAAAAAATACTTATTTTACGTATTTAATTTATTTTTCATAGAATGAATATATTAGTATAAATGCTCACATATGTCATCTATACGATGTTAAATAAACCAAAAAATTCTACTTCTGGTGAGATATCTTAATTATCTCAGTTAGCTTTTTTAAACAAAATTTTGCACCAGCGAGATCTCAGAAACTGTAAATGATCAAGACATTAAACTTTCATGGATGATAGACATTTGATTGAAGATGTGTTTAACCGGTTTCTTTTTTTTCAACCGTCACTTCCGGTCAACACCGGAAGAGTTCAGACAAATCAAGCTGTTTATCAGTTTAATTGTTTTCCTTGGGTAGTTTTAGTTAGCTCGATAAACAATTATGTACGATAGGCAAGTACACAAAAAATATTAAGTCTTTTTTTTAGCACTTCCGTTTGTCTGTTTCCTGTCCCGAGACAAAAAAACCTTATTTCGACGAGATCTCAAAAACGGTAACGACTTGAACAACCAAACTTTGTGGGTTGATAGACTTATGTATGTACATGTGTTTACATTATTTTTTGTTTATCTGGCATAACTTCCGGTCGTCACAGGAAGTTTTGATTTTTAAAAAATATTTTGATTATTTAGCATGGAAGTATCATTTTAGCAATGGAAATACAAAAGACCATTTACACATGGTTAAATAAATGAAAAAATTCTTCTTACGGCCAGACATCTCAAATATCTCAGGTAGCTTTCTTTTATAAAAATTTTGTACCTGCGAGATCTGAGAAACTGTAAGAGATCAAGATACAGAACTTATATGGATGATAGACATTTGATTGAACGTGTGTTGAACGGGTTTCATTTGGTCGTCCGTCATTTTCGGTTCTCACCAGAAGTGTTCAAGCAAAAGAAGTTTTTTAAGAGATTATATTTTTTAACAGTTTATTCAGTGTGATAAACAGTAACATACCGTGGGTAAATGTACTCAAAATATCTACTTTTAATTTCTTTAATCACTTCTGTTTGTCCGTTTCCAGTCCCGAGACAAAAATCTTTTCTGAACGAAATCTCATACCAAACAAAAACTTGAACGTCCAGACTTTAAGTAAAGACAGAACAATGTATGAAGATATGTTTACTATGTTCTGGATGATCTGGCGTAACTTCCGGTCGTCACAGAAAGTACTCAAAAATTGACTTTTTGTCTTTTTGTTCTGTTATACATAGAAATGATTACTGGGAAATTCCTTTACAGTATATATCATATCCATTTTCTTTTTACAAGACAGATGCATTGTTTTTACAGATAATACATGAGGAACGGAAGACCTTTTTGTTGCTATAGCAACAAGAGTCTAGTTAAGGTCTTCCGTTTCCATTGTAGAAGAGAATGTTTGTATTGATGATTTAAGCGATTCCATTAATCAAAACACCAATGTCTGTCCCCATTAAGGATCTAGAGGGCTGGCCCCTAAAATATTCAATCATTTGTATCTCAAAAATGAACAACAATTTTAGATAGGTGTATAAACAAAAAATGTAAGTATTCATAAGACCTTTCGTATAAAATCAAGAAAAAGGGGCTGGCCTCTTTAATTAGGGGCCAATAGACTCGTAACGTCTATTACAAATAACTTAAAAACGATAAAGATTTCGTAATGCATTATAGAAGCACAGTTGTTGATTGTAACAATATATATCTGAAAACATCAATGCCACACCCATTTATTACGTAATTAGGGATTTGAAGGGGCCACAGTTCTCAAACTTTGATACAATATATCCAGAGAACGAGATATGTTTTGTTAAGCATTGTAGAAGAGAAAATGTTTGTATTGATGATTTAAATCGATTCCACTTATCAAAACACCAACGTCTGTCCCCATTAAAAATCTACAGAGCTGGCCCCTAAAATATTCATTCAATTGTATCTCAAAAATGAACAATTTAAGATGGGTGTAAGAATAAAAAATGTTAGTTTTTGAGAGATATTTCGTATGAAATCAACAAATTAAATTTTAACTTTAATTAGGGGCCAATACACTTGTAAAGTCTATTACAAATTACTTAAAAACGATAAAGAATTCGTAATGTATTAAAGAAGCAAAGTTGTTAATCGTAACAATATCTATTTGAAAAATTCATCACCACAACCTTTTATGACGTAATTAGGGATTTATGGGGCCAAAGTCCTTAAACTTTGACGGTATATATCTAGAAAAGAAGATATATTTTGTTAAGCATTGTAGAAGAGAAAATGTCTGCATTGATGATTCTTATCGAATCCACTAATCGAAACACAAATTTCTGTCCCCATTAAAGATCTACAGGGCTAGCCCCTAATATATTCAATCATTGATATCTAAAGTTTTATCGATAATTCATCCTATCGTTTTAAAAAATCGAACGGAAGACCAACTCGTTACTCGTAACGAGATCATATCTAGTTTCTTTTCTTTATTTTTAAACGACAGAATGGTTACGCAACACTTGCACTATATTTCTGATCGCACGTGTGTAGACTCTGTTTAAGCACAGATGTGTACACTGTTTGCTAATGACGGGTGGCAGTATTCCATACGGACATGAAGAACTTTATACGCCAGTTTCTTAACAAGTTCAGTGATTTAACTTAGAGATCGGCTGAGCACAGTGAAGATACAAGTAATTTAAAAGTCGAATATCTTTGATATGGGGTAACCCATATCTATTCTTGTTTATTTATATAGTGTACATCTGTATCCGTGACATCGTGTGCATGTAACAATTGCCCTTTTTCATAAAGCTCACCGACTTTGAAAACAAAAATATGAAAAAAATAATCTACAAAATCTACATAAAAGTACTTAAAGCTGCATGGTCCGA
>WFKH01003881.1:63807719-63838615 GCA_016163765.1 Magallana hongkongensis
AGATAGATAGATAGATAGATAGATAGATAGATAGATAGATAGATAGACAATTTAATATTGAAACCCTTTTTCTTCTAGAATGGTTGAAAGAGGACGATGTGATGATAGTCGATAGAGGATTTCGAGATGCAGTCACTTTCATGGAAGAAAAAGGTCTTCAGGTACATATGCCATTTTATCAACCAAGGGGAAAGAAACAACACTCCACAACTGAAGCCAACATATCTAGGATGGTTACGAAAGTACGAGGGGTTGTGGAAAGTGCTAAAGGTAGGCTGAAACAGTGGAGACGCCTGGATAAGGTAGTTCCAAACAAACTCCTTCCGCAAATAGGAGACTGTCCGCATTGTATGCGCTCTGTGCAATAAATTCAGACCCTGTCTTGGGAACATGGATCCAGAGTCATCGGAAGTTGCAACTAAAATGTTGGAAAAAGCAGATATGCCAAATACAGTCCAGACTCTGGTAGAAGAAAACAGCCTTTTGACTCGTCGTGCTGTATACTCAGCCATTGAAGCCTCCTCAGACCAGCTGGATGATTTCCCTATTCTCTCTCTTGATGATATGCTTACCATAACACTTGGAATTTATCAAATAAAGCATGCAGAAAACTACTCGAGGGAACATTTAAAAGATGGAGGCAGTTATGAAATCATGGTATGTCATGACTTTCCTTATCTCTTAAGAGTGCAAATTCAGTCTCGACACTCAAGGAACATTCTATATACTCTGCGGATTAAGTATGACTCCGAAAAAGAAGATGTTGATTCTATTTGTGGTTGGTACTGTACTTGCAAATGTGGAGCAAGAATGGTGGGTTGCTGTGCTCACGTGTCAAGTGTGTTGTAGTTTCTTGGTTGGAAACGACATTAGAGTGATGAACCCTTTGCATCTGGATCTGAACCCAAACACTTTTTTCTGAATGCAGCACATCTGAAGGACTCTGACAGAGACACAGTTGAAGAGTAGTACTGCTCAATTGAATGTAAGATTTGTGGCTTAGTTTTGTGATGGTTTTCACATATTTTTTTCTTTCACTTGAAAAAATAATGTAAGTCATTATGATATTTGCAAGAAAGATGTCAGAATTAGTTTTAATCTTAATTCAATGATTTGAAAATGTCTGCATGCCAATTGTATTTGTTGGATATACATGTATACAACTGATGTACATGTATTTAACTCAGACAAGCTTAAGGTATTAAGAAAATATTATGTACAAAATGTTAAAAATAAATTGTTATTGTCAGGATAATGTTTGGTGAAAATATTGAATTAATTATTTCTTTGAAACAAATTCCAAATAGATGTTATTTTATTTGATACAATTTGGATGAATGAACAAGTATTTATGTATGAAACATATATTTTGTTCTATCAACTCTTTAGTGTGAATGAATTTAAGTATTTTTTAAAGTTTAATTATTAAATGAATTTAGTTGCAAATGTATGAATTTGTTGATAGGAGATGTTTGAATTATTAAGTAATTTTGTCCTGAATTATTGTTATAGAATTGTAAGGGAGATTGAGTATTTCTGCTTACTGTTAGTGTAGGTTGCTCTTAGGAGTATATATATAGGAGTACTTGAATGCATGGGTAGATATGTTAATTCATATACATGAACATGTAAATAATAAATGTTCTTTTATATCAACTGTTGTTTGTACTAAACCATTTTTTTTAATTTTGACATCTTTTGAAATGGGTTGGTATAAATTGGTTTCTAGGATAAGCTGTTATTGCTGCATTACTTTGTGTAAAAAAAATGACATCTGAAATCTGACTTTTCAATTCTTGAATTCAAAGCACACCATTGTAGTACGTAACATAATATTTAAAAGAAGCTTTGCTATATTTGAGTATTGCTTTTGATTCTTTGTAATTAATTCATAATGGTTGCTATGGTAACAAGTTAGCTGTTGCTAGGGAGAATTTGTATGCATGTGCTACTGTTATAAACAAATGTATGAAAAAAACTATTCTACAATATACTTTACTGTAGTAATTAAATTGAAACATTTGTTAATATACGTGTTATGAACTTCTTGCTATTGTAATATTGGTTGCTTGGATATGTTTGCATTGTTGCTATGGTTAATTTTTCTCATTGCACAAACAATCACGTCAATTACTAATAAAACTGCATTGGAAATATGTGTCTGTATTTGTAACGTAAAAAACCAAATTTCATAAATTAGAGGACAAAATCACATGCCAAAAAGGGTGAGTTTTCATGGGCCGTTGCTAGGCATCATGACGTTAAAACAGTATACTTAAGTCATAAATTAAAAGGTTGACCCATGTCCACCGTTCAGTATGAAATTGTTGGATTCTGAGAGGGGGCATAAAATGGCCAATACCGCACTTAGTTCTTTTCACATTTCAAAACGTTGTTTTTAAAAGAGCGTGTATTAGGAGGTACCGTATCAATTATTTTTCTTGACGATCTACTTGTGTTTTATTCTGAGTGTAAATAACAACCATGACATATTGCTGGGTACCTGGCTGCAGTGAATACGGAAACATCAATTTCTAAAGGCAATGTGTTTAAAGCTTAGATAGACAGTAGCAATAAGGCGCCAATGCAAGAAAACCATTGTGAATACCAAAATATATTTGTATGGTCCGTCGTTTTTTTCAAAGCACCGTCTGGTACTTTTTCATTAAGTATTTTTGAGAGTTTATTAACCAATTGTAATTATGGTTTTGTTTTTTTTTTTTTTTATAAAACTAAAGCATTTCCATTTTAGAACATAGCTTAAGGTAACTCCAGTGTTTTAGAAATCTGTGTCAAACCAAACATTTTTTAATTTGAACAGTTAAAACAACTTATAAACTTACTATAGAGGCCAAAATATTTTTACTTTTGCACGCTTGTTTTCCTACAGTGAGCTTCAGCTCACAAGGTCCAAAAATCCAACAGCCAAAATTTAACACCATGAAGCATGATCTCATAATTTATTAAATTATACACCAAAATACATCATGTTAGGTTATATTTTAAGCAAATCAATTGATTATCATTAAATCGTAAAAATTTTATTTATTTTCTACAGAAAATATAAAAAATATTACATTTTTTCTTGCCACGACCTTCCCAAAAAAATCACAAAATTGCATATTTTTGGAAAATTCTAAAAAATTATTCAGTTTACATACATTTTTTAAAATTTATTTATTAAGAGTTACATATTGTGTTAACAAAAAAAAACATAGTTTATCAAAATTGACCATCTAGTTTTTGCTTGATAGTCTCTTGAACACGTGTACCCCCATATTGAACTTTGGAAAAAATTTAAATGTACCAAAAAGACACAATCTAACAGTCACTAAAGTTGATATACTCAATGAAACTGTATTATACAAATAAAATTAAGGTCGAGACTGCCAAAAAACACATAGAATTGAGTGCAGTAGTACCCCCCCCCCTACCTTTCTGTCAGATACTTTCTATCCCAGTTTTTAAACATATTTATCTGTAGATTAAACACCAATCAGTGTTATATAGTGTTAATTAATGTTCAAGCTACACAAGTACTTACTTATCCTCTCCTTGTCCCGGAGGACACAGGTCGTCACGCTACATAAACGCAGTGTAATTGTTGGAAGAGAATGCATACAATACGTACAATTATATTACACACTCATTTACCATGTTTACATTTCGCTGTTATCCTTGCTTTCTCCAATCCCTCTAAACGACGGAGATGCGATATTTTAAGTAATTTCCCACTTTTTGACCAAACCATTACTATTTTAAAACACTTGTTGTGCGCCAAAATTATAACCGGAAATTTAGCACGCTGTGTAAAAAAAGAACCGGATCCGAAAGACACTGGAATTACCTTAATATAGTACAGGAAACAACGCTTTCCGGGAGGGGAGTCTCTCACTCAAATATTAATTTATTTAACAGCTGTTTAATTTGGGAGAGGGAGTTAGGTTATAATTTAATAATAATATTCGTATCTATCTTTTCTACGTGTAAAGAGAATATTAAGTATATTAAAGATCTAGTTGGTATATGGGGCAAATTTCTAAAAAAAAAATAACAGAAAAAACTTAAAGACCAAAAAGACCAATCATAGTTTTACATGCTACAGGATGGAAACTATATAATTCACAAATGATAAAGCACAGCTCTAAGACTCGGAAGTTCCATCTATTTTTCCTTTCCGAAAATCTTAGCAATGTTCCACTTCAAGATGTGAAAAAGTTCAAAAGAGGACATAAAAGGAAAAAAACCCAAAACATACTCATCAGACAATGTTCAACATGTAAATCAATTCATTCTGATAAAAAATGTGGAGAATATTGAAATAGATAATGTTGATAATTGCGATGTATGTGTAGAGAGCAATGAAGTTCAGTGTAACCACAGGAGTCGGCGATTTTATCAATTTGTTGTAAATAAATGAGAAACAGGCAAAATCCTACCAGTGAGCTTCGCGAGCGTAGCGAGCGAAGCGACAGGATGGCAACGAGTTTTCTAGATTTTCTTTATTTTGCTATCCAACCGATATTAAACACCAGACATCAACTCCGTGGTGTTGTTTTATCAATTCCTTGCATTTATTTCCCTAAAATTATCCTTCAAAGTCATTTTAATTCCATTTCTGCACATCTTGATCTTAAACAGCGGCCATTGACAATTTAGTGTGACGTCACACTCGCTGGACTTGTCAACATTGGTTCTTTTCTCATGCATTTTTAACATGACATGTTATTATGTGATGAAAAGAAAGGAATTCCACATACCATAGAGACGTTCCAAAGTTGTGTGACATTTTAAGTGTCTTAAATCATCCGATCAAAACGATTTCCATATCTGTTTTTAAATTCCCCGCAAAGGCAAGCACTGGATTACCTCCCTTATTTTTCAAACAAGAATGTTGGATTTAACATAGTATAAGGTAAAGTGTTGAATTATCTTACTGTTGGTTTGATTATTTTAAAACGAAAGCATCAATGCACTTATTTATTTTTCTCTAAATAACACATCTTTCAATTTTATGAATGAAATATTTTCGACTCTGAGTGTGACGTCACACGAAATTGTCAATGGCCGCTGTTTAAGATCGAGATGTGCAGAAATGGAATTAAAATGACTTTGAAGGATAATTTTATGGAAATAAATGCAAGAAATTGATAAAATAACACCACGGAGTTGATGTCTGGTGTTTAATATCGGTTGGATAGCGAAATAAAGAAAATCTAGAAAACTCGTTGCCATCCTGTCGCTTCGCTCGCTACGCTCGCGAAGCTCACTGGTAGGATTTTGCCTGTTTCTCATTTATTTACAACAAACTGATAAAATCGCCGACTCCTGTGGTGTAACTTATCATGCTCAAACTAATAGAGCATTGAGAATTTCTTAAGAAAAAAAATTTGATTTTCTTTCATTGTTTAGGGTCAGCTGCGTATGAGCTGGACTGTGATTGTGCATCATTGCACCTAAACGTTGAATTATTCCCTACAATGATGATAAATCAGTGAAAAAAGGATTTTGAACAACAATTTTTTTAAATTATCTAAATGAAAAAGTCTCAAGAAATTAATAGCCATGTATGTTACCAATTAAAGAAATTGAATATTTGGTAATGTAAAAATTGAGAGTTCATGTCTGACTACTTTCCTCCGCCATTTCATACAACAACGCTTGATGCTACAGAAATTTCCGTCCAGAAACATCTAATGCTGAGAGCCAGTCTGCTGTATTGGCAAATTATAAACATAAAAGTTTGTTGACAGTATCAAGGCAGACTGGGTATAACGGTTCCAATTTTTTCACTTTTTTTTTTTTTTATACAGGTTGGTACATAATGAAATCTACCATTACGCCTTCGGGCTTTAAGGGATTTGATCACGTGACCAAACCGTACTTATATTCTCATATACATTAAAAAATATACCTTATTTCTTATATTTACATTTGTTGCAAATTATGGCAATAGCATTGCTTCATACTTTCATTTTGACTTCGATCAACATAACGTAACAAAAAATATTTTTACAATATTACATGTATTTGATAAACAAAATCTGACAAGACAACACATTTTCTGTTAAATAAAGTAAACTAGTAAACATACTTTAAAGAAAAAAGATTTTACTATTTCTGTTAAAGTTAAAGTAACAAGACAGAAAAAATTAGAGCACATTGTTTTTCCTTGGTTTTAGAGGTAAATGTAATTTGTTTATGGAACGAAACGGACAGAGAAGCAAAAGGTGTTGGATTTGACATGGTAGACATGCATTGTGAAAGGATCATACACGAAAGGTCGGTGATAATCCGATTGCAATTTTTTTTCGAGATGTGTGATAAGACAAACATTGACAATGAGTTTGAGTTTTTTAAAAACTAGTTTGACAAATTGCGAATCTAAAAATTTTTGTGACGCGTTGTTGTGTGGTCGACCTATAAACATGATCCCACGTGAATATACTAGTAAAATATCATTCATAATAATTGCTGTTTTATTTTGAAAAAAAAAATTAATTAAAAAAATTGTATTACAAAAATAATTGTTTTCAACGGAGCTTATCATTAATGCCTAATTATATGTTTTTGACACGAAAAGTCTTATACATACAGTTTCGCATTCATTGCCGTATTCATGGACAAACCCATTATAATTTATTAAAAACAACATCAAAAGCTTAATAAAAGTGAAATTGAAGAAAATGCGATTGGTTAATTCAAAAGAGCATTGTGGTTTTGTTTTAAGTAAAACTTAAAAATCATATCGTGAATGCATGCACTTTCACATATAAACTATTAAAGGCCAAAACAAGACAAAGGATTTTCCATATATGAGAACAATTAAAATGCAATCTTAAGTTAAAACATTTCAACATCATACAGAGAAGTAACGAACTTTAAGTGAGTTTGTTTAAGTTTTCTTATGTGTTTATGTTACTTTTAATTACATGGTTGGTCAGAGCTTGCACGGAGTGACAATTTTTGCGAGTTGTTTTTATTGCGTTCGTCGAAACGTGACGCCATTTTAACGAATACTTTTTGTATGACTTTGTAGTTTAAGAAGTTTATACCGTGTCTCACTTTGCCCATGAGAGTGTCCATGTGTGAAACTGCGTATGAGTGAAGCCTTACATTATTATGGTAAGAATGTTATTTCATATTTTCGAATAACCATTCATTTGTTTTTTATTGAATATATATTATTTATATAATCGTTAATGTGAAAATAATAAAAATGTCTACCATGTAGAACAATTTAGAGAAATGTTTTAGAATTTTTTGAGTTCTTTATTGTTTTAGTAATTTAAAATATTATAGCTTTTTTAAGCGTAAATATATATGGTGTTGTTTATTTATATAGTCATACCATATTCAAGTGCATACTTCTACTATGTATTGACTGGGTGTGACATGACGATGGGTGCGACAACGCCGCCATATTTTGGAGGTTCGTTATTAGGTCAAACTTATATATTACGCAAAGAAGAGCTGGTCTTAAGATTATAGAAAAATATTCAACTTTTTAATTTAAAATATCTGGCTTCTTTTACTTAATAATAGTTCATGGCTTGAAACCCAAATCTAAGAATATAAATCAGTGCAAAGCTTATAAATCCTTTTCACAGAGAGCATTGTCGCTTGTAGAACAGCTCTCATCATTCCATTGACCATTGTTACACAATTGCACACAGTCCTCGTTGCCTTGATCGTTAGGCTCACCGGGAAACCATGGGGTATAGGCCAAGGAATTGTTGTTCACCCATTGAAACATGCCCTCTCTATCCAAGTCACTGGCTCCAATCCACAAATTACAGCAAAAATTAATCGCCGGCAGACATGTATCTAAAATGTTTCAAAACCTCAGTGAATAAGAAATATCCCACCTTTAAAAGAAACAGTAAATCTAAGAAATAAAATATGCAAAAACTGATACTAATCATGTAAAAGTATTGCAGAATGAACCTAATCTCAGAGTATATAATGCATGCGTTTATTAAATAGCCTATGCCAAAATGATAAGTCAAATAGAATGCAGTAGATGCCAAATATGATCTCCGATCCTCAGCAATGTTCGATAACTCTAAATTATCCGGAATTTTTTTTATTTGTACCATAAATCTGCCGTTTATATAGACACATTTAATTAGTCTTGTAGTGTTGATATTAATTAGTCTTGTAGTGTTCATATTTATATATATGCAACTATGTATCGAACTGCTTGGCTCAGTGGCTCCACGGAGACCTACTACATAAAGGTAAAGGGGTTCGATGCACCGGTACAACCGGGGTTTTTTTCCCATTTGATCTCATTTTGTATATTTATTCCATTATATCCATTAAGGCCTAAAATTGCAATAACTTCTTAAAACACATGGATACCATGAACAAAATTATTCTTTTTATTTCATTTATAAAGTTTGAAGGATAAATAACATTTTTATGATGAAAAAAAATACTTTGAGGCTGAGGATCGGAGAATCTTAAGTGAAAACGATTCATGAATAATTCATATAAAACGTCTGATATAAACATGCAATAAGGAAATAAATATCTATATCATTTAACTGATACGCTTTTCTGTCTAGCCTTTACGATGATTGCGAAAATAAAAAAGATGATGATGATTATGATGATGACAGTTTACCTGGATTCCATGCAGGTAAAAATGTTTCTTTAATCCAAGTATTTTCTATTTCTGTCTCAATGATGGCTAAATATCCGCCTTGATTTTTGCAGTGGTTCTGTAGATTTTTTCATTTTTGTTTAAATTGTAAAATTGTTAATTGTTAAATTGTAAATTGCTCAAAGTGTTAAAGAAAATTACAAAGAAATGTTGTTTATCAAATAATTAAAGGTAACTTAAACCCTGGTTTTTGATTCAAACAATGACAACTAATGTTAAAATTCTTTAAAATATTATTATATAGACAGAGGCCTTGACGGTCACCTGAGTGCTATAGCCCATGTTTGGACCTGTTGGGGAGTCTCGTGTTTGCATTTTAAGCTTCATTTTAGAGTTTTAACCCCAATCGGCAACTCCTCTGACTCTTACTCCTGCTTTTTAATATTTGATATTTGCAAACATCAATACATAAGAGGGAAAGGAGAGGGAGCAAGAGTTTGAGGAATCTCGAATTATCTATACCATAGTTCTAAGGGTAAAATAGACCTGCAGATAGGCCTTAAATGGTCTTTTTTTTATAATACTCACAGTTTCAATAGAAATTTAAATTAGATTTTCTAAAAGAGATCACATATTTAATTTAATAAAGCATAGTGACAATTCACAATGTAGTTTTCAAGAAGTTGAAAATGTAAAATTGTTAACGGAGGACCAACGGCCAACGGCAATAGGTTACCCAGGTGACCGATATAAATACATGTGCACTATATGACCATATTTGTCAACGCTTTCTCATTAATAGAAAACTTCAACCCCTGCCCCATTTGGCAGTGAACTGCACAATTTAAGAAAAGGATATTATGGACATAATAACAATGAATTTAGTTTACCTCTGAAGACCGTGAAAGTAAAAAAGAAATTACTATAAAAATTGATACATTTTCACTATGAACCCTTACCCATGAATTTTCTAATTTAGATAGCTTTGTGGACATTATAATCATGCATTTATTTTATTCCTCCTGATGTGGATGTAAAAGAGATTTTAAGATAAAATACATTTTCATATTTGACTGTATTATATTGGTCCCGCCCAAGGACCTGAACCCCTGACCCAGGAACCATGCATTTCACAATTTAGGTGGAGGGTTTCATTAACATCATAATCATGCATTCAGTTTATCTCCCACTGTTGAAGTAGAGAAGAAGCTTTTCTAAGATTTAATACATTTTCGCTATATGGCCATATTAACCCAACCTAGGGCCTGAACCCCGACTCAGGGGCCATAAATTTCACAATTATGGTATAGGGATTCATAAACATAATGACCATTCATTTAGTTTTTCTTTAAAAAAGTATATGTAAGTAGAGAGAAAGAAGATTTAATCAGTTTATGGCCTTATAGACCACACTCTAGGGGATGAACACTATACCCAGGGGACATAAATTTCATAATTGTGTTAGAAGGCTTTATAGACATCATAATTATGCATTTATCTCAAATATATTTGGGAACAGAGAAGAAAATATTCTACGATTTAATAAATTTTCACCCTAGGGCCTGAACCTCTGACTCTGAGGCCATGAATAACACAATTGTGGTAGAGGGCTTTATGGACATCATAACCATGCATTTCGTTTTTTTTTTTTCACTTGTTCGGAAGAAGAGAAAAAGATTTTTTTTTTAATTTAGCATATTTTGCACCGCTTGTGAGGCACCTGGAGTGGTAAGTTCATAATATCACAATTTACATTTATCTACATTTATCATATATATGATTCAAACGAAAAATAACAAAAACAATTGGCTAAGTATTTTTCAAGAAGTTCAAAAATTTTAAATTGTTAACAGACAACGCACGACGACGGACGAAGACCAATAGCGATAGGTCACCTATGTGACTAAGGTGACCTAAAAATGTTTATTGCTTTTCAAACATATAAACATGGTAAACATCGAACAAAACCAAAAACCTGCATCCCTTGTAAAAAAAAAAACAACAACAAAAAAAAAAAAAGAAAAAAAAAAAGAAAAGAAAAAGAAACAAATAGGCGATTTTTAAAAACTTTTTGTTCATTTACTACCTTTGCCTCATTCCAATTAGCGGCTGTCTGTACATAACGATAACAATGGCCATCAAAAAGGTGCCATCCTTGGTCACAACCTGTCGAACCAATAGTAAAGTCACAAACTGTGAACAGTAGTATTAATATAAATCTATCATTAGGTAATGTTATACTGTTACAGTGAAATGGATTACTAGTATATGTTTGCTGCCTTAAATTTCAATCGCTTTACAGTGACAATGAAACGTTAATGTTGTAAGATACCTTGAGAAAACAAATATCAATCGTTTTTGTTGGTCAATCGATAAGAAGCAATATGTCATATTGTTTAATAGTATTTGTTATTATGCCAATGGAATTTTCAGTTTCAAAAGTAATTAACTTTTTCATCCGACCGAGATATTGTGGAAAGAAACATAATGCGCTCGATCTTTTCAATTAGCTTTTTTTTATAGTATCGTTGAATAGAGCTTACAAGTACTTTTAAATGACTCGGCAGAAGAAAATTAAAAGTTTTAACGTAAATATACCGTGTTTGTGAATGTATAATCAAAGTATTAAAGTTTCAGACTGTATTTTTTCTTTTTCTGGATGACATTCATCTTTTATTTACATTCACGGATGAATAAGAATGACTAACTCTTGTTTGTTCTTACACAGGCTTATCAAAAATTAAAGGAAATATGACATGTTTAAGACGCTGAAACTCTACAGGGATAACATGATAACAGTGTCGTTTTTTAAACTTTAATGAAACGAAGATTTTTTAAGTTTTTCATTTGCATGATTATCTATAAATTGATTAATATTACGAGGGTTAATTCAAAAGTAATGCCACGCAATACATCGTTCTTCTCATAGGCGCTGTATTACAGAAACTGATACATCAAAATGTTTTATTTCAAATTAAATACTTTATTGATTTTCATTAAACAGTTACAAGATATACGTGCTCAAAACGTAAAACAAATGTGATAGCACCGCGTCATAAATTATATAAAGTCAAGTTTGCGTTTTCATTTCAAAGTAAATTTCAAAGTTAAAAACTTAGTATGCACTTTTTCTAGCTGTTGTAAACAATTGAGAACGTACTGTTGTTGATTTTAATTATCTACGCGGTGATATTCACATCTCTAACAAATAATAGAAAGAACATGCATGCGAAAAAAAGATAGAGACCAGCTTTGCTTTGGCTAATAGAAACCACTTAAAGTAAATTCGAGTGAAAAAGATGTCTACAACAGGGATGAGGCCAATTACATTCGAAAGTAATTAATTAAATTACAATTACTTGCTTAAAACATTCAATTAAATTACCATTACAAGGATTTTCAAATGTTATTAATTTAATTACAATTACTTTGAAAATGTGATTAATTAAATTACAAATTATTTGAAAAAAATACATTTATTGAATTAAAGCAGATACGACATGTACATGTACTTTTGACATGAAAATTTTCTAATGATTTAGCTACAGCACCTACACATGTTCACAGTTGAATAAAATGTTCATTAACTGTTCAGTATTCATGTCCCCTAACCTACACCTATCATGTTTACAAGATTTTCTATGACAATGATACTGTACATTTATATCCACTAAATTCTTCTTTACAAACACATTGGAAAAATACAAGTAAGTCTGGGGTAGATAGCAGACTTTAACTGTTATCAAAACACAGTTCACACCTATTGGTGTATTGGTCATTACGGGAACCCACCATGTGAACAGATTTGGCAGCAAAAACTTAAAATCCAACTGAAGCAATATCTCTAAGATCAAACTCTTAATTAAGAAGCTTGACTTTATAGTTTATACAATTTGAATAACACTGATTATATTTGTTTAAAAAAAGAGATTTTTTTCTAGCTCAATAATAATTGGAAACATTTAATATTCCAATGAAATAATTATATTTTTAGGGAAAAGAGATTAAGCATATCATCAAACTTACTTGGTTCCAAACAAGTATAAACATTTGACACATTAGTATTAATAAATTTTTGAATAGATAGTGAATCATTTAAAAAGTTTATATAAAAAGCTCTATGTATATTTGGTAAAAATATATTAGCTAATGCATTTTAACTATTCTTCCTTCATGTAACTTGACCTTGTATTGTTTCTTTCATACTTATGTACTACTGAGGTGTGGGGGACAATAGATAGTGGACAGCTTTCTTATTCATTTATGTATAAGTGTGTAATTAGAAGTAGTTAAAAAAGTAATTTGAATAACATACTTATTTTAAAATTAATTAAATTACAATTACATGTAATTAAAAAATTGGCCAATTAGACATTTCTTTTAATTACGTCACAATTTTTGTGATATAACTAGATATAATTAGACTCAATTACCGTTAAAAATTAGCATTACCCTATGCCTCGTCTACAAGATGGTTCCTATTTTTTTTATGAAAGCATAAGCTTATATAATTAATATGGAGGCTGGTGGGCAACAAATTAACTGACAGATCTGACTTAAACTTTATAATCGGATATTATTTGCCATAAACTATTATTTAGTAAATAAACAAACCCAAACACTTTAGCTATAAAATTTGAACAATATCATATATCTTTGTTCAGATCTTTTCGTCTAAAGGAGGTACATATAGTCTAAAAATGGCCACGTCTAACCAGTCCTTTTAATTGAAAGTAGAAAAAAGGCGGTAAGATGACTTTTTATATCTCTTTGTACAGCCCACGATTAACTATAATAGATGATCTATCTCGTATTGAGCAATTTCTTGGAAAACCCCCCAGACCTAATGTATTAAGATAAATACAAATAACCCAAACTAGAGGGGAGCCATTTCAAATGATATCTTGCTGAGCTGCATATTTTCTATCAAAGTGCTTTGTTGTCTAGTGTATATGCGGTCCAGAACATGCCATAGAAGCTTTCTTAGTTATGTTTCTGTCTTGACTTATGTAGTTTTTATTCAGAATTACTGCTGGATACAGTTTTCAATCTCTAGAATATTCCAATAACTACGGTGTGTTGTTGTTTGGTTTTTTTTTTACAAGATACCCATACAGTCACGGTGCATTTTCTCCAAAACACTGATTTATCTGAACAAATAATGCATAACATTGTAATAAGAATTGAAAATTAGTTCCTTTCACAATGTGGCAGTGCAAATACTTCAATACTACGAAAAAATAACTACATGTAGTATGGTCGACACTCCAACCACGAAGTTAAAAAACTACATTTTACATGTTTCATAATTCACCGACAACGAAAAGCATGCATTATACCCAGCGAATCGAGAGGCGGACGAAAGCCCGCCTTGGAAAACGAGGCTTAATGGTACATGTAACGCACGCACGCACGCACGCACGCACGCACGCACGCACGCACGCACGCACGCACGCACGCACGCACGCACACACACACACACACACACACACACACACACACACACACACACACACACACACACACACACACACACACACACACACACACACATTAATCAGTAAAAAATGAAAATTAAATATAAATGTACTGCCTCTCTTTAAACTTAAACATCTTCGCTCGGCTTAACGGCCACATCGTTGACACTTTAAGGAAATATATTATGCTACAAAATTGAGGACCGTGTGTAGCGGACAAAATATGTAATTGATCATACCTTTATTCTTATCTGCTTCCAAATCACATTGGTGACCTCTATAGTATTACGTTTTATTTATCATGACCAGCAATGTTGCAAGAATTTATCGAAAACATCGGTCCTAAGGATAAAGTTCTTGATCCTGACCGATACATGTATAAATTTTATAATAAAAAAAATAGAAATGCCGAGAGTTCTGAATTAAGAAAGTCATATTTAACCTCTCATACTTTAGATTTAGAAGCTTATTGAAGTCATTTCGTAGAAAACAAAGCGTTTTACCCGTTTCTCTACAATCACGCATTTTAACGCACATACCGTTGTCCCCTTGTCATGCGTGTGCGTTTATTCGCAATGTATTTTGTGTTTAAATGATAAAGATTAAGTAAATAGCAAATAACTTTATATTTAAATATAAAGTTATATGAAAAGATGCAAACTTGTTTTGCATCTTTGCATTTTAAATGCAAAGATACAAAACAAGTTGCTATGTAACGCAAAATATTGCATTGAAACGCAATAACTTTTGCGTTTCAATGCAATTGGAATTTATATTCTATTAAACTGGCCTAAATAAGCTTCTGTATAATTTTTACCAAAAATTAAATTTAATTGTTCTTTCCTTTAAAGGTTATGAGGAAGGTTAAAAGTGGGGACATGATGACAGATATGCTCAACATATTCAATCAAAGACAGTCATTAGTATAATTTTAAAGTATTGACTACAAATGGACTTACAACTAGAGTTGACAGCTAAATATTCCCATCCAGCATCTATGCGACTAAAGTTTACGGAACTTTCGTACAGTCGTGATCTAAGAACATGGCACGTCCACGTATGTATGTGAAATAGCACTCCAGCACAGCACGGGGTTGCAAGAGTGCATAACACAGCACAATGTGATCGGCTCACTGTGTCTTGTGTGTCTATGTAGTATAAACCCCGATTGGTTGGCAAATGGTCACTGAATGTCAAATCCTTTACAAATGTTAGATCCTTGTAAGCTGAATTTAGAACACAAAATAAGATGAAAAAACAGAGCAGCGGAATAACACTTGGACCGATTGAAAATGCAATCATGGTTTCCTCTCCGACTAACGTGGCTGCGATTAATGGTTTGGTCTTGTTTATGATTCTGTTTGATACTTGGAGACAATTAATAGTGCTAGTTCCCGAACGTTAGTTAAGAAAATGATAATCGAAAACAACTAAACAAGTTATGACAGGTCTTTTAAATAGCTCTACATTTGCCAAACAAACACCCTATCAGCTGCAGGTCTGTAGCCCCCTGTGCGAAAAAAAAAATATCGGATGGACGACTTAGGAACTACAGTGTCTCCCATAGTAAAACAAACACTGCAATTTACGGCGCACAAAAATGGCCCCCTTTTTTGCTGATTAACCTGATTTACACACATGTCTGTGAAAAAAATTAGTACCGTTAAGTTCTATATGCAATTTACTACTGATTGTGGTTGTCTATGAACTGATTAAGTTTCTTAGGTAAATGCTTTGCAAATGGGAGGACTATCATTCTCATCTCTGAATATGTCAAAGACACTGATTAGTCTGGTTCTGATTTCTTAAAAGGGCTCTAGAAATACGTTTTAACGGCAAATAATTATTATTTGGTCCAGCATTGTTTTTATCATAATTATAGTATGCTAAGTCTGAAAAAATATGCTGGCCTTCATGAAAATGGCGTTAAGTAGGTCAAAATGGCGATTGTATATATATATATATATATATATATATATATATATATATATATATATACGATAATATATAAGAGAGGCTTAATTAAATGTACTATATTCGTAAACATTCATAAACAACACACGTTGTTTTCCCCCCTTTTTTTAAAATCGATTGTAATTCATAATACAAACTGACAAGATCAGATTAACTCTAATATTTAACGACATTTCCTCATACGAGACATATGCGCAGTCCTTTTACTTTCTAAAACTGCTCTTTAATATATTATTTAGCTCATTAAATTAAAACTTTTAAGTACCCATGATGAATAATGTTTGCATCGTAAATTAATTTTTTTTTTTTACTTTTGGGAGTGACTTTGAGTGTATTATTTTTTGATCAATTAAAACTTAAGGTATGTAAACTTGCTCAGATTAAGGTAAAAGTTGCGGCTTGCATTTCTATTTTATTTTTAGGAATTGTACCAAAGTAATATACCATTTTGTTAACTGTACTCAAGTCTTGTTTTTTTCAATGATTCTGTCGGAGCCGTTTTATAACTCCAGAAGGTCAAAGTTGATGATTTCATACTGTCATTTTGATGAAATGTAATCAATTTTATGAAAATATGTATATTTTGTGACTAGTATGAGGGTTATTTACATTATGCTTAAAAGTCGAGAATAATGTCACTATTGATATCATTATTCTTTTATTTTTTTTAAATATCAAATGAATTATTTAAAAATAGAATAAAATGCAACAAAAATCAAAATTTAGGACTACTTTCGTGTAAACGGAAATATCTTATTTGATACCTTCGAAGTCCACCGATTTCTGAAAAAACCTTATCATTGTACATTTGTAATTTGGTGCTTCTAAAACATTGCATTAAACCATATGTTGCGTACTTTGTTTTGTTGGAAATTAATTAAATGCTTGTATCCTGTTACTTTTTTCACAATAAACTACAAAACCCCACAAAATAAAAAAAATCTGAACTCAATTATTCCGTCACAAACATCTTGACGTCATATTTGAAATAAGGTTAGTTGGTGTTACGTCACAATGGAAATCTGAGTTATTTCCCTGTAACTGCAAACCTCGCCTTAAACGTATGGTAAATTGGTAACTTTCACATATGTTTAGAATATGTGCTATTTCGTCCTTCTAACATGGTGATTGACAAAAATAATACACGCAATTAGCCTATCTTAATACATTTTTATGGCTGATTATTTTTTTAAAATATAACGAGAGAGAGAGAGAAAAAGAGAGAGAGAGAAAGAGATTCCTAAAAAATGAAATAAGTGTTTTTTATCAAGAAGCAAATCGCAATTTTTTTTAATGTCAAATAGACCTATAAATTTTTGAAATAACAATGCTTCAGAAACATTTTTAAACATGATAAATGAAGATTAATATTAAAAATTAGTTATGGATTCCACATAAAATACAAATGACAAAGAAAGGTCTCCAGTTGGAAAAAAGCGCTCAAACATCACGATTTACCGATCAAATTTTAATTCACTGGAATAACATTTTCTTTGTCGTGAATAAAAATGATACACTATGCATTAACACCTCTCTAAAAAGTTGAATAATGTACATTATCATGAATCTCAAACGATATCTGAAAGAATTGTTTATCAGTTATTATTCATAGTTCTAATGTTTTTGTGAAAGATAAAACTTCATGAATTATTGGCATGATGTTAATAATTGTTATGATCGCCCTTGTTTTTTTGTTCTTGCATTACCATTTATTTTCCTGACATCCCGAAATACAAGCCGCCAGTATAAAGCCGCCAGTAAACTAACGATTTAAGTTCATTAAAATTTATTTGCTCTTTCAAAAATTAAAAGAAACACGTTTTTGGTCTTTAAAATAGAACGATAAATAGAGAATCAACAATGGTAGTCAGCAATGTAAAAAAAAAAAGAGCAGTATTTGTAAAGGATGCAACATTTATCGTATACATTTTTAATGGCACAATATACATTACAAATTGAAGTATTTCAAATAAAACCATGCATATGTACGGAAGCGTATTAGTGCCACATTATATTTTCTTTCTTTAAAATTCCAAGATTAAAGTTGGAATTTCCAACTCTAAAGTTGGAATTTCCAACTTTAATCTGGAAAATTCCAACTTTAAAGTTGAAAATTCCAACTTTAAAGTTGATTTTTCCAACTTTTATCTTGGAAATTCCAATTTTTAAGTTGGAAATTTCAACTTTAAAGTTGGAAATTTAAATTTAAAAAAATTTACAATGTGGCACTAATACGCTTCCGTACATATGGAATATTTGTATTTAAAGTAGTTCGAGTATCGCACTATCCCGTGATATGCTTAGCTACACCATCAATTTGAGACCTACATGTACATGCACGTATAAAAAGTTGAAGCTCGTAAAATGGGGAGTGAATATAACAAAATTTCTTATTTCTAAAATTTGAATAGTGATTTGGTGTATCATTTTAAGTAGTATATTGATACTCAAATGACACTACCCCTTCGTATGATTAACAATAACATTACATGTATATACATTGCAGGTAATTCTTTAAATAGGATGTAAGAGATTGAAATGTTGTAAATTTCTAACATCACAGTGATCTCTATGCATAATTTTCCCAGCCTAATTATTAGGGCCCTGCTCTGCGGGCGCCCTATAGTGATCAATCTGTCCGTCCGTTCGTCCGAGATCTCTTGTCCAGAGCATATCTTCTCTCCTCTTGGCCCAGTCTGGCTCATAATTCACCCACATAGTGCCTATTCGTAAAGGGTGTGCAGTGACCTTAAAACATGTTTCTAGGTCTAAGGTAAAGGTCATAGCAAAATTATATGAAAAATCCTTTTCCGTAGCATATCTTCTCTCCCCTTGGTCCAATGTGCTTCATACTTCACCCACAGAGTGCTAATGGTCAAAGAATGTGCAGTAACATCAAATAAAGTTTGTAGATCAAGGTTCAAGGTCATATCGGACCATGCAAAAATCCTTTTTTCAGAGAATATATACTCTCCACTTAGCCCTATTTGGCTCATACTTCACATAAACAGACCTTTTGAGTAAAGGGTGTGCAGTGATCTTGAACCAAGTTTCAAGATCAAATGTGAAGGTCATATCAGAATTACATGTATATGAAAAATCCTTGTCCGGAGCATATTTTCTCTCCCTTTGGTCCAATCTGGTTCATACTTGACCCATAGAGTGTCTGTGATCTTGGACTCAGCATACCTTAGATATGATAAATACTATGCTGAACCAATTTATAATCGTTTGTTACCTCAATTTTTAAGACTTCAAAAGAGAATTATAGAATTTGGCTGTTGACCATTTTGACCGCCATTTTGACCTTATTAGCGCCATTTTTGTCAAAGGCAGCATATTTTTAAGACTATGCACGCCTTAATTATGCCAAAAAAACTTGCTGGACTGAATTATTACTTTTTCATGCGTTTTCCTTATTTGAAAATCTTTAGGAAAAAATTATGAAATCTGGGTATCCGCCATTTTGAATCGCCATTTTGACCTAATCAACGCCTTTTTTCATACTTAGCACACTTTAGATATGATAAAATTTTATGCTGGATCAATTCATTATTGTTTGTCAATAATGAAAAGACTAGAAAATTACGAAGTTTGGTTGTCCGCCATTTTGAATCGCCGTTTTGACCTACTTAACGCCATTTTCAGGAAGGCCAGCATAGTTTTTCGGACTCAGCAAACTTTAATTGTGATAAAAAACCATGCTGGACCAAATAATAATTATTTGCCGTTAAAAGTTTTTTTTCGACTAAATCGGACCAGACTTACGGTGGCTGCCATAGGACATATGCTTGAGATTTTTTTTTTTTAATTCGTGGCCACGAAATAAAAGTCGTTCCCACGAAATAAAATTCGTTCCCACGAAATAAAAGTCGTGGCCACGAAATAAAAGTCGTGGCCACGAAATAAAATCCGTGGCCACGAAATAAAAGTCGTTCCCACGAAATAAAAATCGTGGCCACGAAATAAAAGTCGTTCCCAAGAAATAAAATTCGTGGCCACGAAATAAAAGTCGTTCCCACGAAATAAAAGTCTTGGCCACGAAATAAAAGTCGTTCCCACGAAAAAAAAGTCGTGGCCACGAAATAAAAGTCGTGGCCACGAAATAAGTTCCGTTTCTTGAAATAAAATCCTGAATATTACAACGGATGCTTTTTCGCGCGGAAAAGGACGAAGGCTGAAGGGACGAGTAAATATAGGTAGAGTTTAATTATATTTATTTAAAAGAGAGTCGAAACTACTTAGTTACAGGTTTATATATTTATTTAAATTTCTAAGATGACCAGATGGTTGTTTGTGCATAAGTAAACTTAAATGATGCGAATAACGTTAGACCAATGTGCTTCTAGGAAAAATGGATTGAGTTGTCTCCCTTTGCGGGGTAAACCCAGAAAAACAATATATTTCGGCGTCCTTGTGATATATTTTACTTCAATGTATGGGTAGTCCAATTATTGGGCAATCAAACCGGATTTTTAATGTCAATTGACATTACTGCTACAAACACCATTGGAAACTATAGTGTGAGAAATCTATGGGGTTTTCCCCAAAAATGGCGGCCAAGGGGGCATTATTATAATGTGACTAATGTCATTTTGTCATTTACACAGATGCTTGGGGACTGGACCCCAATTGCTTTAGGTTTCAAATTTGATGTTTATTAAATATATTGATGTAATTCATGGTTTATTTGAAATTTAAAAGAAATCATGCCTGTACACTGTCTGGTACATGTACATATATCAGCACCAGCACAATCCCATGATTTATAGCTTTATAGCTTAATACAGCTATTCAGAAAAGCTTTATAAATATACAAAAAATTGCAAGTTAATTACCCCTCATATTTATACCATTGACCATTAAAAAAGCAATCCTTATTAAATTTGGTTTAAACATTGCTGCTTTTGCAGTTTTGAACACTTTTAGTTTTCAGCAAAAAATATATTTCCATTGTGTGGTAAACTGTCGGCCACCACCGTGTGTGCACTGAGGGGTGGATAAGTATGATTTCTTTACATTGAATTATTACCAATCAATTATTTTGTTAACCATAACTGCATTACTGTCTTTCTATTTCATTCAAGAAGTAACTGTGGGGTCATGAATCAATTGCCCAAAAACTTTCAGAAATTTTGAATGCAAAGTCTCTAAAAGTAATCTTTACATGCATTGTTTACAGAACAGTTCAAAATTGAAAACCATCACAGCACTAAAGTGCGATTTTGTTTACAAGCTGAAAAAAATACACATATATGAAAACTGTATGACAAAAAAACTAAATCAATTAAGCTATTCTAAATAGGTATATAGCTAAATCCGGAGACTGTGATGGACCTGTATATTTCAAAACACATTTGCAAATATACATAGCATGTGCAACAAGTGTGCAACATATATATATATGGTCACAACATACAAAACATTCTGTATAAATATATTACCTGTCATTCAATTCTTATCTGACTATTTGTGAAAAAAGTATTACTAATACAATTTCAGTAAAATATAATTTCGGAATCTACATATACATGTATGTATATAAACTAAGTTTAAAAATCAAAATATTTGACATGTTAAAATTAACCAATGACTTTATCAACCAACCAGTGTTTTCTAGTTTAAAGTATTTAAATATGACTTGTGTGTATATACTACGTATAATATGTTTTGTATGTGGTCACTTATAAAAACAATGTGTCTGAAGGCTAGTGAGTGAAAAATCTGACAAGTCAATGACTGGACATATATTTAATTTACTAACAGCACCAACATACTTACAGAGCAACATGTTTACTTTAAAACAGTAAAAGGTGGTGAACAAACTGTTAAAGGTTATGAACAAACTGTTAAAGGTTGTGAACAAACTCAGGTTTTACATTGCAAAATTTGTAATTAAAAACCTCAAAAGTATAAATACTTAGAACCAACGTTATTATTTTAACTCAAAATTTAACTGCATGCAGTGATAAACTTTACTGCTGTAAGTACTTTAAATGCCACTGAAATAATTAAGCCTTTAGGACCATTACATGCTAAATTTTTCCAATGTGACTATATAACCATGGGTATTTGATGAAAAATGCATTTACATAACATTTGACACATGTAATTCATTCTGTTGTTTGAATATTCACAATTAAATTACACGAACTTGGATTTTTTAAAATGAAAAACTAGAGCATTTTTAATTTACACATAAACTAAATAATATATATAGGTGTAAAAGAATTAAGGAAGATAAAACACATGGTTCCCATGCAATTTTAATTGCCTTGACCTCTTAATTGTTGAGTAAAATTCATATATATATATAAATATACACACACACATACATACACACATGTAATTGCATGTAGCACAAGTCCCAGCCCCTGCAGTTGTCAATTACTGTACATTAATTTCAGTGTGTTTGATTAAATCCATTTCATATTTGAAATTAGAAAATGGAAGATTTTCTGAAAGAAAGGGGAATTGCAGATGAGGTGATCCAGAGATTTATTAAAGAGAAGGTAATTAAATTATTAAATTGTTCTAAAACTTTCCATTTGGGGAAGGGTACATTTACATGTAAAAAAAACAAAACCCAAATGCGGTGTCCTTAAAAAAAACTAGCTTTGAAGATGAAGAAGTGTCTAATCATGGAATATATCATAGTTGAAATTTTACATTTTGTAATAATTTAATTTTATTTGTAACAAGCATTTTGATTGGTTAAAACACACAGAAAAAATTAATTTATTTTGTATAACCTGCTATGTAGCCACGCCCCCTTGACAACCCCATATGCACGTGTTACAGTTTTTATGTAAATTCAAATTTTATGCAAAAAATAAATAATGTCTATCTTTAATAATTTTTTTTATCTTTTAATTAAATTATAAGGAATGTTTAAATTCTTGCCCAGATTATTCGCTGATTATAAAAAAGCCTGCACTGCCTCAAACCAGGTAATATCGGATAATCTGGCAAAAATTAAAAACATTCCTTAAAGGTATAGCTATGCAAATTTAAGCTAAATTAGTAAACATAAGTTCTGTTGAGCTTTCTTCTATTGTGAGGTATCCCAATTATTTGACTTTACCTCTCTCTTAAATTTTGTCCAGATTTAGAGATTTTAATAAAACAAAATTAACAGTAAAATTTTTTTCTTTTTGATTTTTTATTCAAGTTTTAATCTCGGAAACGGCTAGTACTACTTAAGCAACTCGTACTGTATACATGGTATATATCTTTGTTTTTTATCAATGAGGCGGATGAAATTATTTACTCATGTACATAAAAATTAGTTATTATTTTCTAGGCCGTCTTGCAGCTGATACTTCAGTTGTCCCCAGAAACAAATGGGAACAATTTAGCTCACCTGAGCTTTTCTAGCCAGTTTTTGTCCGGTATCCCTCTGTTCTTATGTAAATTTTTCGAGTATTAGCTCACATGAGCCAATGGCTCAAGTGAGCTTTTTAGATGAAAATTTGTCTTTTGTCAGTATTGTCTTTGTTGTAAACTTTTCATATTTTCTGAACTACTGGGCCCATTTCAACTAAACTTGGCACAAAGCATCCCTTTTGAAATGGCTTTTAAGTTTCGTTAACTAAAGGGCCATCCTCATAATTCTTGTACTGACTTCAACTAATTACTTAAGATAATTTTACACACGAAAATGCTACTAGCTTTTTGCTTTAATTATTAGAATGTCTCCCAATAGACTCCCATTTGCAATTTTAAAATTTTAACCTTCAACCCACCCCACCCCTTTCTACCCCATTCTTACCCACAATGGTAAAAGCAATACTAATTAAACATAGAATATTAGTACAGTCTAGACTGCCTTAGCGACTCTCTGTCTTATTCGACCATACTTACACAGCCCAACGTAATTTCCCATATAAACCCCTGCATTAAGCGACCCCCTGCCTTACGAGACAAACGACCGTCTTTTTTAGTCCCAAACTGATGTGTAGACTGTTTTAAGCGACTTTTAGCAAATTAAAATGGCGTCCCAAGCTGAGAAACAATTAGAAGTGTTTTGTTTTGATAACCAATTAGAATATTTATCACCTTTCATGTTAACGGTTATTACCATTAACCCCCATATGTGAGGTTTTTCAAGACTCCCGCTATACCTCAATCTAATGACGACTTTTGTCGCACCCTGTATAAACAAACATGGCGGCTCGATAGTAATTGAAATTCTATAAACATCGGTTTTTCAGCTGTTTATTGTTACTAATGGTAAACGGACGTCTCGACCAAACTCATCTGGGCATGTACATGTTCAAGTTGAACCCACACATCGATATTTATAAAGAAGTTGTGTAATTAACACGTGTATAAAGAAGAAATTGGGAGGGTGCTTAGTCAAATAAACAATCATGATAGCCGATAACGAGTCCGACATCATACATGTACGAGTATTATAAACACAAGTTTAGGGTCAGATTAATAGATATGACTATGCATGGTTAAAGCTGTTTATTGTTACTTGGTAAGCAAAAACATCACAGTTTGTTATTTTGCAGAAATGTTATATAACATCGTTTTACTTGCCAGTCATTAAATGATGCAAAACAATTATATTATACTGCCATAGTCCATTTGGTGGAAACAAAAACATACAGAGTTTACTTATACGCTCCCATTTGTTTATATAATAAGTGATTCTGTACAAAATTAATTTTTTTTAAGATGATGAAATTTCAGTCTATCAAAAACTAGTTTATAGCTAAAAGATATGTAAATTAACTTCATATGTATTTGGTACCAATTACTATGGATAGCCAAAAGGTAGCTCCAAAGATTGTGAAGTTAGTCTTAGACTGCGTTATGTGACTCCCTGTCTTATGTGACTTTTTTTATCGGCCCCTTGGATGGTCACATAAGACAGTCTAGACTGCATGTATTTGATATAACTTATCTAAAATATTTTAACATATATTACAACCTTTCGCTTCTTGAGAAAAAGTATTTTATGTGTTGGTTTATACTAATTTCTATTCATACACTTTGAACCCCTGTTAGGGAAGTCTTAGAGTTGTTTACATGAAAATTTTAATTCTTCATTTTTTTTAATTTTGTGTATTTTTCCCTCATCGATGGTTGGCAAAATTAAGATAATACTATAAATTCAAAAGAAGTTCTTTTAACTATGCAATTTTTATGCATTAATAAAATGAAGGGAATATATATATGTACAAGACAGGCAAAAACAATATAATTATATTGAAATTTGCTTCAGAGTTGGTTTTTAATTATTTAAACCAACATCATTGGACAAGTCTCATTGAAGTCTTTGACCCCATAAGTGTTTCAAAGCTTGATATAAGAAATTAAGAATATACATGTAAAGAAAGTTGTAACATTTTGTTTCAAGACCTTCAATTGTACAAAATGTGATTGTTTACATGATAGGATCCTGATACTGTGTAAGTTCTAAATTGTGACCTTTGGACCAATACTGTGACCCAAAGGAGATACTCACATTTTGATATAGACATAATTTAGAATTTTAATTGCTTAAGAGGGCTCAATGGCCGAGGCCATTTTTAGACTTTTTTGATCTCCTTTAAAAGAAAGAACTTCATATAAAATGTAGAAAAATACCCAAAGAAGAAGGTACATTTTTTTTCAATATTTGCCATAAAATTCAAAAGTCGTTTTAAAATAAATATAGTATTATACAATATCATATTTGTATAATAGTGGTGTGTTGTGCATGTACTATGCCTAAATAGTAGTCAGGGTTTGATACATAGTGCACGAGCTGGAGGCTCGTCCACTATGTATCAAACCCTGACTACTATTTAGGCATTATAGTACATGCACAACACAACACTATTGTTATTATTATGCTGACTGTTGTATATACAGACATGCTTTGCTAATTAGTAGCTGAGACGTTTGAGTGTAGCCCCTAAAAATAATCACCGGAAAAGCAAGCGTTTGTTCTTTCAAATCAATCAATTGATTTGATTGATTATTTGATCAACAAGTTGCTGTACAATAAAAAAAATCAACAAACATTTATGTTCTTTTCAAGAATTGAGACACGATTGACATTACCGAGGAAACTCGAGTTGTTTAGCAGACGAAATCTCATTGAATTTTTTACTTGTACATTCTTTATCAAGCGTCATTTAATAAAGCGTTTTCGTGATGCTCATATACAATTTTTTTGAAAAATGTTCAATCAATTTGTTCAAAAGTGTATAAGAAACTTTAACCTAAAAATTACCGTAAATAATGAGGTGTAACTTTTTTGGAAAGATTAATAATTTCAATTGTTTGATGTCAATCGTATGTATCTACGTTTTATATAATTAAAAACCGCCGTATATATCATCGGCTAACATAGCATAACGGTAACGCATTGGTCTTTTAGACGTAATGATTTTAGGGTCGAGAGTTCGAAACCCGCTGTCGGCGTTGGTAAGATTTTCGTTGAAAACATTAGCCGTGCTCTATTTCGGCATAGTATCCTTACGCTATATAAATCCTTTGTATACTATGCGAAAATAGATGAGTATTAAATATATAGCGACAAACTGACAGGAGGCATAATAATATTATATACAATATTATATACAACAATAAAATATGATACAATATCTAATCATAATATCATATTGTATCATATAATTTTTCTACTATGGAACATTCTTTACATATTTAACAACAATGCCTCGTCTGGGTGAGCTTTGTAATCTGTGATTACCTATGTTTAAATACTAAACATGCTAAAACTACACTAGGGGCTGGATGTATAACATCAGTCACGTGTGGAAAAATATTCAGATATTTTTTAACACAGTCTTTCAAGATATTTTGTATTAATTGTTACAACAAAGCTGATTTGATCAAAGTTATATGGCTATTGTTGCTTAGTTAAGCAGTGTAATCCCCTGGTCTCCTGTTTTATAAACTGATTGCATGTTTGCCTAGAATAAAAAGAAAGGGACTTAGTAGCAGGTACTTGTTACATGCAATTGATGTCAACTCTGAACAGTTGTTAAATTATGTATAGAATGTTCCACAGTACTGACAGTAGTTTGATTTTTGGGTAGCAATAATTAAAATTTTGTACTAAAAAATCATGACTGGAGAGTATATGTAAATGGTAGCTTAAAATTCCTAATTTGATACTATGATAGGATTATATTTCAGTAGTATGATCACGACGTATTGTTTAGATTGGTTAAGTAAAACACACCCCTAAAGTTTATAAGTTAGTCAGGAATTGCCTTAATTAGTCTGGCAGTTGACATGGAACCTTCTTTAAGGTTTGAGTCAGCACACTTCCCGGGGTAAATAGGTGGGCCCAAGGCTTCCTTCTCCTGTCTCGTTCACTGTTTTGTTCACTGTCCTGTTTATTGATTAAGATTCTATTGTGATAAATTTAAAGGAATATGCTAGGCATTTAGTCTGTGCTAACAGTGGGTTGGCATTATTTGAACAATGAAGTGGTTTCTTTGGCGATATATGCAGGACATGAAGGTGGCGACATATGTCAAGACAAATTCTTAACGTGTGTTATGTAAAAAAATTTCTGCAATGATTGCTACCTTCATAACCCATATGAATCATCAAAGAAAGCATTTTATTGTTTTCTATTTACATATTTATTTTAACAAATTAATAAATTGATTGTTAATAAATCATTATGTTAGCTGAAAGAAACGGCCATATCGTCTCCTATGGGAATTCCAGTCATCATCATGATTATTTCGTGCAGTCCCTGAATTTTCTTAGGTCGTTGTAGGTTTTGACCAATCGATAAATGGGCGTGTAGATTATAGTCTTGTCAGTTTCAGTCGCAGTAGGTTTCGACCAATCGATAAACGGGGCATGTAGATTTCAGAGCGGTCAGTTGCTATAGAGCTATGAATTAACACTAAGTTTCCGTAAGAGGGAATCATACTTGGTAGATGTATAGATATAATTCACGTTTCCAATTCATGTGACATTTTAAATTTTGTAAAATATAGGAGCAATGAAGCTTGTTAAAATAGCATTGCAACTAGTTTTCAGTTGCTAAAGTTCACTGGATGTAGGACAGTTTGTTTTCTTGCCAGGGATAATCAAAGTTTTCTCATTAGTAAAGTTTATCCTGCCAGTTTACATTTCTGGTGAATTTTGAAGATATTTTTCCCCAAGGAAATAAGAGTGTATTTCTCTATAATTGCTTAACAGTCCTTTTATATGCCACCATTTAACAAATAAAAGAAAGGTTCAATACCTAAGTATATTTTTGCATGCATTGAAATACACATACATGTACTTTAAATAATGTCACCTTTTGACTTTAACGATCTGAATCTCTTTTCAGATTGATGTAAATGTAGTCTCTGCAATGACAGATCCACAGTTGAAAGAATTTGGAGTCGTTCTGTTTGGGGACCGCATAGCTTTACGGGCCTTTGCATCCAAAGAGAGTGAGAAAAAGTCAACCAAACAACTTTTAGAAAGAGTTAGAAGTAAACTAGAAAAGAAAACTGAGAAACCCAGTGATGACAATAAATCTTATCAAAACTGGCAGGCATTGCAAGGAAACAAGAATGCAAAAAAAGTGAAAAGAAGAGTGGAAATGGGATGGCTGATGAGAGAAGGGGAGAAAATCAAACAAGTTAGACTTAAATCTGGAGGAGGCACTCGCCATTTATCATTCTATAGTGATGATACAATAGAAGTTGTGAAAAAAAGAGCTGAAGATGTCTTCTTTCCCAATGGACATTCATTTTATTATGGGAAAATTGAACAATTCAATGTTTCAGTCACTAATTTTGACACTCAAAAACTGGATTACAACTTAACTGTTAACAACCTGTATAGCACATCCCATGTAAAAATATTGAGACTTTACCTTCTTACTGAGGCGAAGTTTGATGAGGATTCATCAGTTGTTAGTAAAGAATGTAACAACAAAAGATTTAAATTGAACCATGATGACAGTTCTAAATCAGACCAACCTTCAACAAGCATGCCAAAGGACAGCTCTAAATCAGAGCAGCCTTCAACAAGCACAACTAAGGACAGTTCTAACGCAGACCAACCTTTAACAAGCATGCCTAAGGACATTTGTAAATCAGAGCAGCCTTCATCAAGCACCACAAAGGACAGTTCAAAATCAGATCAACCTTCATCAAGAACAACAGAGGACAGTTCTGAATCAGTCTCCCAACCTTCAACAATCACGCCGAAAGACAATGATTTTTTACCTGATCCTTTCCAACCATTTCCAGATTTGATGATTTTTGAAAACATTCCGAAAAGTTTACTAAATGAAGAAGCTGACGAAGAGATACAATTTCATGTGACTGATGAAGAAAAGCAAATGCAGCAGTCATTACTTGATAACTTTAGTGAACTGAATGAAACACTGCAGAATGAGTTTGTAGTTTTGAAGTTGCATAGAGGTCATGTCCTGAATGAACTTGAAGATTTTTTCATGCAAAATGATTTTAAGATGAGGCATCAAACGCTACAGATTAAAATGATTTTACCAAATGGAGAAACAGAAAGTGCGGAGGATAGTGGAGGAGTTTTAAGAGTTTGCTTAAGTGAGTACTGGAACAGTTTTTACACAGAAAGGACAACAGGAAATAAATTAAAAGTTCCAGTGTTGCTTCATACAGTTAATGGATCAAGGTGGCAAGCAGTGGGAAAGATCATAGCTATTGGCTATTACTTTGAAAAATACTACCCTAGTCAATTAGCTAGTTGCTTTTTGGAATATGCTCTCAATGGAGATACCATTCCAGAAAATATCATTTTGTCGCAATATTTGGAGTTTCTACCTCAGAGTGAAAAAACAATTGTCACATCAGCACTGGAGAACTTTGAAAGAACAGACCAAGATGATTTGATGGATTTTTTAGAAGATCATAAAGTAATTTTGATGGATTTTTTAGAAGATCATAAAGTAATTCTCAGGCCAACAAAAGACAACATCAGGAGGATTATTAGAGATACAGCCCATAAAGAATTAATTCAGTGTCCAACTTATGTAGCGGATTGTTGGCATAAAGAACTGAAAAACCTTGAACCACTTCTGCCAAAATCTTTTCTCGAAATGGGTGATTTTGAACCAAACTTTAAAAATGTATGGAAAACAAACTCTTACTTGGCCCACAAAAGTCCCCAACAAAGATATTCAGCTCTTTATGAAAAAATACATGAAAGAACAGTCAGAAGAACAGTTGAAAAAATTTCTGAGATTCTGCACAGGTAAGAAAAGGTCCACATGAAATTTGAAAGTCTAAACGGTGAAAGAAATAGTAATTAGATTTGTATTAGTCTTATGTTTCCCTTCATCTTAGGTCAATTGTTATTGTCTACGAATTTTGAATGTTAGAAAATGAGTTAACAGTTTTTCAAAAATCTATGCATATATTAATGATCAAACAACACACAGTGGTTGTCTTCCTGACATGACTATTCTATATCATTTGAGAAGTTTAGCAATGGAATGTGTATGTGTACCTGTATTTGAAGAAGGTAATTTCACTTCGAAATGTATGTTCCTTGTTATGTGTTTTGTTCAAGAAAAATGACACATCTGACTTTCACTTCATTGATTTAGATAATTACTGGCTTGTAGTCTTTATGGACCACAAGTAAAGCTAATGAAAGAATGGTCATGTATTTGTATATTCAAGGTTTTTTTTCCAGCTGCTTGATGCATTTTTAGGTCACCTGAGTCACTCAGGTGACCTATTGCAATTGGTTTTGTGAGGTGTGTGACATGAATTAACAACTTTACATTTTTAACTTCTTCTTAAAAACAAGCGGTTCAGAGTTTGATGAAGGTTTATATTCCATATATAAACAATTGTTTGGGATCT
>WFKH01003881.1:63854297-63890625 GCA_016163765.1 Magallana hongkongensis
CCCCCCCCCCCCCCCCCCCCCCCCCGACATTGCTAATGGCATATACATGTTAAGTGATTGCTGCGTTCATGAACAATTGCATGTTGCATGATAGGATTCAAGTCCTTCCCAGAAAGGATTTAATTTATCATCATTTGGGCCTCCATTGTTCTATTTTAAATAATGGAAAAGTTGGGTGTTATCCGCAGACTGTAACCATTCTGTAAATTGTTCCTGCTGCTGTCCCCTGAAGATGAATCCTAAGTCATGAATCTTACATCTCCGCTATGAATAGCGGATTTCATTCCACATTTGAAATGTCTGTTGACAAATTCATTCCTCATTGCTTTAGTTGTGAAAACAGGTACGTCATATCACCTGTTTTCAAGTCTTACTCATCAGAATCTTCATCTATCGATATTTTCCACAATTAAACAAATTGAAATTGCTGAAGTTATTTCCAAATTCCAAAGAAAGACAACATGTTCATTAGATACTTCAACTTGATGTGGACCTCTTCAGCAGAAATCTGTTAAATAGAATGGAAATTTACATTTGGTCATTTTCATATCATCGTTTATGAATTTGAATTTTATTTCTAATATATATTAACTTAATTTTCTCTCTGATTAATACGAAAGGCTCTTTCTTCTTTTTGACACTTCCATCATCAAATCTTCTGAAATTCTCAAATCCTCAGAAATGAATCCCGCGTTGCTCAAACTTATGAACATGAGGATCCAGATACCACAGTGTGTGTGTGTGTGTGTGTGTGTGTGTGTGTGTGTGTGTGTATATATATATATATATATATATGAAACTCCAAAAGATGTATGAAGCAATTAAAGGTGCTACAATATGTTTTCACATGGAAGGATGTTCTAGACACCGTTTACTCCTTAGTTACGTGTAGAGGAGTAATTAAATCCCACATCTCGTTTTTTCAAAATCTTCAAAACTACATTTAATAACTTGTCTTTTGAATTCATCTCATTTCTAAACAGTTCCTTTTAGACAAGACAGCATACTATATTATATCTTATACACTATTATATGTTTCACATGCCAGACTTGTTTAATCTTAGTCCATAAAACGCTTGAATTAAATTTTCCTAAAACGTCAGTGCGCTAGGCGTTTACGCCTTTTAATAAGGAGAATGTACGGTCATTTCCGAATTTTTAAAATAATAATTAAAGTAGAATTTAGTCAGCGGTCTTAAAATGGGGCTTTTTATTTTTTTTTCAAAACTGCAAAAAGAAAATAGAAGAGCAAGCTTCAGAAAAAAATTCCAAATATGTCTCAGGTAAACCAAAGGATTTCTATTTTCATATTTCCATGTCATCGCAGTAAAGAATTTAAATATTTCAGTTGACTTCTATGCAAATAATATGTGAGATTAAAACTGATTTAGAAATTCTATTTTTTCATTCCTGATCAAGAACTTACAGAACCCGCAACGTTTTTTATTCGATAGACGATTAGACGACAAACGATAGGATATGATTCATGCACGATAGGATAGGATTCACGCACGCTAGAACAACATACACGATACAATAGGATTGATTCACGATAACAAAGGATAAACGATGTTCATGATAAACTTACAATCACGTTAAACGATATTCACGATTAAACTGATAATGGCAGAACACGCACGAATCAAGATATACGCAGTTTCTTCTTATTAACAAATGCCGAGTTATTTAATTTTAGCTGCGTAATTTATAAATTACCAGTTAATATTCATTAACTAAAATCAAAAGCTTATATCATTAATAAGTTATCTGTGTACATTAATGAACACCCCGGTCGATCGCCGCGAAAATCTTTGTCTTATGAGAAAAGAAAAAAAAATTCTAATCGAGAAACTGTTTATCAAGTTAGCTGAGAATACATTGGGTTCTTTTTAAAATATATCCCATTAGGCTAAACAAGGTAAAAACAATCATTTATTGTATAAAAAATTATATATTATTTCGACTAAACCCTGAACATTTTTTTTCAAAGTGCGTTAATATTGACGATATTAACGCACTTTGAAAAAAAATATTTTTTTTCAAAGTGCGTTGACTTGGTCCCAAAATTAACGCACTTTGAAATTTTTTTTTCAAAGTGCGTAATTTTTCAAAGTGCGTTGTAACAGCGCACTGATCGACCTGTAACTTCAAAATAAAATTACTTGCTTTTAAAAAATGCACGATACGAATATCACGATAGGATAAACGGAAAAACTGTTAAATTGAGCGATAAACCTGATAGGATCAACGCACAATAGGATAGGATTAACGCACGATAGGATAGGATGGGATTGTAAAAAATAACCTTGTGGGTACTGTATAATTTTGTAACGATTAAAACTAAGCCAACTTAGAACCATGTCTTAAAGGAAACTAGGTACAGGACAGTTTCGAGATAAAAACAAACCCTTATTGTTTATTCAAATGTCAATTATTAATTCTTCACCCATGATCACAGAGGTCTTAAAATCGAAGATAAATTTGAATAAAAAGTACTGATAAATAATCTTTCTGATATTAGGTCTTTGATTCATGTAGTTTACAGATGTATGTCTTAGATAAAGAAAAAACAAGCCGATTTCAAGATGAAATGAATAATATAAGACGAAACGTTTAGCAACATAACATTACCATGCATGATAACACACTGCATATAAAAAAAGACGTTTAATCTTATTCCCAACATAGACTCCAGCCTGTCTTAAAGCAATGTGTTTAAATCGGAAAGATGATTATACATGATCATAGATCCTTGTGTTCACTATTAGTATTTTGGCTAGGATAGCTATACATGTTACAAGTCTTACAAAATCAAGTCCTGACCTGGAAAGCATTAAATTTAAACGCGCTCAATTTTGATCTTAATCCAACTTTTACAATAAGGAATACTATGGAATCATTAAAATTCACGATGACTTTTTTCGTGGATTTTGTTGGTTTACCCAACGATTTCAATTCACATACCCAACGAATTATTTTACACAGTATTATCTCTATCATCATACAGATGAATAAACAAAATCACGCCCGCCTGTTTCATCCATTAAACACTGAAACGTTTTTGTTGAATTTTTATATATTGGATTTGAACTATAATTTCTAATTACCACTGCTTATTGTTTTACTCAGTCATTATAGGGAAGGTTAATATGCAAGTAAATAAATCCTGGTTTGCATTATAAAACTAAAGGAGTGTTTAAAAGAGTATTTAATCTAGCTTAAAGCTCTAAACCTTTGTCAAATTTTGATTGTTTGAAAGACATCGAGTATGGTATTCTCTTAATATTAATAAAATGTTCAGAAAAAATACATTTCTATTGACTATTATTTTTTCATGGTGTACATTTTTACAATGATGTTTTATTTGGTGAAAAGTAATTTTATGATTGTGTCTTTATGATAAACACAATTGTGTTAAACTACTGACGTTGTTGAATATCAGTTAGAGAATCTTGTTGATATTTGGTATATTGTGTTTATATAAAGATGTAACGATACGTTTAGGTACAGTGGATCTGCTGAATTAAAAATTCCACGTGAAACATTTTAATTGTGTTAATTTTGTGTCCTTATCAAATCTTTTTTTCTCAGATCGAGAAGCATGACCTGCTTTACTGCTTACACTCCTGCTTTTTCTGAAGGTGATATACATTATATTTGCCGAATGTGTCAAGTGTGGATACTTGCATTCTGGACATGATATCACTTAACGTTGACATTTTCATTACGTAGAGATAAGTACATTCTCAATACTACATATTACTCCAGATTTGGACGATATGATTGTATGAAAGAGTATATTGAATGTCAAAGACCAATTGGCATACTTTTATTGAAATGATATTGTAAACTATTAACAACTATAAAGTTTTCTAAAATTTGCTCAATGCATATTAACGTTAATATAATATGGCCATTACCTTCTTTAACTAAAGGTGTATTCTTTATTTTATGACAATCACCGACAACCTACTATTATAAACAACTTAAACAATAAAAAGGACAAGCACCTTTCATTGCGAAGTTCGTTTTGTATTTAAATTATGAATACTCATTTCCCCATAGCCTATTTGCATCTTTGGTACGTTTGGTGTTGATTTTTATAGTCTTTTAATTCAGATGACTCGACTAAGATACAATTATTCGATACAAATTAATACAAGTGATGGATAATAAAAGTATGGATGGGCGATTTCTAGGACAACTATACCAGTAAATGTAATCTTTATCATTAAAATCCACAGATTTGTATTTATTAGTGTATATTGACGGCTTAACAAATTATATATAATTATGTTTGGTCATATTGATCAAAAAGCTAGTGGCGTTGTTTTCAAATCTGTATACATACATTGATGTTTTTGTTTTAATTGATTTGATACATCCATGTTTTGCAGAAGACCCAGTTAAGGGTAACCTCTGATAATAAATTAAAATTTAAAATTGTTATGTAAATGTACTATTCATGATCTTAAGGCCATGACGGAAGAGATGGAATTTGCAAATAGATGACTGACTTGATTATTGAACATGTATCTTACCATTGAAATCGGTAAATTATGTTCATTCGTGCATAGATGTATCAGGTAAAATAATTTGAATTTACTAATTCAAAAACGAAAAAAAAAAAGAAGAGAACTATAGAATTTAAAACTCACGAAGAAAAAAATACAACCAATAATTATCAAAGAAAGTTTAAGCTTCGGTGTATCATGCATACATGATGAATGTTTTCAAAAAAATTATTTAGTTTGTTTTTCTAATCTTTAAAAATGAGCCAATTCTCCATTTTTATGTTATTTTTAAACAAACCCTAAACCAATACATTCTGAATTTAGAATTTAAAATTATATAATATTTTTGCAAATAGTTAAATCAATTATAAATTATGTTGTGTCAGCTGACGAACGAGGCTAGAAATAAATAACTCGGAAATACCAATATCAATAATAACGAGAATAATATTCATTGATGTTTGTATTCAAAATGGATATGATTACATTCTACTAATGCTATAAAGTATATATCTATTAACAAACTTTTAAAGTACTGATACATGTAATATTAATTATCTCGCATATATCAACTCACAAGGGTAAAAACTGAATAACACGTACTTTGGTCAATATGTGTGTATTTGTTTTGGATCTTGTACCAAGACTGGACCAGGTTGTTTGAGACTTCGGAAGTGAAATGTGGTCGACCGTTTTCTAACGATTAGTTGAATAGTTATTTGTTTTATTTTCACTTTAATAATGAAATCAAGGTCTGTGCAATTGTTGAATTCAGGTAGAATTTATTAGTCAGATAGTGGTTCTATGTTCTAAATCCGGGTGTAACTGTGAATACTTGTTATCCCGTTTGTATTCTAATAGCAAATTTTCTTTAAGCGTAAACGGCATAGACTGCCACGAATAGCAGTTGGCCGCAAACCCTGTTTTCGTGTTTTTGGTATCAATGAAATAAAAGCCAATTACATGTAATACAATATAACTTTGACTAACTTTCATGTTTCGATATGAGACATCATTACCCTATAAGCCTGGTGACTCTACTATCTGCTTTAAGAATGTATGCGCCAAATATGGCAATTTGACTGAAGTTACATAACTTTAACATCACTGTTAGCTTGTTTGTTGTACCGCAAATAGGTACATGCAAACTATCTGATTCACTATATGCAATGTTACGGTACGACATTTTATAAAGAAATACATTCATGAATATTTTAAATGAAGACACGACTATGTTTAAAAAAGAAAAGAAACGACGGCACATTGTTACGTCAATTGTTCACCTAAAGAAACACTTTCACCTTATAAATGTCTACGAGGTATTATTTAAACTTTTGGAAACCTCCAAAATATGAATTTCATAGATGATATATGTCATATCAGAGCAACTAATTCAATCAAAAAAGGGCTAGTACTCTATCTTTAATGGTTAATGAGAAAAATACATTTTAAAATGTTTAATTAAAATATCTAATGTATTTTAGACATTTTTTCTTTAAAACCTGAAAAAAAGAAGTAAAAAACTCATAAATATTCAGCTTTAAATATCAATTCGACCTTTGTTTTAATACGATACACCGAGATATATATCTTTCATTCAAAGTCAATCTATCTAAAGTCTGTAGGAAGATTGGTTGTAAGAGTTTCATGGACAAAAACTATGAAAAACAGGAATTCTTTCCTTTTACTGTGATCAGATCATTTCAATGAGCTCAATTCAGTGCAAGAAGTTTAAGTGAGTAACGCAGGTAACCTATTGCTATTGGTCTTCGTTAGTCGTCGTGCGTCGTCCTTTAAAAACTAATACATTTTTAACTTCTTAAAAACTACGAAACCAATTGCTACATGTATAAATAGATGGCGGAAACATCTCTAGTAAAAGAGGAATATAAATTGTGAAATTTAGAACCTTACTACCCCTATGGCCTCATGGGCAGGGACAAATATACTTAAAAAGGCAAAATTTTCAAAATTCTATTCTTACACGTGCAAAAAAACTAAACAAACTAGACAACATTGAGATGGTGACCATCTCAAAGGGTCCCCCTTAAATAATGGCCAATAGGATGAAACGCATTTCAGAGAATTCGGCTTTGACCTTGACCTTTAACTTAGATTTATTTTCAGCTGGCATAACACTTTTTTCAATTTCATTACCCTTTACATACAGGTATTGTTGTTTAATCTGAGCAAGATTAAGCAAATGGATATAATCTACGGTCTTAAACTGATTATAAAGAGTCTGCTATGACCTTCACATTGATTTGGTTCTAAAAGCTCTGTTTATGTGAAGAATAACCCAAATAGGGCTAAGTGGAGAGTAAAGAGTATATATGCTCTTATAAAAAAGGATTTTTGTGATCTTGACCTACAAACGTCATTCAAGGTCGCTGCATACTCTTTGATCACAGGCACCTTGTGAATAATTATGAGCCAGATTAGACTAAAGGGTAAGAGGATATGCTCTGGACAAGGATTTTGGGGAAAAATAATTCTGCCATGACCTTCACATTTGATCTTAACATTTTTGATCTCGATGAAGTCTTTTAATAAATTTGTGAAATTTATTGTTCCTTGGTCGGGCCCAAAGGCGGAAATAACATGGCCATATAATGAAAATGTATTAAATCTTGGAAAAATTAAACGCATAGTTGTAATGTTCATTAGCCTCCTACCAAAATTGTGAAATTCATGGTCCAGGGTCAGGGGTTCAGGACCTAGGGCGGGGCCAATATGGAAATGTAGTGAAAATATTAAATTAAATATTGAATATACTTATTAGGAACTTACTTTGATTATACATCGAAGTTAAGATTTGACAAATGGTGAATAAATAAAATTAGGCAATTCGTTTCTTGAATGAGCGATTTTAGTTTTGATTGATAGAAGCTAGCGAAGCGCGACCTCTGGCTAGAGAATGGAATAGAACTTTCCAGAACGGGGTAACCAAGAACGCGGTTTGACTAATTAACGTCATGGCGAAAAGTGTAGGACGAGTTCATCAAGTATCTCGGGCAGGTATTCGTACCTTGGATGGGACAACATTGGTCAATACAAATAAGTTTAAAAAATGCAAATTAATATGCATACACTGGGTTTTTTTTCGTACATTTTTATACCACGACAGACATTTCTGCCGTAATGTTCATTTCTAATGTCAACCGGGGGCAGGTCGACGGTTGACACTTATCATAACATAATCTACTGTCGACCAGGGGACGGGTCGACCGTTGACACTTTTTCATAACAATCTACTGTCCACCGGGGGACAGGTCGACGGTTGACACTTCCAATAACATTTCTAATGTCGACAGGGAACAGGTCGACAGTTGACACTTTCCCATAACAATCTACTGTCGACCGGGGGACAGATTGACCCTTCCCATAACATTTCTAATGTCGACGGTTGGCAGTTGACACTTTCCCATAACAATCTACTGTCGACCGGGGGATAGGTTGACGGTTGGCACTCTCCATAACATAATCGACCGGGAGACAGGTCGACGGTTGACAGTAGATATTTCCATAGCATGGTCTTCTGTTGACGGAAGAATAAGTTGCTGGTAAACACTTACATTAACATTTTAAGAGCTTATGTTACGTTCTATTTTTAAAGTTAAAATTGAAATTTTGACAAATGAATTTGTTTTTACCATTTTCTAAAACAAAAAAAAAATCCATATCACTTAATAATATATTGTAAAAGTTTTATGTATAGAAGTGTGCATAAAATAATCAACTCAACCCTAATCCCTTTGTACGCGAGACTAACCCTAATTCCTCTTGTGCATAGAAGACTAGTCCTAATCCCTTTGGTGTATGCATGACTACAGAGAGGCTGTAAATGAACTTTATGTTTAAAATAAATCATTTATTAAAGACATGAACAGAATTAAACAAATTTACCCGCAGCAGGTACATGTATAGTTGAGACCACAATTTATGTAGATCACTGGTGATAAGGATATATCACATGTTCATGTATAACGCATAATCTGGTACACGTGCGTCGACACACTGGCAAGTAAATCAAACCTTTCACCACGGATGTTATTGAACCATATCACTAGCGCCACGTGCGTCACTTTCCCCGCGTCGACTTTGGGCCGTCTGTAGTTGTTTTGCACCCACGGATAATACAGCCATATAATCGTCGACCACATCCACTCAGCTAATCACCTAAAATTCATTGTCGGGTCCTCAGTGAAAATTACAATACTACACTTTTCAAATAACACATTATATTCAACCGTCGGGCTACCATACTTTATATTCTTATGTAAATAAACAAAACTATCATAAAACACTTTAAAAAAGACAAAAATATTCATATTCTAAAGTATGCATATTCTAAACTTAATGAAAAATACTTCTCACTTACTGCTGTTCTTTCTCAACACGGTTCACCACACAGGAATTCTTTTCAAACTCTCCACACAGGATTTCATCTCACACAGACATAGGCATAGGCCACACAGGTTCTAAGATATTATGACGAACACCACGAAGGTTCTTACTGAAGGACACACCTTCTCTCATCACCGACCTGACCAGAACTAACTCGTGCACGAAACCAGTCTAACGGACAATGACAAGCTGACCGTAGCACTCTATAGAGCGCCGTTACTCACAAAAATAAATAAAACTAATTAAATTTTAATTGAACATATATACAAAATTGTGACAGTACTAATGTTGATTAGAAATTGCATCTTCATGAGGATATTGTTTTTAATTTTATGGATACGTATCAGAAAGGGCAAAATGTTTCCAACCAATTCAATATAGAAGGAAAGTGAAAATCATTTTCAAATTGTTTAAATACATATTTGATTGCCATTTGTGATCCCGGCGGTGGAAAAACGGTGACTTTTGAAAAAGTATCGGACCTGTAACTCAAGCAATTTTTCAACAAACCGGAAGGAAGATACAGATAGAAAATTATACCCATGCTGGGATTCAGACACACCAAATTAGGAATGACGGATATGGTGATTTTTAACTTCTTATTGAAAACTACACGGCCAATTGTTACCATTTCTGGTGTGAAGCATCTCTATGATAAAAGAAATCTAAATTGTGAAAGTCATGGCACTTGCATCCCCGGGGTTCCTTAGGCGGGGCCAAATATGCAAAAAAAGCAAAATTTTCAAAAATCTTTTTCTGTACTAGCTGAATGCATGGTTATGATGTCCATGAAGCCCTCTACAAAAATTGTGAAATTCATGGCCCCTAAGTCAGGGATTCAGGCTCTAGGTTGGAGCCAATCTGGCAAAACAGTAAAAATTTATTAAATCTTAGAAAATCTTTACTCCCACACATGTGGGCAAAACACTGAATGCATGGTTATAATATCCACTAACTCCTTTCCTTAATTGTGAAATTCATGGCACCTGCGTCAGGGGTGCAGGACGTGGGGGGGGGGGGGGCAATATGGTCATATAGTGTTAATGCATATGATGTTTAAAAATCTTCTTCTCTACTCTCGCACATCTGTAAGAAAAACTGACTTCATTATTCGAAATTTTATAAATTTCAAGTCTCCCAATGATCGGATTTGAATCTAGGGCGGGGCCAAAACACTCACAGAGTGTATAGGGTAGGGGTTCTAAATGCAGGGTGTGGCCAAAACGGTCATTTTGTTAAAAAAAGTCTACTGACACTGACTGCAAATTTAGAAAAGAACATTGAGCTGTCATCTTTAATAATATTTCATGTCATGCATGTAAGGCAAGGGTTATAGCTGCAAAGGGGGGTATATACTTGTCTTCAGGTTATTTTTTTTTATTTTGCTCAGGAGTTTCAATGAAAGAAATGAGTAGATTCACATATTTAGAAAAGAGAAAGAATGAAGCTGTCTATCAAAGTTAAGAGATTGTGAAAGCATTTGGAAAGCGTTCAAAGGATTAATGGAGTTTTTTTCCTTGCTCATAATGGAGTTATCTTCCTTTGCTTGTTCATATTTAGTAATTAATCATTGAATATAATGTAATTAAGAAGTTGTATGATAAAGATTATTAGACAAGTATTTTATCATTTGAAACAAAAACAGTTTTTGAACTTTTTAAATAAACAAATAGACTTGTTAATACATGTAGTACATGTAGTATGGTAATAATTGGCTGATCATTGTTGGGTCACGATTTTTTAGAGATAGTTCCGAAAAGGATTTTTATCTACTTCCCACACACGATGGGATTCGAGGCTTACATTATTGTGAGTTTATTATGTTCAATTATCAAAAATGAATTTCCAGTATGAAGGACTGTAAACCTCTTTTAAAATTGCGTCATGAGTAAAATAAAACTTTACTTTAAAACTTAACTTATGTAGCATCTCTCAAGACCAAATGAAAATGAAATTTGCCCCCCTTTGATGTAGACTCCTCAGTTTACTGGGACAATTAAAGCAGTCTGTCGGTAACATCAAATACTGTTAGTCTTACAGTGTTGCTATCGTGAAAGTTGACAAAACAATCCTATCCTATCCTATATCCTGGAATTTTTTTTAAATTAAATATATGTATAATAATGATAAATATGGAGTTAAAGAACTTTTATTTATTGCTTAAACAAACATTTAATTCAAATTCATTTCCTTATAATATCCACGGAGATTATCGGTATTCGACTGATTCAGTCGCCGATAAATGTTAAACCGATTCGGGAAATTATCACTTTATGAATAATTAACAATATCGCATGTGTTGTTATTTCATTTAAATTCATTGTTAAAAGATAAATTCTTCTGCATTTAAAGTTACCTAACATTACTTAATTTGAGCTGTTCAGTTTATTATCGGGCCTTATACGTCATTGTGATCGGACATCCAAGAAATTATATGAAACGTGACAAAAACACACAAACCACGTATGTTTCTTGTTAAAGCTGAATACCGCTCGTAAATAGGTACCGTCACACAGGTACCTGGTATATAAACCCTTCAATTTCGTTACACCGATCGCACACCTGAAACTCGTGCCCGACGTGTAGTATTCCTTTCTTTGGATTTTATGCATTTATTTCTTATTATATGTGCATATACTGTTTGTAAATAATGCATTGACCAATTGTTTGATGTTAGTATTCTCCTGGCTTGAAAAAAGTGCGTAAAATTTGATAACTTTATCGCGACCGAGTAACACGGCAAGGCAAGATGTGCGTCTACACAGGTGAGATCTCTACAGCAAAGTACTTTGAACTGTTTAGAGGTTTTCGCCTTATATAGGGGTTGTAGGAACAGCAGTGATGAAAGAGAAATATGGCGGACAGTGCTTATTTACGAGCGGTGTTCATCCTTAAGATACTTGTCTACTTATATGTCAATTGTTCTTCGATTGAATTCTTCTGTTTGAATACTGTTAAAGTCTTAAAATAAAGCAATAGAACTTTATTTATATAGTAATTATACGCTGTATTGTGCAGCCTAAAATGTTACATTAACTCCATATTTACGCTGTTTCCGAATTGACAAAAATGTAGCGCGCATCTATTTTCTTTACTGCTTTTGTAAATATTACATATGGTGATAACGAAGTGTTCAAAATCAAAAGTCCAAAGGAAAATTACAAAACAGGAGCAGAGCGAACATGGACCTCTTAAAAATAGAGGTAGGATCAGGTGCCATGGAGGAGAGAGCATCCTCTGCTGACCGGTCACACCCGCCGGGTGCTCTTTGTCGTAATCGGGAAAAAGGGAAGAGTCCGTACACAATTAGGTGATTAATTATGGTCTAACAATTAGTATGAGAAACGTCAGTCAGCATGCAACCCAGTGGAAGATTGTATTTGCTGACAAGGCCATTGTATCCACCATAGAACTTACGAAACGATGACTTCAAACGAGACGGTTGATAATCCTGTTTTATCAACTTGTTTGTCAGTAGGTTGCCTCGCCTTAGAAACTGTTCATACGAAGAGCATGCCCTTGCGTATCGAATTAACGGAGAGACAAAAACACCATACGCAGGTGATGAAGGTATATTGCTACATAAGTAAGAAAAGTTGACTACACAAAAATTGAAGTCATCACGTTTATTATAAAATTTTGTTGTTAGGTAACCATCAATGCCCATTTCCAGTAAAATATCCAAATATGAAACTGATGACGCAGACTTTGTGGTATCTTTTATTTCAAGTTCACTGGGATATTTCGAGTCGACGAAAATTGATAATACGTCGTCGATATACCTGAATGATGAGTTGAAGGCCACAGCGAATGATTTATTTTTTTCAAGTACAAATTTTTGAATAAATTCTGCTTTATATGAATACCAAAATAGATCCTAACGAACACGAATTTTTGTACACAAACATATTACCAATTCACACGTTTCATGGCTGATATTTGAAAGAATGCGAAGTGCAGTAAAACGTACACTGCTCACTGTCTTCGGGCCACTGCTATCCAGGGAATATGCGACGCTTGATTCGAGATCCGCCACATCATGCATATGAGCGGACACACAATTGAAGCATCTCTCCGGAGCAAAAGCCGGCTTCGTGGTTTATAAAACAGCGTAAACGGACCCCAAACAGATTATTCTCGGATAACTTGGCCCAGAATTAGAGTCACTCTTTAAATATAATGTTAAAACATTTCACAAAATCGTCAAAATAAGACACATTTTAACTAATTAAAAACAATTTACTTACAATTGGGGTTAATTCATAGGTTTCCCAATGCAAGCATGATTCACACCGTACTTATATTCTCTTCCAATTTTATGTTAAATATTTTAAAGTTGAATTAATCTTTCATCTACGACAAGTTTTTTTTTACATGCATTAAAATGTGCTCATTCGGTTGTTTATTCATAGCAGGAAAAGTCTCGAAACCACTAATTTATAAATAGTCTTTTACTTTAAACGAAGCTTTAAATCTGTCGATTAAAAACTAAATGCAGGAATTTTTACAACACATTTGCAAGAAAGGTGGTGGTGGTGGTGGGGGGGGGTTTATAAACATTGGTCAAATAATAAGGAACACAGACACAAATCATTTAAGGATAAAAATATTTATAAATAAAATGACTTTATTATCTTATTTAGAAACAATGACAAAAAGAGAAAGAACATTTGTCAAAACTACAATGCACAATACCTAGAAAAAGCTGTCTCTGCAGTGAGGGCTGGGATGTCTGTTGGAAAAGTATCCATGCAGTATTCAGTTCCAAAAACAACCATTCAAGATCTTGTTTCTGGGAAGATGAGCCTGGGGCTAAACCAGGAAAGCCACCTGCCATTCCCGTTGAAATCGAGTCCAAGGTAGTTAAGTCAGGGTCAGAGGCCGCCGAAATGGGGTGTGGCATACCTAGAGGAATGTTAAAGGCAAAGACACGACAACTGGTTAACCGCTTGAAACTTTCTATCACCTTTAAAGATGGTGCTCCTGGGAACATGTGGTGGAGAGGCTTAAAGTCGAGGCATCCGGAACTGGTAATTAGAAATCCGGAAAAGCTGTCCACAGTTCGCTCCAGGATGATGAACCGGGAGGTTGTATCAAAGTTTTTCAGTGCTTTTGACCAGCTTGTGACAGATCTTCAGCTCCATGACAAGCCAGAGTGTATTTGGAACTGCGAAGAGAAAGGTTTCCAGTTTGAACATTACCCTGTGTCTGCCTGTGCCAGAAAATGATCTCGTTCCCTTCCTGGCCGCATCTCTAATTCTCGGGAGAGCATTTCTGTTCTAGCTTCTATTAATGCTCTTGGTGCTCGGATGCCTCTCATGGTTATTGTGAAAGGAAAGACGAGAGTCTTTTTCAACAGCTGATAGTCCTCCCCATACTGTCTGGACATTCCAGAAAAAGGCCTGGATGACATGCTCTTAGGGAGCAGTGGTTTGAGGAGGTTTTCCTCAAACACTGTGGGCCTAATCGTCCTCAGCTGCTGATCCTCGATTCCCACCGAAGTAATGAGGTCCTGGGTCTTTTGCAGAAGGCCAAAGCAAATGGAATCCACATCCTGGCACTTCCTCCTCACACTACTGCCTGGCTTCAACCACTTGATAGAACTGTTTTTGGTCTCCTGTCTCGGTCCTACAACAAAGTCCGCTCAAAGTATCTGAGGAAGAACCTTTCCAGCCTGATAAATAAGGCCACCTGGCCAGCTTTATTTTCTTCTGCTTGGGAGTCTTCTGTTACTCCCAATAACATTAAGGCTGGATTCAAGGCATGTGGGATATTTCCTGTTAACCTGAGCGCAATTCCAAATCAAGCTTTCCATACCAGCATTCCATTTGATATTCCTTTATCTCAGAGTCTGACTTATCTGCTAGTGCCTCCACATCAACTGGTATATGCTCATCTGCCACATCTTCCACAACTTCAAGTTCAGTAGCACCAGCCATTTGTACAACATCCTCTTCTTCATCCCTTTCTCTTAGTTCCTCAATTGCCACATCTTTTTTTGAGATTCCATCTACTTCTGTTTCCTCTCAGCCGCCTACAAGTGCTTTAACTGCTTCCAAATTCATCACCCCTTCCGATATTCTGAACTCGTCTGTTCCACCATCTGATTTTGCAAACTCCTTTGACAGTCTTCCTTGAACACTGCTGGCAGAGGTAACTTTGCAGACAGCTGATCCAAATTTGACATATGGGGAGTTTGCCATTGCTACCACTGATGACCTTCATCTTGCGTCGGTGTTAGACCTTGATTTGCCGATATCCTCTGAGATCAAAAGATATTTTTTTCTCCAAAACCACAGAAGTCAGGCAGTTCTGTACCTTTAAAGAAAAGAAAAATAACATCACACAGACTGCTAGCATCAGAGGAAATAATACAAGAAAAGGATGGCTACTGAGGAAAGAGAGAGGAGAAAAAAGAGACAACAAAACAAGGAAAATAAAAAGCGAAAGAAAAAAATCCACAAAAGAAACTGTAGTGTGTTCAGTGTGCATGCAAGAGAATGATAGTGATATGAGTCATGGGTGCATTTAAAATGTATCCCCATAAGCATTGTATGTATGAGAGAACAAGGTAATTTTTTTTTCTGTCCAACATGCCAGTGGCTATCTGAGTGATTTAACTTTAATGATGGACTTTTATATATATATTTCTTTGACCCTAATAATAATCATAAAAAACTTGTTTTCTTTTGACTGGATTTATAGGTCCTTGTTTTCTTAGTCCTTCTGGTCTACTGGTGTATTATCGCACTTGTGCGCGGTGTAAGCAATCCAACTATTCGCATGTGCAGTTTTAATCAATACATATTCATTCAAAATCATGTAATCATGGAAAGTGTAAGGCGAGTTAATCATCGGGCAGTTATCTTGAATCTGACAACTTTAGTTTAAGATATGCAAAAAATATGTTTATACTTATATAACGTTTTTAAATTACAAACATTTTTATACCACTGCAGATTGGTAGTAAACCATATACATTAATTTGTTAAACATAAACAAGTCGTGTTAACAACGATACGTCTGTATGAATAGATGATGTATGCATAAAACGAGGAAGAATTTGAATCGGGACGGGTAAGGATACAGTCTTTTATCTGAAATTTATTTTTGGAACTGTGATGATAGTTCTGGTGAAATTTGGCTTAAAGACCTAAAAACAAAATTTAGAAAAAAGTAACGACGCAGTGTACAGCCACTCCCTGCTTTGAAATAAATGAAAGTTTGCAGGGTTTTTTTCCAGTCAGCTGCAAAAAAAGAATAGAGGCCAAATACACGAAGCATTGTATCATATTTAAAAACGTTTTAAGTGTTAATTCCCGCGCTTGCGCGGGATATTATCTAGTTATTCTTGTTTTTAAAGTTTTACATGATCTAACTCCAAACTATCTAGACTTTTTTAAATATATAAATGAAATAAACACAAGATCAGCCAGAATAAGCCAAAGAAATGCATTATACATTCCAAGGGCAAAGACAAAATATTTTAGAAGATCTTTGACAATTTACGGCGCGCTTTTAATGATCTATCTCTATTTTTAACATGTCATCCAACTTTAGAAACATTTAAATATGCTTACCTCAGAGAATACTTTCATTCGGCGTTGCAGTGAAAGCCTGCATTTTATTTTCATCGAAGGTTTATACAATGTATGGCTCCATTTTAGGCAATTACATGTAGTTTAAATCACATATAATGTACATTTATTTATCTCTCATATTTTGGATGTTCTATCAGATTCTGTATATAGTTGCTGTCTGTAACTACGTTTTCATGACCGCAATGTAAACTAGTTTTTGTAAGCTAATTGTGCTATCCTGTAGAAATAAAGGACACTATTATAATTATAAAGTAAAGCGCAAAAGTGAAGGTTACCGCACGGTGAACGATATGTGAACACTATGTAAACGCAAGACGATTTATTCGGAGTGCCTCGGGAGTTATCCTTGCATTGTGTTTTGGCGGTAATCATGAAAAAACCCAAATAAACTGTATGTATGTATTGTTATCAGCCTAAACATAATAGTATCTGACAGAACGATAAGCGAACGCTGAACAAACGGTGAGCACAAGGTGAACGCTTTGTGAACAGTGAGCGCGAACGGGGCAGAGCGGAGAGCGCAAGTGAGCCCAGGGTTAGCGCATTAAACGTACGGAAAAATAGGAAAGTAGGACGTTTCAGGAACCGTATCACCAAAATTAAGAAAAAAAAAAAGGATTTTTGTAAGACTCTGAAGGTGAACGCTTTGTGAACGGTGAGCGCGAACGGGGCGGAGCGAAGAGTGCAAGTGAACGTACGGAAAAATTGGAAAGTAGAACGTTTCAGGAACCGTATCACCAAAATTAAAAAAAAAATGATTTTTGTATGACTGATTCGACTACTTTTGTTTAGTTTTTTATTTTGAACCATGATGTGATTATTTAATACTACATGAAATAATTATTTCCTTTTTTGTAGCTAGTGATCACAGAGTTACAGAGACAGCAACTTCAGGTACTACGACAGAAAACAACAAGTTTCCTCTCTCCCCCTGCTCCGTGGACATTGAAAGTGTTCTCCGTTATGCAAGTTTCTAAACACTGAAAAGATTAGAAGAAAGTCCAATGCAGAACTTGTTCGGGGAAAGTGAGGTTGGCCAGGTTTTTTAGCAAAGCCCAGTTCTTGGAGCAACCTTTAGTGGGACACCTGAAGGACACCTTCAGCTATAATTTGTGTGATGCTCATGCAGGAGAACTGTTTTTTTTTTTTTACCAAGTTTCATTCCTTGAGGTAATCCGAATGCGCACAGACAGATATTGTATCAATGTTTTTTTTCTGAATGGATGTGAGGAGAAGAAAAAAGACATAATCCACTTCCTGCAAGAGTATCACCTTGAGTTACCAACTGAAATTCTTGGACATCTTCTGCAAGAAAACACGACAACAGCCAAGAGATGCTTACCCGATGTCGAACCTGGACCAACAAATCACCTTCTGTATCTCGGGATGCATTGCAGCCAATCTGAAAAAGTGCCTGCGAATGACTTCAACGCATCAAAAGGGGAGATCTCAGTTTTTAGAAAAACTGTCTTGCAAAACAGAAAATTCAAGTTTTGTGGCCAAGTATGACGCATGGTTGAAGAAGAAAAGTCGCGGGGCCCATTGAGACCAACTGACAATTTCTATTTGCTCGTGCGGGAGCTGGAAATCATCATCATGAAACTTCTGGACTATAGTCACATACAGTGCGAATCGCTGTACGGTTGCAAAGTTAAGGAGTCCGTGATGGAGACTTTCTAATGAATCATTATATGAAGGAACTGTTTAGTAGAAAACTCAGAGAGAGACCTGCCACCACTTTTAGAGGACATTATTAGGGGATTTGCTACTGCATGAGTTCCCCGCAACAACCTTGGTGAAAGGACCACTAAACAGAGTGACAGTCTATGCCAGTTACTAAAGTCGTAGAACAACAATTGATTCCCGTTTACAGTGCTTGCTGAATGTGTTGTTGAAAAAAGTGTCATACTAGTTTCACATTATTTATTAAATTTTACTGTTTAATATTTCTTTTATAGTGCTTCATTTCATGTGCTCGTATTTGAACTGCTCAAGATATGTGATACAGCACTTGATAATCATTATCTATGGATGAAGAATAATGATGTTGTTTTTCATGCTTATAACAATTCTTTTATTATTTTGTCTTTGATTAATAAAAGATTGAAGATGCCAAAAAAGACTTTACATACTCAAACTTCTCATAAAAAGGGTAAAACACAACATAAGCATAGCTGACTTAACATATTGATGTACATATCAAATTGCTAATGCGAAAGTTACACATCATAATAAAGTCAAACTGTGTAGATTCCTCGTGTGAAGACTGAAGTAAAGTTAATTTTAACTACAGAATTCCCTTTGACACAGTTTTGATGTTACGTGTATAAAAGGCATAAAACATGGACTCAAATGTTAAAGCTGAACATAAATACATATTATCTGCTTAACATTAGAGCAACAAATGAATGACTAGGTGTGCAATCAGGTGTAACGAAATTAAAGGCCTTATATACTGAGTTTTCAGAGTTGTGTTTTAAAATAAAAAGCTTTTGATTTTGAAATTTTTAGTTTCTTAGAGTTTGCTATGTTCTTGCAAAACACATTCACATTGTGAATCCCGTTCTGGGGATCTCGCTGGTGGATAACTTAAAGTTTTGCCATGGTTAACGAGAGGGCTAACAGGTTTCTTCAACGTAACAAAAGAAATAACTTTGGCTTTCACAAATGGATCTAAAAATTCCTTACAACTGTAATATGACAAATGAAATATGTCACCGCTAACACAGTGGAATTTCAGTTTCAGGTAAAACAGGTTCTAAAGAAAAGAAACATCTGCGATGGCATTCTGTGCTTCATAGGTTTCTCCTATCAGCTTCTGAACAAGATTCTGCTGCTTGTAGTATCCAAACTCAGCTTTAGGGAAGGCTTTTCTTGAAATCTTAAAAGTGTCAAGGTATCCAGATACCTTTCAAAAGGTTATGCTTAGACAGCTGGTGTTCTGCCAGGCCCCGTCAAATCCAGCTGTGAGGTTGCCATCAATCATAAAATTAAAATGATTAAAATATTAAACTGTTGTATGCACCAGTGAGAACATCATTCACAAGCCCACATTCTAAAAATTGCATTTCACCATCTAATGTGAGCCAACCCATACTTCTTTTCCCCTACACAATCTATTAAATGGCATATTTTCAACCCATCAGCAAGGCTTTCTACATTTGCAATTACCAATACACAATTTTTAATTTCAATAATTAATTCCCTTATACTTTTCTGATTAATCAGTACTCATGTGGAGAATTGCTAGATTTGAGAATTTCGTTTATTTTAAAATATATTCAGTATGCCTTAAGTTACCCTTCTTATGTTGTTTAGAGGATTCTTACCTAGCTCTACAATTTGGCGACCACAACGCCATCCAGGTTCATTGACGTCTGCACCTTGTACTTATTGTTGACATACAACAGGTTGAACATCCAGAAGGTTGTAAGCATGGTCGACGCAGGAAAATGGTAGATCGGCTATAGGGACACTAAGATTTGGCTCTGAACTTTGTTGTTCTGTCCATCTTGCTTCTCTGGCCTTTGTTAAATATTTTAATCGCTCTGCCTATGATGTTTTACAAAACTTTCCGTTATTTCTCGCCATAATTTTAATCACTGGATATTAAGCTTGCCGTGTAAATTTCGAACCGAAACATGTCAATCAGGAACAGTATTTCGTATCAATCTCGGTTTTCTTTTTTATGACTACTTATGACGTAGAGATACCCGGGAATTACTTTAAGCCAGTATTTCTGAGCACCTTAGAAAATGAATCGACATTGTTGATAATATATTATGAATTGACGACACAACTATAAACTTTGAAACGGAAACAAATAAAATTTACTATTATCAGTTAGAAACAATGTAAAGATGTTTATTTGTTCGCATTGCTCTTAGATTAAAGTATAAACAGTTTCATTTTTTTAGCAAACCTACTTGACAAAACTTTCTTCCGAAGTAATAGTTTTGTAGAGCGAAGGGTATTCCTCCTACCAAATTTTACATATACATTGTACATATGTCTTTGTTTCTTCATCTATTCAGCTATTTTAGATCATGTTTTATGTAAAAACTATGAACAAACAATTAAGTGTATCTAACGACAATAAGCTAATCAAATTGCCAACATTACACTAGTTATTTAATTAAGTTAAGGTGTTCTTATAGATTAAAAAAAATGTAGGACTTTGTTGCAAACAACAACGTTGTTTGATCATACTGTTTTAAATATCTTTTAATATCACTTTGCGCATTTTTTTTTATTTTCTTGGTGTCCTCGGTGAAATTTAAATATTTTTTTAAAGGTTAATGAAAAATAGTTGACTTTATTACATTTTATCGGGTAAAATGCTAAAGTGGCACTTACGGCAGTATTGTTTTCAAACATAGAAAATTATGCAAAAAGCCGATAAAATTGGAATGGATCACTCACATGCATAACTTCAGATATTAATATAAACCCCACAAACTTTGGGGGGAGGGGGGGTATATAGGAATCACCCCATCCGTCCGTCCGTCTGTCTGTTCGTGTCCGGTTAATATCTTTCTTATGGAGAAATATTGGAAGTTCTTACTTCACAAAAAGATTGCTTATGACCTAAGGGCGTGTCATGACCTTGACCCAAGGTCATTCAGGCAAGGTCGAGGTTACTGGCAGAAAAAGTGCAAAATTCGTGTCCGGTCCATATCTTTCTTATGGAGAAACATTGGAAGTTCTTACTTCACACAAAGATTGCTTATGACTAAGGGTGTGTCATGACCTTGACCCAAGGTCAATTCGGGAAGTTCAAGGTCATTATTTAAAATATGCATAATTCCTGTCTGTGTCATGTCTTGTATTAATAGAAATAATTAGAAGCTAAAATTTGATACAAAGCTTGCTTGTGTCAGGCCAGATAAAATAATTTTTAGATTCTCATCCCCGAATGTCTCTCTGAAAATGGCCTGCCCTGATGTTTTTTTTAAATGTTTTGAAAAAAAAAATTCAGAAAAAAAATCGTGCTCGGTATACCGTCAAAATGTTTAATGGCTGCTTGACATGTGGATTATCGTTTGATTCCAGTCATGTTTGTTAACATGAGGATGCAAAGATATAATTATTTTGCACACTGATCTTCTCATTAAACCACAAAGGTTCTAAGAAAATATCAGGCTCACATTTTGGCTTTATAGAGTCCAAGAATTGAGCAAAGTAAAAGAGAGTTTCTTTCAAAAATATTTGATGTTGAATTACCTTTTTGTTTAGAATAATGTGAGCCAAATTTTATGAGATGAGCAATGCTACAATTAATTACTTCATTTAAAAAAAATTGAACATTCCGAATTAGAGTGAAGAAGCCTTCTTATCCAAGTAAGTTTAAGAGATTCTTCGTATGTATCAATATGAATCATTCTACATCACCCTTTCTCATAGTCCAACTGTAAAGTTTTCCTAGATACTTTATCCATTTTATTGCCCCATATATATCTATAGAAAACTTGCTCTTATTTTTTTAATCTACTCAGAGTTTGGTTTGATAAGACTGTAAATAAATGGGTAAACTTGGATAAGAATAAATTTTTCACCACTGTAAATATGCCAAGAGGAGAGATGTTTTGTCTTCGACCATTGTGTTATTTCTTGAAAAGTTACATTGAAAAAAATTCTCGACCATGTTGGTTTTAAAGTTTAGGTTTCGTATGTTTTATCCCGAAGACGATTTAATGCATGAAGATATCGCTTGTAGCTTGCAAACGTCTATAGAACATCGATGAAAAGATCATAAAAGCCACGCTCTGCTTCACGATTTCCACCGCAGAGAGAGGGCGTTGATCAAAAATGTTTTGAAACGGGTTTCACCGTTGTTTGTGAAGACATTCTTCATGACATAGAAATTAGTGAGCATGAAAACCGTGCTTTGGATTACAGAAAAGTGGACGTGACGCTATCGGAGAATTCCCTGGGAACTGTCAACGATTTTAACGTGGGTTACACTGACAGTATTGACACCGCGTGTCATTTCAACAAAAAACTAAAGTATGTTTTCTTGAAAATAAACGTTGATGAAAAGTGGACCGGTCAGCAGACTTCAGGTGTAGAAAAAAAATGCATTCACTGTCTTGATGTCAGAAATATATTGTCAATAGTATTAATCGTTTGAGAAATTTCATTGTTGCCGGAAGAATAAATATTCTATGTGCATATATGCACATCGGATCGAAAATTTGTACATTTTTCAGAGTGAATTTTAGATTTTTTGGAATGAATTATTTCAGTACTAAGAAATAAAGTCAAATGTTTGTTGTGTTATTTATTATTTTTTTTTTAGAAAAAAATCAACTGCATAATGATATCATTGACAAGATGATTCAGGAACATTCATATTCTCGATTTTCAATGGATGGTCCCACAATCACCAAACATTTGACAGTAATTACAGATACACTCTGGTATTTGGATGGGTCCACACAAAATTCAGACGAGAGCAAAATCAAGTCTAGATTTGGTTTCCCCTCTCCCACCATGGTAATAATTTTACTGAGCTTCAATATATACACAAGAAAAGGAAATATAATTTTTTGTATAAAAGATTTATTTTTTATTTAAAGTTTATGTATGTCAGATGTGATTTTGTTATATCGAATCCATTAAGCCTAGTAGTCAAATAATTTTGATTTTGACAGTTTTGAGATTTTTACTGGATGTAATGACTGGAAAAGGAAAAGAAAAGCTGCACCAAAGTTACAGTCTCCACAGCTAAAAGCCCACAGTTCAGCAATATTTAGATTGACATCAAGACCATTTAGAGCTTCTTGAAATGAATTTAGGAAAGATTTAGAATTGATGGCTTTGTCTTTAGATTCTTATGCAAAGTGCCTTGAGAAAGAAACTATACAGATGAAGCAGCGTCATTCCTTACCACACCCTGTGCGCCAAGTCAGTGACCATGTTTCAGTACAGTACTTTTCTAGTGATGAAAACAAACCCGTTGAAAAAAATATGACATTCCCCATACCATTCTTTCAAATATGCAAGAGTATGAAACTTTGTATTTTGATGAAGATGTACACATCTCAACAGTTTTTAATTGCACAGTAGATAGACAGAGGTTTTTGAAAGAACTACGACTAGATTTCCCTGTAGATATGTTACATTTTGACACAGGAAGCGGAGTAGGAGCAACAGTTTTCATATGGAAAGTTCCAGAAAATCGTTCTCCAGTTGAGATGATGAAAAGTTTTACTAAAATGTACAAGTCACTAGAGAATAGGATACCAGAATACCACACTAAATTTATGCGGCAGACTTTTGCAAAAACGGTCAAAAGTAGATTTTGGAAAACCAGGCCAAGGTATTTCATCAGGAGTGCGTGGAAAAAGTCTATTGTAGCAACAGGAAGTGTAATCTCTGCTCTAGACCATGATGTTCAACAAAAGGGATCTTTAACACAATTTGTATGTTTACTTGTGGATATCCCAGAGAAAGTGGATGACACCTTTCAAAGAGGGCAAGTGTTTGTGACATTGATAGACTATATCAAGTTCTCAATGGCGACATGCCACAGAGCTAATGGAAATTCTTAGAAAGGGCTACACAGATGATGGGATAACAGCTATTTCTCTAACTTTGCTAATATATTCTGATGGGGGCCAGATCATAGGATCACATATAAGTCTGTAAAGTTGTCTCTAAATTATCCTGTTCAAGCACCTTGAATTGGATGTACTAATTGCAGCCAGAACTGTTCCAGGTCATAGTTGGGCTAACCCTGCAGAACGCGTTATGAGTTTACTCAACTTAGCTTATCAAAATGTTGCCCTGTATCGAGAAGAAATAAACAGCTCTCTTGAACAGATTATCACAAGTGCAAACACCATGTCAGATATTCGAAAAAAAAAAGCTGCAAGCACAGAGAATCTAAAAGTAGAGTGGATGAAGCCTTATAAGGCATGGTCACATTGTTGAATGCAAGGACAGAAAGAATAGCACTCAAAGTGAAAAGTTTCAAGGGTGGAAGCCCAGCAACAGAAGAGAGTGTGCAGAAAGTTGAAGATGATGGGAGAACACTAATTCATTCAGAAATCACAAAAGGAAAATACCCCAAAAATATCTTTACAAGCTTGATGGATATAAAGATTTTATGGAAAGACACTGTATTGAAAATCAGTACATTTTTCAGGTATCTTACATATTTCAATCTTTGAATTTATTACACTCAAATGTTAGAAATATTATTTCTGGCACTGTAATATTTCTTTGTAAACTAACATAGTGATGTCAGTATTAAAGTTCAAAGGTAAATGCTGGTACATGAATTAGAAAATAAATAATTTTGATATTATTAAACCTATTGAATATTTTGCAGTTTTATTGATCTATTATCAAGACATGTGAAATGTATTTCAGATAATTATTCTGTAGATCAGGAAATGTTCCCTGTTGAACAAGGATCAGAAATGTAACAGGTGAACTGCCTCTACCACTCAACTGTCTATGATTGATCCTACAAACTCTGGACATTACCGAAAGTTCTTAGATGTCTTGGAACAAGACACAACAGAATGTGACAGACCATCCTCCAAAACTCTTAGCACTGCACAAATATCACAGGAGCTACAGATCAGTAATTGAGTTGAAATCTGCTAAAAATAAATAATACAGCAGTTAGATTTTCATCTGATTTTATTAGCTATAAATAAACCAAGACTTACCTGGCACTGGAAATGTGAACACTGGAAATCATGGACTTGCCAGGGTAATCATTTCAGTATAAATGCATTTTATATAAGAACTCCATATTTAATTTGAACTTCTTCTCCATTATAAGGGATGTAAAAAACAGTTTCTTGATTGGTCAAAATGTAAGAAAGATTGTCCGCTGCTGTGAGTGCAACAAGCCCAGATGCATTTATAGCAAAAAGACCTTAACCTCCAGAGAGGAACGGGGATTCAAGAGACTCCTTGAGAAGTATGACTATACCTGTGGAGCTTTGATAACACCTGATGGTAATATACAAGATTTTATGCACTGTAATAAAACAGTTTTGTTTATTATTTAAACTCTATGCATGATATATTCTAAAAGTATGTGTTCTTTTATGCAGGTGATCCTTTACAGGGTACACTATTTGTGAAGCTGCAGCTCTCCTGCACAGGTCCCATAGAACTGTCCTACTACTCTACAAGTGCAAATGTTGGAAGAAAGGATCTTTGCTGTTATTGTAGCAAAGAGGGAGCTGAACAAGACAAAGAAGCATCCCAACAATACAGAACCGTCCCCCTATTTGAATACCATGCATATGCAAAGTCTCAGGAAAAGAAATTATAAGAAGACTTAAAAGGAAATAATATGTACATTGGATGATTGTAGAAAACTGGCAAGCATTTTAAGAATAAGATCATTATTAAAGCATGCTGCATTCAAAGCTTTGTTTGTTTGTAATTTATTTTGAAATTTGTTTCTTTGACATGTGTTTGTTTATAGAAATTATATGTCAGACCCCCCCCCCCCCAAAAAAAAAAAATACCTACCTACCTACCCACTTTTGAAAATGTGGGTCGGAGTACATCAAACAAAAAAAAAATTAATGATGGCCTAGCTGTCTTATTTTTAATGTACATGATGTGATTGCCTGTCTGTCTTTTTCTCTCTTTTCTTTCTGTCTCTTGTATATATAACTCTTTTGCAAAATATTATGTTATATATTTATTTTTTTTTTTTTGTACCAATACCATATATATGTGAAATTGTAAAAGACTTTCAATAAAATTTTTCAACAAAAAAAAAAAAAAAACACAAAAGAAAAAAACAAAAAATAAAGTGCATAAGCAGGTGATTGTGGTATATAGCTACATAAGTAAGTGAAGTTGACGATGAAAAAATTAAAATCATCAAGATATCATATAGTTTTGTTGTTAGGTTACATGTACCATTAACGTCTTTTTCTAGTAAAATATCCAAATAGGAAACAGATTTCTCAGAATCTGTAGAATCTTTTATTTCAAGCTCATTTGGGATATATTGAGTTAACGTAAGAGTGAAAGTAACAGTTGTTAATGGATAAAACATCATCAATATATCTAAATGTTCAGTTGAAGGCCACAGCAAGTGTTTTATTCTTTTCTTGCACAAGCTTTTAAATAAATATTGCTTCATTTGAATATAAAAATAAGTCTGCCAATAAAGGAACACAATTTGTGCCCATGTAAAAGTACGACTGTTTGTTGGAAGACCTGGTCTCTAAAAATTACAAAGATGTTGTCTAACAGAAATTCGAGCATCTTTTTAATGTTAACTCCTTGTACCTGTGTGTGCAATCATAATGGTTTTTAGCAAAATAAATTTGTAGATTTCCAATGCCAAGGTAAGAACATTTACGAGTTCCATTTTTAAATATAATATTTAGGGTGGGAATCTCAACCTTTTTCAAGATATTTGGGCACTTCTCTTTCGGTGAGGGGGTGTGGTCAGGACCACCCTCGGAGCTCATGGCCTACATAGTATTTAATGCCCATGCCACAAAGAATAAGAATATATATGGTTAAGGATTCTAACCGTTTTTAACCGGGTTTTCTAACGGAAAAATCCGGTTATTGAAATGGTGAAAATGGCGGGCGGGCGGGCGGCTGCCAAAAGGGTATCCCTATTGTACGGATAACTCCTCCTACAGTTTTCAAGATAAGAAGTTGTTCTTTTGCAAATTAATTGAACATATATCAGAAATGTGCATATTGCTAGGATTTTGATTTCTGATAATTTATGAAAAAAATACCAGCTTTTGAACTTAGTCATGTTTTGACAAAATATTGCATATAGGGTATCCCTATTGTACGGATAACTCCTCCTACAGTTTTCAAGATAAGAAGTTGTTCAGCTTTTGAACTTAGTCATTTTTTAGGCAAAATATTGCATATGGGTACTCCATTTCTCTGGATACGGTAGGTAGTGTTTATCAATTCAGGGTTGACATGGATTATGGATACAGTTCAGATAAAAGAAAACCCGGTTTGCTGTCACATTGACAGCCCTTCACTTGTTGAGATATTTGGTTATTTTCAATTCCTTGGGGGTGGGGTTAACCCCAGAGGCCAGATCTAATATACCCAAATAATGTTATTATCTCTGACCATTTTCAAGTTATAACCATTTACAACAGAGTCTAAGAATTTTTCCCGTAGGATTCTATGTTAGACCCCACATCCCTTTGACCCCCCCCCCCCCCCCCGCCCAAAAAAAATGTTGTTGCCCAACCCAAAATAAAAAAAAAATCTAACCAGGGTGCACAACTTAATATGCATGCATGCCTATCATATCATAAAGTTTTGTATAACTCCATTCAGCCGTCTTGAGAAACGCAATAGACAAGTTCAGGGTTAAGAAAGAAGAAGTAGAACCGTACAAAAACAATTAGGCTCTAAACTTTGTTGAATAGACCAACCACTAATCAGCTGAGGAATTACACTGAACTTATTACACACAACACGCAGTACAGATAGTTAATCCACCTCTAAATTTATCGCGGGAAATACAGCGCGCGATCACTGTATCGTCATACATAGACTTTCTTTCGCTTTGTTCACTTTTCTCGGCATAATACGAATAAATGGGGCATGTAATTGCTTTCTTGGTTTTCGCTAAAGCTTGTGCGATACTCACAACTTCAAACCTTACAGAACCGTAAACTGCGAGCAAAACGTCTGGTCTCCCATTTATGGCATAGCACTATTGGAGATAGAAGGACTTAGGGTGCTACTGAAAACATTTCTTGGTGAATCTGCAGGATTAGTTCCTTCTTTTTCTCGCGCACTGGTTTTTTAGAGCTCGCTGCGCTCGCCGGTGTAACGAAGAATATTGACCCGGGTTAAAAATTGACCCGGGGTCATTTTTCAACGTTGAAAATTGAGACCAAAATCGTGAAATTTAAACCCGGGGTCATTTTTCAACGGTATGAGAAAGATTTTTCTAAACTCTGATGACTTCGACACGTTGAAAATTGAAATTGAAAGTTGAGAATTGACCCCAACTTCAAAGTTTTGATTGTCATGCACATATTTGAAAGTTTCAGTTTTAAAAATTTCATACTGTCCGATACATATGCGGACGTGGCTGATTTATTTTAGGTTAATATGTCCGATTAATCAATAAATTTTGAAACTGAAAATATAATATCCATTTTTTAATACAATACTATGTAAATAAAGCTAAAAAGATAACCGTTTGCTTCGGAATGGAACGAGCGAGTCGGGCTAGAATAATTTTTGACATAGAATTGATTTTCATTCCCCCATGTGACAGAATTTAAAGTTTAAACTTGTCATAATCTCTGATAAATATATCTAACGAATATTGACCGTTATCGTTACTTTTAAGGCAATTCAACCGAGAGCTTTATTCGACAGGCACCTGGCATTGTATATTTTTCTAATAATTAAAAATAAATAAACTCTATACTGTTTTATTAGGTAACGGGTATATATATATATTTATATTAAGACAAAATGATAAAACGTCAGTTACCTGTGCTTAATTTGAAGAAGTCAGAATATTTCCCTGTCAAAATAATAAATGAATGGTTGTCATATTTTTATCCAACATGTCGTCAACAGTTTTTATTTATTTTATACGACTTAACAATAGTTTTTCATAAACTTGCCAGACAAACTATTTTTGAAGCACCAGCCAACTTTCTGCATGTGCATAGTCATAGTTCTTTTAAAACAATACAATTCATCTCTATTATTTTGAGTTTTCAATCCCATTCTTTACCTGTAAATTAAAAACACATGCAACTGACGTTATATATTTTCTCATAATTAAAAACACTACAGTAAAAATGTAAGCATGCGATTTTAAAAAGTAGGCTTGCATCTACATGTACAGTCAGAGGATGGTTGATCTAAACATATTAATGGTACATATGAAAAGGCATGCAAAAAGTTGAATAGATTAAGATTACTCAAGCATATAATTGATAGAGAAATACTTGTTAAAGTTCGGCTTTTATCAGACCTAGACTGAAATATGGTGATGTTGTGCGGGGCAACTGTATCAAGGAAAACTCCGAATTGCTTAAACAAATAATGTACAATACAATCATGTACAAATTGAAGCAACTAGGACAGTAACAGGGATGAGAGTTAATTCTTCTAAAATCATTTTATATAGTGAACTTGGTTTGGAAACCTTACAATCTCGAAGGGATAAACATAAACTAATTCTATTTTACAAGATTATAAATGGTTTATCACCACAATACATGTTAGATTTAATTTAGTCATATTTTCCAACTGAACATGCATATAATCTTAGGTCGAATGACCTTTTTTACTATCTACCACTATATCGGACTACTTATTACAATAGCTTTGTTCCGTCTACATGTAAATTATGGAATAATCTTCATGCAGAAACGAAAATTTCATCAACTTTATCTATCTTTAAGTCAAAACTTAAAAAACAAAATATACCAAAAGCTTACAAACACTTCAGTTTAGGCAATAGGAGAGAAAATATTATTTTACGTCAATTACGGAATAAAGTTAGTAATCTAAATGCTTACTTATTTAAGAATTTTTTAATTGATGAGAGTCGACGTTTATACTGTGGGTCTGAATCTGAACGAAATGTGATTTTTTTTTTCTTGGATGTCCAGGATACACTCAACAAAGAGATGAACTTTTTAAAAAACTTATTGACATTAGTGTACCTTTTCATATTAACTATATACTTTATGGTAGTTCTGATTTTTCATATAAATAAAATTGTAAAATTGTTTCCCATGTTTATCGTTATATTAGAGCTCCCAAGCGTTTTTGATTCTCTTAAGTTACAATACCTCAACATATTTAAGTATTATACATGTATATTTACTAATTATATAGTTCCCTTTTATTTACTGTTCTTTTCAAATGGGCTGGATCATGAAAATCTCATTGTTATGTTTGTATCTCTGCAAGTATAATTGAAGGTGATAGGTTTGTTAATGTAGGTGTAAATGAACATGTCTACCAACAATATGTCTTACAATCATATATGGTAAATGTTAGATAATAATTTAATATTCAAGTATCCCTTGTCTTATATACACACAATATCAATAATATTCTGTAAACAAGTAATACTATATTCTTATGACCATAGATCATTTTATAACACTACTTCTTGACTTTGTATGTTTGAAAGGGTTTACATAGGCTATGTCTGTTATCCAATCCATTTGAATTTCAATAAAAAACGTTTAAATTAAATCAGTAATCTAGGTGCCTGTGATAGGAAGGTCAACCATCTACTCTAACGCTGTTGTATGATCTTCTACTACATATTTCTATTCAAAAAATGTAATTTACCCATTTATTGACGAAATCAATTACTGTTAGTAAATTTATGTTAAATTTTTGAGATCAAACGATTTAGAAACTATTAAAGCAAAATTATTTTATTGTCATCCTGAACAAAAATTAGGTTGCTAACTTGCTACAGATTCCATGAAGCAGAATTGTTTATGCCTAGAAAAATTAGCGATTTGATTATATTTAGTTACATCCAAAGTTATCCTAACGGCACAAATAAAACACTAAAAAATATCGGCTCTCGAGATATATAGTTACTACAGCATTGTTCATGAAAGAGTACATGTTAGCGTATCATCATTTTGTAAACTGTTATTGGCTGTATGGGTGTTAATAGAAAATTCAGATAATCACAGTTTTAAAAAAACTCAGTGGGTGCAAACACAAAAATCACAATATGACATACTGTAAAATTTTGTATTTACACCCACCCAGAAATTTTTGCAATAAACAATATCAAAGTTTCAATTTACTGGGTGAATGTAAAACCAAAATTAAACAATATGACGTATTGTAATTTTTTAAATTATTTATATTTTTACACTTATCCAGCGAATTTATAAACAAGAGTTTTCATCAAATACATGCATTCTTAAAAACATCTTTTTTTAAATATAGATATCACACAAAACAGCAATTATACGCGAAAAGTTTATTATGAATAAAATAGTTATTACATATTTAAAGGTTTAATATGTTGAAAGTTGAAACATGTAAACATGTAAATCTAAAGAATAAATATGTAAAAACTGATAATTTTTAATTAAATAAACTCAAGTTATAAATATTGATTCGTTAATTTGTGCTTCTTTGCTGTTGAATTTTGAACCGGTTTCATAATCAAAATTCCACGATGCAGGTCAATTTTCAACAGATTAGGGTCTTTATTCAACACCTTTGGTCTCAATATTCAACGTGGAAAAATGACCCTCGGGTCAATTTTCAACCCGGGTCAAAATTCTTTGTTACACCGGCGCTGCGCTCGCTATCAGACCAGAAACACGAAACAATCTCGAACTGATCATGAGTATATAACGTCCGAACTTGCATCTTTTTTTCAAAAAACTACGAAGTCACGTCTTCCTTCAAGTTACACTGATGTAATAGCATCTATTGCATCACTTGTTTTTAAGTCCTCATAAAGGACCTCCATAAATGTAACACATTAATCATGCATCGGGTGGGTGGGGGATGGGGTGTGCTTTTTGGTGCAGCATAGAATTTACTTACTTTTATATATAAGAAATTGAATTATAATTCAGTTGGTCACGCCCACTTTCTTCGGAACATGTAATAAATGAAAGTTAAAAAAAGGAAATCAACTGTGAAAATAAAGATTAAGGAATGCAACGACACCCCCCCCCCCCCCCCCCCCCTATAATTGTATTATTTTTGCCTGCCCCCCCCCCCCCCCTCCCCCTCCCCACTTTCAAAAACAATGCTACGTATGTTAAATGATATTTCAAAAAAACAATGAAGTGTACATGTCCTATCGATAATTGTATTTTATTAACCAAAATAAAAATGAACAATTAAGATAAAAACATATGTTATATAATTAAAATAGTTAAAAACTGTAATTTACACCTGATAATTAATCAGCCTCACATCCCGATCTTAGGTAGCCTATAAAGTAACAAACACAAGAAAAAAATGACCAATTGTTTTTCTAAACAAAAACATATTCAAAATAAAACAAATCGACATTTTTATTACATGAAAGATCCACTCACAAGGTTGTACAATAATAAGCGTACAAACTTTTCAATGTAAATATATACCTCGGGCACCGTAACTATTATCATAAAAATTTTGATATGGCTCAATTTTCGTGTATTTCGTCCCTCGTCCCCAACACATTTCTAGTATCATCAACGAATGATAATACAAAATATCAATAGTTTGAAGAAAAACAAATCACTAAATAAAGTCCCATATAACTCTGTTGAAATTAAAATCACAAACCTCGCAAATTGGCCTCAATAAAATGTCGAAAGCGTACAATACCTGTCAAATCATTCGCACCTTGGATATTGAAAATACAACCATCATTTTCAAAGATTGAAAGTAGTTTAGTTACAGTTGAAAATTGTTCTTCTCCATTGCTCTAAGTTGGGAGAATCTAACGCTTCATACGCCCATGTCCTTGAATGATACATAGTGATATAGTTTTGGGGGCAATTTTAAACAAAAAACCTAAATATATAGAAAAATGATAATAGACCAATCCACACTTTACAAAAGTTATGTTCCTTGGCCGCCATCTTTTGGGGAAAACCCATAGATTTCTAACAGTATCCTTTGTAGTTTAGAGGTTTGTTACTCTGTCATTTGAAGTTAAAGTCCGTTTCCTTTGTGTAAATTGATTGTCCTAGGATGGGGCAACCCACAGATCGAAGGATTTTTTAATTCAGAGAGATTTCATCACAGGACGCCCAAATATTTGGTTGCATAAAAAAGGGATAAGTTGGTTTTTTCCCTTTTGACCTTTTGGTTGACCCCGCAAAGGGAAACAACTTTTGTAAAGTGTGGATTGGACTATATTAAACGAAATTAAAGCCGACAAATTGTTAACATATTTTGTGGTTAGAGAAACAAAAAAATAAGAAAATATCAATACAGACATAACATACAACAAAGTTCAATCTTATTTGATAAAAATCCAATTTTACAAGTGAACAGTCGTCAGTATCTATAACACTAGGAAAAAATAGTAGATTGAACTTGTTTATACAATCACCATTATCTTGCGTAAGAAGGTCATATTCATCATAAACTGTAATTCTATCAACATCCATGGGCGTCAATTTTTGTGAGTTTAAGAAAAAAAATCATAGTACCAACGATTGTTCAATTTAGATATTTAAAATGAGACAACAGTCCGATTTTTTTCTGATATGACTTTGAGCTAGGTCTCTTTATCATAATTCTAAAATTGTTAAGAATTCCATCATTTACATGTCTACATTTTACTAGTATGTCAAACCGCCTTAAATAAGAAAAATTGTTTTACAAGTATATCTTATACTGCTTCGTCTATTAACATTACAAACATTGATGACATTAACCTCTTGTTAAAAGTTAACGTTGTTTTTCTATGTTTTTACAGCAAACTATTTTCCGTAGTTCATTTTTAACATTTCTACTAAGGCTTGCGTAAATTATTAAATCTATAGGTTTGCCTATTGCAAACGTTAACATCATATAATTGAGAAAAACAGAGTTTGTTTCTTTAAGATCCGTTACGTTGTCACTAAAATAAAGATAGAACAATGAAAAATAAATTGGCGTCTCCTGAAGCATAAAGGAAATACCCAAATATATATGAACCTTGATAATAATTAAGTATTTCACCTTTTTAAGAATTTGTGAGCTACACATGTGTGTTAAATAAGATAATTTTTTGATTTCTTTTCTCACCAAAACAATAAAAAGAAATGTACAAATGATGTGAATACAAATTGGCAACGAAGTTAAGTATATCATTTGGGTGAAAAATCCAAAGGGCTGTTCAATTTTATAATAAGTTCCAGTAAAAAATTCTGACCCAGGATCAATCATGCATGCTTCGATTCTTTCGAATGGCATTCCCTGGGTATATTGTTGGACTGTAGCAAAGCTTCGAATTGGTATCAGGTATGATGAAGCAAAATAAAATACAACCACAAAGAAATGAAAAATAATTAATGGAATTAAAATTAATCTGTATCTTAAAAATCTGAATGTTAATGGAAATAGAAATATGAGAACTCGGTGAATGAGCATTAGAGATTTGATCCAAAGTGAGGTTCCGTGAACAATCGTTTGAAAGCGGATAAAAAGAAGGAGAAAGAAACAGAGTTTGTACTCGACATAACCATAGTTCCAATGCAAAGCATTAAAAACTGCATCCTTTATTCCAGTTGTAATGGCGAAAAAAAACATCAAAAGCCATGAGTAGGATCATACATTTTTGCATGCTTCCAGTAAGTTTTTGTCTTTTAAAACTGACAATTAGTAAAATCGATGCAATGAGAGGGAAAACCCATAGAAATGGATTAATAAAGCGGACGCCTGTCATTCCCCACTCTCCATAAAAGTCTTGATATTTATAAGCTGTTTCTAGCTCAATTTCCGATGATGCCAGTTTCGTCATTAACGTCTTATATTTCTGTAAAAACACCTCCAAATCTGTCTGGTTTTTTGACATGTTTGTTGCCTTGTTCTTTTATGTCCTGCTTACGTCAAAGGTGGACTACCAGTATTAATTTCTTTTTTGTTTCCTTCAATGTTACTGATGATTTCAATTCTGAAATATGTTAATGGATATAAATGAATAAATAAAATATCCTATTAAATGAAATAGTAAGATTTTCTTCTTATTGTGCATGCTAACTTCTGCACAAAATTTGAAAGTTTTATTTTTCAACCCTTTTATGGCTATCGGATCAATACCAAAATGTTTACAGACAGACAGGCAGGCGAACAATGCGATTCATAGAGTTCTCTTTTCTAAAAACCGTTAACATTGTATTTGCTCCTGTTTTACTCTTGCCCCTTCCACCCCCAAAGCCAGGCAAATTTAAGACAGTACAAATTCAAAATTATTTTTAAAAACCGGGGTTATTTAATAGAGTGTCTAATATTAACTGGGTATGGGCGAAGTCAAGACGAGGCGAGACCGTTTGCAAGTGTAGAAGGGCGAAAAAAACAATGGCCGAAAATAACACTGTTTACAGTAATTTCTAATTAAAATCATGCAAAAGTATACTTTTTAAATATGGCAATTAATAGGCGATGCGAACTAATCTCAATTAGCTTCATATATTCAAATTAAGTTTTAAAAACGCAAACAATGAATTCTTTAGAATTCACTAATTTTTATTATTTTTTTCAAGTTTTAAGGCTTTTATTGAATCGCTTAATATATGTTTTTACACTGTACAGTGTATACATAATATGTGATGCCTATGTTACAAAAAATTTGTGCAAAATATATTACATGTGTAATCTGCTTCATTTTGTAAATATTCAATACATTTATATATATATATAAAAAAATGCGTTTTGTTTTCAGAACTTAATTCATTCGTTAGAGATATAACATGTAATTTATCGTTTTAAATTGTTTGAAGTTACAAAGCATTCATTTGGGTGCCGCAAGGAATGTTATATCGTGTATTATATGTAATAAGTATATATAAAACATGAATAATATGTTCTCTGAGCATCACAATGTAGATACATGTAGCATTGCCTTATAATTACAAACATTAAACACGTGGTGTTAACATAATAAAACATAAATGATTGAAAAATATTTACTTTTAAAAAAATTGTAATTTTACTCAGTATGAAAAACACTGGACAAAAACTTGTGATCTACTCTGACTGATGAAATTTCAATGAAAACTGACTATGATAAATACATGTATGTCAATCGATTGACAATTCTACTTGTTTAAGGTAGCTCGCGGGTTTACTGCTTGTGAGAAAACCTACCCTGAA
>WFKH01003881.1:63895625-63906664 GCA_016163765.1 Magallana hongkongensis
GGGAACACACACACACACACACACACACACACACACACACACACACAGAGGCTTTTACTTAAATGAATTTCAAAATAGGTTTATTTTCCGTTCTGTTCAGTTCTATTTTAAACAATGACCATAGCTTTGATTTTCAATGTCAACCCAATTGGCTAGCTCTTTAAAAACACATATCCACAGATGACAAATATGTGAATGATATTCGGATTATCATATGCCCCGTATGTTAAAATATGCTTCAAGTTGTTACCAAAAATTGCCTAGATTATAGGTTTTTTTTTTTTAACCCTTTTCGTGATAATAAAACAATTTTACTTTCCAAAGACGCTGCATGGTATACATGTAACTATACGCATGAAAGGATAGAAGTGGAAAACAGTTTAAATACAGCTGCATTTTATAGTCACTTAAAATATTACAAGTTTATTCTGTAGATAATGCAATAATGCAAACAAAATATGCATTATCTCTGGACTTATCGTCCTTATTTTTCTAGTATACATATACATTTACATGTATCTTGTTGAAATGGTTAACATTAATAGGATCAATATCGGCATTTTCTAACAGGTCTCAGGCAATGACATTCATTACCATTCTCGCACGTGTACGATATATATTATTCGACTGATTAGTCATGCCGTAACAAACTAACAACCGATACTATCACGGAACGCTCTCTAGAAAATACATGTAATTCACACCTTATACAAAATAAAATTTCTACATAAAGGCGAGCTACACCTAATTACTAAATACTAATCGGATAAGGAATAAGAAGGGATTATTTAGAAAAAAAAATCACATAAATCGTGTTTCTAGTTAAGCTCAAGACAAAAAAATGTTTCAAATTAAGAGAAAGTGTCACAGTTTTAAGTTTCTTTTTAAAAAGCTGCTAAGACATGGAATGAAATTGTAGGGTTCAAAGTGATTTAGCTACATGTACAGTGAAGATATTGACTATCATAAAAAAAATAGTAGGAACCTAGCGATAGCTCAACTTTTCTGGAAACCGAATTGACATACACAGCGATAACCCCCCCCCCCCCCCCTCCCTACACACGGATCACGATTTCGAGGATTGTCACAGTAAACTCAATATTTTTTCTTACTTGTCCAGTTATGTTGGTATAGTACAAAAATAATGTGGTTTGCAAATCGTGTAGCAGTGTACATTAAAAACTTATGAATATCCCACTTAATATTTTTAACTAACTTTTTGACATTTTGAGCATTTTTATCTACTATACTAGATGTTGTCATTAGACAGCCCCTATATAAAAACAAAATTTTGTAACAGTTTTTGTCAAAAGGCCACATCCATTTTCTGGTAGTTTTTAAAATCATAAGTTTCATAAAGGATGAGATCCCATCGCATAATACACATGACCGGCCCTCTATGTACAATCTGGAGTAACATGTACATCGTTTGCTTTAATCAATAATCTTTACATTTCATGTCATACAAAGTATGGTCTATATGATTATTACAAACGAAATCAATTGTACCTCACCCCCCCCCCCCCCCCCCCCCCCCCCCCCCCCCACCCCTCTCGGCGGATGCCGGCGGTAGATTTGCTTTTTCGTGTAAAAACCATCGGGTACCTAATATTTTACCCGGCTATTTGGCTAGATGGGTTTCACGTGGCGTACATTTACATATGTGTTTTTCATATGCAGAATAGGATTTATTAACAGGCATAAACCTTTCTTTTGTGGTGATCAGCTTAAAGGTATACACGCTAATATTTGCGTCAATTTTGAATGACAGTGAAAATGCATGTGTTTGTTTACTTATAAAAGTTACCTTAAGTTGATTCTGTAAAATACCATTGAAAATTTCATCTCGTTACATAGATATTGAATTTCAATTCTTTATTTTCCTGCTAGGAAAGTAATACATTTTCATGAGTACTGATGAAGGAAGAGAGAAGCCGACATCACTACGCATGTCAGCGGGAAATCAGGTGGCCATTATTGTTTGTCTAATCACATACCCGCCTCGATTTTGTATATGCTTAACAGTTGTTGTTTTGAAATGTACATACATTTATTATGAGTGTAAAACGTTTGTCATTTACGATACCCTTACTTTTGCATGTTTAAATAGTATAACACTCGCACGAATTCAAAACAGCTAATAGGGTAAAACACGTATACAGCTGTTTAAGGGAAGCATATACATGCTCACACGCTCGTGTTTTTGTTTTCTTTTTTTCGAACTCGTATATAGGACTAAATCTACCAATTGATTACTTTACCTTAAATATCTATTAAAATACCTAAATTCAACAATTATTTATTCATGACATGGTACATGTACGAGGGTTGTACCAAAATACCGTAGACAAGCGGCGTTTTTCCGTAAATTAAAGTCACAGAGAAATGAAACTTGTACATATTAAAGAAGAAAATATTTTTACCAAAAATATGACATTATATCCAGATCGGTTAACTTTAAATACTCTAAGTGTGCATTTTTCATGTAAAAATATTGAGAGGCGGCGCAATGTCAAAATGACAAAATTAAATTTGTCCTATAGAAAGTATGATCGCTAAATTGTAAAAACTGAACGTCTTTTTTAAATAAAAAACACAAAAGAATGATCTTGAAATCTTTCTTAAATTTCCCATAAAATTTCTCAATTATGACGTAATTTTTAAAGATTTTATGACGTGTTTTGCGACGGTTCGATACATAAGGTTGAAGAGAAATGTCGGCGTCAACATCAGAGGCGGCGCACCGGAACGTGATAAAATTTTGGTAAGGGCTAGGAATGACAACAACGGAGACCCACAAGAAGCTAAAACTAACAGAAGCTCACAGAAATGTTTCTCGTGCACTATTATTTAAGTGGCATAAGAGATACACGGATGGGTATGAAGAAACTAAGCATGAAAAGAGAGGCCGGCCGAAGGAAATCGACGATAACGTAGTGGAAATCATAAATGACACTAGTACTAATCGTGATGACCGACGTCGGACTGTGCTGGAGATGGAAGAAATGTTGGGGATCGGCAAATCATTCATTCATCGCATATGTAAGCCTTTCACCTTATTTAACTCCTGGAGATTCGCCTCAAACTCAGTAATTACGAAGTCCAATTAATAAGCGTTTATTAATGAGCGTGATCGTATAGTAGATTTTACAATCATTAAGAGCAGCTCAAATCAAAGAATCTATATAACATCATTTTACATGAGTATATATAACATTTTACTTATGATTGACAGTTCTGACCAGTCCGGCCCATCTACAATGATCATGAGCGAACAATTAGTGTCAAAATCCCGGAGTTAAATTTTATTTCTAAATAAAGTAACAAAACTGCCAAAACCGTCAGAAAGAATATTGTGATGTGGGTTTTGAGTCTCAGAATCCGAGTCTCTGAGTCCCCCACCTGGGTATAATGCATCGTTCACTCATAATACATTCATTCATACATGGCTTTAAGGTTACAAAGGTTAAATAGAATAAGCAATACATGACTCGATATAGAGTACCAGAGCTATCGATGCAGACACAGAATCGCCAAATATGACAACTTATTTACAAACTCCCAATTTGGATATTTGTGCCCGTATTCTGCACCTGGTTGCATAACATCATTTAGGAATACTGCGCAGTGGTACGAGAGTCACATAGTTCATTCTGTAAGTTATCATTAACACAATTCATTACGCAGTATCTATGAATACATAAGTATCATAGTGACCAATTACGAGTCCTCGCTCGATTGGATCAGACATGGTTTCAAAATGCGTATCAAAAGTGTATTGATCGACATAACAAGTGCATTGAGCATAACGGAGAATATTTTGAAAAAGAATAAGAACAGTGCCCTTTGAATAACTTTAGGATTGAATGCCTAAAAGGACAAATCTTTGTATGCCAATAATTGTTTACTGATTTATCACAATTAGAACTTTTTGAGCATTCTAATAATTTGTTTTTTTATCCAATCATATTTCAAAATTACACTGAAAACCTTAGTGAAATGTTTTTAACCCACAGTGTGATGTTGTATATTATATATATCTAAAATCAAAGACTTTTATTCAAATTCCAAATAAGGAGTATACTTTATCATGAAGAATATATAGATTTTTTCGGATTTACAAAACTCATTCGTTTTTATTCCTTTTTTAATGTTTTAAGAGCTGTAAGAGTCGTCGGACTTTGTTGACAAACCATCGTCGTTTGAAATAAAGTAGAAGGGAGTCTGTCGTCTAAGATGAAGCACTGTCTTCTAGAATTCAAAATTATCGAGAGAGAAACTTCCATCCTACGCAACTTTGTAATGAGTCAAATTCTTTCACTGGGAGTCCGTAAGTTTCCTGTTATATTCCATTCATTAAAATCTATACTGTTACATGTATAGCAAGTTGTTTGAGAACGTTCATAAGCGCGTCCATTACTTTAACAGGTCGGGGAAACTACCTTATATGGATATTGTTGTCATTGCGCAGAGCGATGCGTACCGCGAACAACTGTCCATTCAGTGAATAAAAAGCAATACATGTGATTTACTACATGTTTACGTTTTTACAATAAACACGTGGTTTAGACTAATTTATGACTTGATTTCAAATAACTGCTGGAACGTCAATTCATAAAAAAATTCAATTATTTGGAAAAAAAAAAAAAAAAATGCAAAGATTAGGTACTAATAAAGGTTTTTCATGCTCACATTAACAAACATTGCCGATTTTCCATGTTGTATAGTACGTTGAAATACCTCTCACAAAGTCTTCACAAGTCATTATGTTCCAGTATTTATTTTTCGTAAATTACATCTATTAAAACCATTTACACTTAGGCTTTAAATGACCACAAGAGGTCTTTTGAATGCCTGGCAATGTACGAACACCTCCGAGTCGAATGCTTAGGACCATGAAATTCACGTGAAATCTGTATTCACTGAGAAATCAGCGCTGGCAGTAAGGCTTTTGTCAACAAATGGACTTATACAATGCAGTTGATGAAACCAAATTTTTACCGTTGTAAAATGAGTGTTAGTAAATGTGAGCATGGAAGTAGTAGATGATGGTGTAAATATTGCTTTAAGTGTGCAAAATGCTTGAAAAAATTAATTATGATTTTCCAAAAGCAATTAGAAAAAGTAGCATTTTCTAAACGTAGTATTTTTTGTAGTAACCCACGATGCATTTCAACTCATTCAGCTGATTGGTCAGTTTGTCGATTACGTCGGTGCCTCATTTAGTATGTAAATTTATTCCGACGTCACAGAAAATAGATTCCCCGACCTGTTTATCCACTTAATTTTTACAATTTAAACTCTGGTTTTCTAAGATTAAGTCTCTTTCCTTCCTTCTCTATATCCTCCATAATTTAAATGCTGATTGATATTAAAGAAAGCGTGCTATTGTTCTAAATACACAACCGTTGTGTAGTTTACCTCCCCTTACTTAGATACATATTACACTTTGGCGCTATTTTTGAATTATTATTTTTCAATTTATAGCAATAAATAAAAATAGTCAGACGTGTAAGGTGATGCTCTGTATTATTTGAGGACAATAAACCCCCTTGACGGGCTGAGACAGAGAAATATCAGCCCCGAGGGCGATAGAGCCCTAGCTTTTGGTTGCTGTCTCACCTAGTCCAAAACACGTGTATCAGGGCTGATACACTACTAGCTAGTTACATTTATATGATATATACATTTTAAAATTTCTTTGTTTTGGTAATATACAGAGCACCTTATTTGAATTTGTAACATGTAATAATATTATGTACAGTGTATATTTTGTAAATAAAGAATTTGATTAACATGAATTACAATCAACATGTGCAGTCTGATATTTCCGGACACGACTTCCTATTAGACTGTAAAACTTAAAAAGTTGCGTTAGCGCGACGGCGTGTTGTGCAAAGTTGTGTTAGCGCGACGGCCTGTTGTGTGTTAGCGCGACCGCGCGTTGTGCAAAGTTGCATTAACGCTACGGCGTGTTGTGTGTTAGCGCGACGGCGTGTTGTGCAAAGTTGCTTTAGAGCGACGGCGCGTTTATCTGAACGCGATGTCGCGCTAACGCAAATGGCCCTATCTGGACACCATATTGAATGCATTCATATAATATTTTTTGGGGGAATGGTATTCATATACTGATAAATGGAGTCTAAAGCATTCCTTGCAGCATATCTTCATTCTGACAAGAGCTTTTTCTATTTAGGAAAAAGAAAAAAGTCACAGGGAGACAAGTCGGGTGAATAGGGACGATGGGGCAAAACATCAACCCTTTCTTTTTCCAAAAATGATCTTACAATCTGGGATTTATGTGCTGGAGCGTTGTCATGAAGAAGTCGAATGTTGTGAATTCCAGACTTTGGTCTCTTCCTTTCATAATGTTTCTTAACTTTCTTCAGCACATAATTTGTGTATACATGTCCGGTGATTGATCGGCCTTTTGGACACAGGCGCTTGTTTCATACAGGAGCTCTCTTAACTATACACAATAACACAAGCAAGGTCTCCAACTTATTTTAGATAAAAAAATGTAGGTCACCGATTCAAACCCCAATATCTTTATTCATAATCCATCGCGACAGTAACACATGCAATGCTCAGCGGAAAACCCCTTCTAGCACCCATTACTTTCATTCTTACCTCACCCCCTCGAGAACCCTGACACTGACCCTAATAATGCATGCTTCACCACTCAGGAAAAATCAAAGTACTGGAAAGCGCTAAGCCAGCCTCATTGCTACTTTTTTCAAATGTTAATTGTTATTATTTTTTTATATCATAATTATACAGAAAGTAAAAAAAAGTTTCATGAAAATTCATGATATTTATGAGACCCTGACCATACCATTTCAATCAATTTGAAGAGAGGAGTTTGTAATGTATATTAACTGATTAGTCAGCCCACGGACTGCCTAATTAAGTTGGGATGAAAATTCGATTGCGCTTGTGTACATTGGAATTCTGGAAAGGAATTATAGAGTCCGTGTTAAAGAAATTCGAAGTTATGAAACTGACTGTCCCTGGGTTCCGGAGTCCGCATATATATATATATATATATATATATATATATATATATATATATATATTTCTCGAATTTGAGAGGATATATATATTGACAGCGGTTTGAAATTCAGAGAGCGATCTTTGCAAAGTTAAAAGTCTAATTAATAAGTAGGTGTGCACGGTCATACATTGTACCGCTGCACGCCTGTCTCCTTCCCTACAGTCATAAAAGTAAAATGTGCAAACTCAAATGTACACCCGCATAATATTACTGTTCTGGAAACTATACATCTTGTATTTTTATAGATTGTGTATTCACTTTTGATCTAAAACTAATATTCTGCTGGCTGACTTTATTCCCTTTTTGAAATGCTAACTTGCCTTGTTCATATATACAGTGTACGGCAAGTTTTGAATACACTTACTCAGTGAGTGAAAACAAGACTGTCAGACCGTACCTTTTCACTGATTAAGACCGTAAAATATGACTAAATGTCATTGAATTTAAAAATCGACAAAATGCATGAGAAAATCGCGACATGAATCAACAGATCAAATTAAGTTACACAACAAATATTTTTAAAAAATAAAATGTTGATAAATTTGTCGGCCTTTGGGGGTCTCAAATTTTGTCTATGTAAACTTTTGATACCGCAACAAGACAAGGAAATATCTCTGATCGCATGCTTTGACACTCCGAGATCCGCACCACTGGCCATCCTTTGTTTACATCGCACAGCGGTCACCCAACATGCGTCTAATATTAGCAGCATGGAATGTCTCGTGGCATGTTTAGTTGTGTAATCGGCATTGCACCCTCAGACTACACTGATATTGTGAAAGTTTGCAATTTGTTCTGATATTGATTAAATAAATCCACAACTGAACGTTCTTTTGCAAAACGTGGGATCTAAATACAAACTTAAGGATACCATGATCTTTCTATTTTTAGAATACGAGCGGTCGGTCAGCATGATCACTTGGTGGCGCTTATAAAAAGATCATAAGATTTGGTGCATCCCTAATAAGCGCTAGCGCATGCGCTTAGCGCTTAAAAAGTGCAGCTGTAAATTGCTCAGAACTTCCGGTTTGATGATCGCGATTTGTTATACGCGATCTCATTGGCTCACGGTTCTCTCGGGTGTTTTCCATTCATTAAAATGAAATACAAGAGAAATGCGAAATATCATTTAGCGCTAAATTCGAAATCTGTATTTTTGACGTTTCACATTACTAGAGAGCTCGAACCAATGAGACAATGTCCAGGCTGTTCGTCTTTTTCTTGTGACGCTTACACATAAATGAGCTCCTTATCATCTTGGGCAAATCAAATGTGACCTGTTCCATGGTAAAAGTTATTGTTTAATGCCTAATCAACAATCAAGATTAATGATTATGAAAACAAACGCCTTAAGACAATTATTAATATGACGAAATTTTAATTTTAAAACTAGCGCAATTTTTTGCATACCGTAAATTGCAAGTTTTTTTTTTACTATGGGAGGCGCTGTAGCTCCCAGGTCGTTCATCCAAATTTTTCAGACCGGGAGCTACATACCTGCAGCTAGGTTGGTAATAAAGTATGCGTGTTTGTTCTTTGAAATATGCTGAACAAGGGCTAAATTCTGTTCTTTGCTAGCATGCTGACATAATAATGAATGCAATTTAAGCGAACTTTTTCATTTAAATGCAATAGGAGAAGAAATATAGAATGAAATAAGATGGGGTGGGGATAATTATTCTAGTAACAAAGAAAGTGCAATTTTAGAAATCATTAGAATCTGCACTCTTTTAATATGCATATATTAATAATAATAATATAATATTAATATGCGGTCATGCACTCTTATAAGTCCCCTACCGATGAAACCGAATAGAAACTGGCGATGTAGCCTAGACCTACCCCGAATAGGTTGCTGACCTGGTTTATATTTTTATTCTTTTTGGGCCCCCCCCAAAAAAAATTCCGCACCAACGTATCACATCCTTCCTCTTAAAATCAATGTTAAGTCCTTGTTTCATGAATATATGTTATTAAACTGATGTACCCTATATGTATATGGTTTGTTTAACGGTGATTTTTAATTTTTTTCAACCTGGTAAAGGAATCAAATTAATGAATAAAAATCTAAGTAACACATTAATTTGTCTTTTATTTCAAAACATTATTCCTTTATTTAGTTCAATTTAATTTTTAATTTTCTGAGAATGTTATATGTAGCTTAAACATATGCAATACACATACATGTACATGTGATTGAAGAGACCTATCGGGTGATCCAGAGCTTTGGCTATACATATTTACATAAGCAAACTTTTCTACAAACAAAAACCTCATACAATTTAAAATAAATTTTATTTCAGCAACAAAATCATCACGCTAAAACAAACGACTTTTCTTCCAGATACATGAATATTTACAGCTTAATAGATATACACAACTTTGAATTGACATTAATAGTGGAAATAGTGACTTATTTAATGTATTTAGAATAAAAATGTGTTACATGTATTTGATGTAAAAAAAAAAAAAAAAAACCCTAAATATATTCAATTAAAAAACTAAAGAACGACCACTTTTGCTTCCAATTTGTCCCCTTTATTACCCACAACAAACACAAATATTGAAGAGTTTTAGATATTTGACCATGTAATGGCTGACAACATTATAGACCCTTAATATACGTGTACATGTATATATTTGTTTTATTTAAATAGAAAAATATCTTTATTTGATCAATAATCATATTTTGGATTTTCGTAGAGTGTATCCAAATAAGGATTAAAACATTGTTCTTTAATTTTTATCAAAAAACAATTTAAATCGGACACGTGATTAAAATTGCTATAGGCATATGGCATTTTGATAGATTTGATTACGTGCCGAATGAACGATCATCCCTTTAAAAGCCAAGATCGATTACTTATTACTTATATTCATTGACCTTTTCTCAATAATTGCATGTAAACTTAAGATTATTGATTTTATTTTTATCATGCAAACCCCGCTTGCGCTCAAACGATGTACGTCATTTGATGCATATCGATTTTTAAATAATATAGCACTCCTATTTAAGGCAATGTGCAATGTATAAAAACTTTCAAAAATTTGACTAATGACAGAACTAGAAAAATATGTTTGCACTCGTATATGCAATGTCACAATTAACTTATAAAGAGTAACTTGACATTTTACCCCTCCCCTTTAAAAAAAAGTTGTTTAATTCATTTATTTTTTCAGTCAGTGTTTGATCTTGATAAAATTATAAAACATTAAGAAAAGAGTGATTTTCACATACAATTACAATTTTTTAACATTGTAAATTTAAAATAAACAAAGTTAAACACGTTAAAATAAAATATATATATATAAATAAAAAAGATAGTCAGTTGACATAAAACAAGTTAATTACAATTATTTATCTGGAAAAAAAATTAAAATAGATATATACCGATTACCTATACGAACCTTCTAGAAGAATACAACCCAGACAGAGATTTGCCGAGTTAGGAGGGCTCGATGGTCGTGGTCATTTTTATACTATATTGGTCTCTTTTAGAAGAAGAGTTCTATATAATAAAGCCCAAACTTAAAAGATAAACTGTATGTATTTTTTTACTTAAGGAATGAATTCAATATTTATTAGTTTTATACGATATAAAATGGTTTGGGGCAGTTTACGCTTTATAAACCGCGAAGAATAATTTAATTTTTGTGCTCTTAATGGATGATGATAAAAACAGTTATTTGACCTTTAAAATGACATCAAATTGTAAAAAAATTAAAACGTAACGTCGGGCGGATTGATACGTTTTAGACGTTAGTCTTACTATGACGTAGGCAACATTCTTTATATGATATAAAATAATTTTTTTAGCCAATCAGAAAGCGTGTTACAACCAGAATTAAATTATTTAATAATATAGCTTAACAAATCTTATCTTTAAATTTTAGGTAGATCTGATGGTTAATTTATTTACCATCAGCCTCCTTAAAAAAATACGACATAACAAAGAACAAACCAGAGGGAAAAAATAACGAATAA
>WFKH01003881.1:63909330-63926285 GCA_016163765.1 Magallana hongkongensis
TTCGACTTAACATGTAATTTCTACCCTGATTATTTAAATAGAGTAACGTATATACAGCGATTAACATGAAATGAATTCCCGGTTAATATTGTTGACGATACTCGTCAAAGTCTCTTCTGAATTATAAACTTGTTCTTCTCTTAGTAGTTCGGGAAGTTTAGCCTGAAATTCGTTTCAAACAGCTGCTTGTTTTGATAAAATTGGGATGAACTTAATCTCCTGCTCGCTTCAATTTTACACTTTGGACATCCTTCTAACTCCCCATTTCTAAAAAAAAACGTTTGTTTCTTACCTTTACAAGGCCTAAATCCAACAAAATATCAAGTTGTTGATTTGAAATGTTTACTTTCGCGAACAGGAAATGCATATTGTCAAGTTGTACATAAAATTTCTATTTTAAGTGTTGTAATTAACGATGTTTTTATACATATCTAACAGAATTACTTGAAAATGAATAGGGTTTGTCCTATAACCATGCTTATAAAGTGTACGAAGTTTGATAAACATGCATGCGAGGGTTTTCTTTGAATTTTGCTTAAGGTATCCGATCCCTATATAAGAACCCAATTTTTCTAACCTTGAATATCGCATTTATATTTATGGTCTATGGGGACAAACACATTTTTTAAGATAAAAAAGTAAATACTAAGAATACTGTATCAATAAATGCTTTGGCGGAAAGGTGTATTTTATCATTAGGAAGACAAAACTATTGAAAATAAATTTTATACCGTATGGATTTTTTTTTAGAATTTTTTTTTAGATTAGAAGCAAAGGGGGGTAACTCTTGATATAAAGGAAAAGGTCATTTATAAGGACACATTCCGCTCTTATATATTGATACTTAAACATGAAAATTGTGTCCAAGTATACTGAGTATTAAGCCCATACATATCTGTTATGCATCCCGATTCATTGAATCTAGGGCTATTATGGATCGGTTACCTTAACAAGCTTAAATGGACACATATACATATTCACACACGTACAGCAGCGATGCTTATCCCCTTCGCAACAAGTTGCGCGAGGGGATAATTACTGATTTAAGGTGGTATAAGACACATGTCGATATTTATGTGGATAAAAGTGCGTTATAATCAAAATTCTTTCACGGTGATGTTTTAGAATTTTAAAATTTTACAATACATGTATTTGGCAAAAAAAAAATATAAATTTTTAAAATTTTTGGAAACTTAGGGTGGTATAGGACACCTCCATATTGTGACGTATTGTTTATCAAAATAAACAATAAATTCAAGTATAATGTTATAGACATTTTCTTACCAAACATTGTCACTTAACAGCCTAGCGCAATGAGTTAGAGCGTTCACTACGAACCTGTAGGTCACGAGTTCGAATCCTGCTGGGGATATTAAATTTTTTACCTTTCCAAAAAATTTTAAAACTTATTTTTTTGTAAAATATTGTAAAATTTTAAAATTCTAAACCGGTAAAAGTATTTTGATTATTATGTATTTTTATCTTCATTAATATCGACAGATGTCCCATACCACCTTAAGTGAAAAATTGAAAAGCCCCAGCAGCATTTGAACTCTCTGCTTACAGACACGTAGTTAACGCTCTAACCCATTGCGCTTCACTGTTAGGTAACATTATTTTGGGGGAAAATATTATACAGTACCGATCAGACCCAACCTAACACCAGAGTAAACCCCAACTAAACCTGGGTTTACTTTTGGGGTTTACTCTGGGGATACTTTTTGAAAATTTGGGTCCACTCGGGGTTTACTTTGGGTTTACTCGGGGTTTACTTGGAAATTGCTTCTGAGGTCAACTGTACGCACTGAAGTGTGAAGCAGACCCGTCTTTTATCTTACCATCCTACTGCCTGTAAATCCTACCCCTTGTATATTCCGAATACACAGCTATCTTCTGCTTTCAGGGGTATACTTCTGGCCGGGTTTACTCTCTGTGTCCACTCTGGGTTTACATGTACTTCGGGTTTACTCTGGGTCCACTCTAGTACACCCAGAGAAAACCCACAGTAAACCCAGGGTTTAGTTGGTGTTTACTTTCTGTTAGGTTGGGTTTGATCGGTACTGTATTTATATTTTATTGTTTAATTCAATAGGGAGTACATCACACTATGCAGCTGTTTTGTACCACCTTAAAGCTAAAATGGTTGCTTTACATAGTTAAATATTTACCTAATAAAATAGTGCAAGGGGTTTTAAAGAATAAAGTCATGAAAATACATGCATGTTACAAGTAAATGATCTTTGTCCGAAGTTACGTACACAACACAGGTCTACAGGCCGCACTAGCGGGTACTAGTTTTACCCAGCTCTTCGGTTAGATGGGTTTCACGTGGTGTACATAACGGTATGTGTTTTCCATGTGCAGAATAGGATTAATTAACATGCATAAACATTTCTTTTGTGATGATAAAGGGACTCATATTTTGCTCAAATTGGATTATCATTATGATGTTGACCAATATAGGTAAGCATAAAACATGTAGTACTAGCACAATATTATGAGACACCGGTATACATACGTATTACTTTCACTTTCTAAATAAGTGATCTCCTTTTGCCAGCATACGGAATCATCATCTTTTAATATTTAAATAAGCTTATCATCGTTACGTATCCTATCGCATTTGTACAGTTTCTGTCATTTAAATTGCAAAAGTTATTTTTTCACATGTCAGACTTACACTATTGAGTTGACCCCATATTGACCTAGTGACATTTTGTATTAAATTTGTGTATTACATGTAAGTAAGTGTAGAGACTTATCATGTTTATATGAGTTATAATAGGAAGGAAGGGGTCTTTTTTTCTTAATGTATTATGATGCATCAAATATAATGTAGGCCATGACCCTATGGGATTGTTCTCACCCCATGAAACAGGAAAATACCAAATATCTTGAAAACTGTTGAGATCCCATCCCCACCACTAAACAATATATATTCTTGTTTCTAATGTCATTATGATGCATCGGATGGTGTTAAATACATGACCCCCAGGAGTTGTCTTTAAACTAAACCATGATGATATATTTTGGTAACTTTTGAGATGCCCATCCCTAAACCATATTTATTCTTGCTCTTTGTGTCATTGCGCATCAAATGGTATATAGGTTATGCCCCCTCGGAGATACCCTGACTTTCCAGAACTGGAAATAATAAAATATTTTATCTTATTTATATGTAGTGTTTGATCCATGAGGGTAATTCCTAGCGTAATGATGACCCTGCTTTGTTTAGGAAACTTTACAATTGCCCCGAATACATATAACATTTTGTGTATCTTAAAAATTAAAAAGCAATTTCCAAAATCTTTATGTGCATTTAGATAAAAATACCAATCAAGAAATGATTTAAAATTTGCTTAAAATTTGCTCGAACTTTCTGTAGAAAGTGCGGGTATAACAAAAAGTGTACAGGCACAATGGTAATAGACAGTGGCGTCATTGATCAGTGTCCGAGCTAAGTTAGGCAAACGCACCTTAGCATGGGATTAAATATACGTTCCTGTCCAGTGTTCTTTTAATTTCAGGAAATGTTTTACACCCGGTCAAAACGTTAACTAAACATACATTTTAAGAAAGCTTATCAACAAAATATTATTGACCTAACACAAATACAGCGCCTCTATACGTTGTAAACAACTACAGTCTATCATAACCTGTATCCGATATAAAATGGTTTGGGGAAGTTTACGTTTTATAAACCGCGAAGCGGTTTATATTAAAAGCGTAATCTGTTTTAAACCATTTTATATCGTTTAAAACTAAAAAATATTGAATTCATTGCTTATAATTTGATTTTTCTACTCTTATAGGTAGATAAAAACGGTCATTTGACCTTTAAAATGACGTCAAATTGTACAAAATTCAAATGTAACGTAAGAGGGATTGATACGTTTTTGACGTTAGTCTTACAATGACGTAGGCAAGATTATTTATACGATATAAAATAATTTTTTAGCCAATCAGAAAGCGCGTTACAACCAGGATTAAATCATTCTACATCAAATATTGTATTCTTTGATTCCATCCTTTTAGTTCCATTCTATATCGAATGTGCTCTACATAATGGTCTATAAATTTACACATACATATCATTGTGTACCAAAATAGAATTCCCATATTAATATACGTTGTAAAATGTTATCGTCTTCTAGTTTAAAACATACATGCATTTTAACTGTTTTACTTTTAAAGGAAAGTTGTTTTAAATTTTTATTTATAAAAATATTTATTGACCGTAGCATGCTACGCAGACTTAACAGTTTGACAGTCTTACAGTGTGCTTCCACTCGTCGCATCGACCGTTATCGGTTGTAAGGGATGACATGTGGTGATAACGAACAGTGGTAGGACCATGGAGGAGTGAGCATCCTCTGCTGACCGGTCACACCGGTCGTAATCGGGAACAAGAGGCCGATGGGCCACATCGCTCACCTGAGGAACAATAGGTATGATAAAATCAGCTTACTGGAGTCATAATACAAACTGTCTGGACAATGTAGTATAATACATGTAGATCCTGTATAAATAAAAATCAATTTTTTCCACTGGATATTCTTATGTTTATTACCATGAGTCCCTTTTCTAACAGGATGATTTTATAGTAATATCACATGTTGAGCATTGCAGCTCACAAAAAGACCCTAAACAACTGTTTATATATGGGATATAAACCTACATCAAACTCTGAACGCCTTGTGAGACCAACTCGTCCAGGAATCTTCCAGAAGCCAAAGTCTAAACAATATTAAATAATCACCTGGCTGATTAGTTTCTGAGAAAAATATTTTTAAAGATTTTTACTCTTAATACTCCTATGTAAAAAAATCCACCCCCATTGTGGCCCCACTCTACCCCCAGGAATCATGATTTTTACAACTTTGAATCTACACTACCTGAGGATGCTTCCAAACAAGTTTCAGCTTTCCTGGCTTATAGTTTCTGAGAAGACGATTTTTAAAGATTTACTCTATATATTCCTATGTATAAATTCGATGCCCAATTGTGGCCCCACTCTACCCCTGGGGGTAATGATTTTCACAACTTTAAATATACACTACCTGAGAATGCTTCCACACAAGTTTCAGCTTTCCTGGCTGATTAGTTTCTGAGAAGAAGATTTTTAAAGATTTACTATATCTATTCCTGTAAAATGTCGACCCCCCCCCCCATACGGCCCCCCCCCATGATTTTCACAACTCTGAATCTACATTACCTTAGGATGCTTCCACATAAGTTTCGGCTTTTCTGGCCAAATGGTTCTTGAGAAGAAGATTTTTAAAGATTTACTATATATATTCCTATGTACAAATTCGACCCCCCCCCCCCCCTTGTGGCCCCCCCCCCCCCCCGGGGGTCATGATTTTCACAACTTTAAATCTACACTACCTGAGGATGCTGCCACATAAGTTTCAGCTTTCCTGGCTTAACGGTTTTTGAGAAGAAGATATTAAAAGATTTACTCTATTTTTTCTTATGTAAAAAGTCGACCCCCCATTGTGGCCCCATCCTACCCCCAGGGGTCATGATTTTCACAATTTTAAATCTACACTACCTGAGAATGCTTCCGCTCAAGTTTCACCTTTCCTGGCCAAATGGTTCTTTAGAAGAAGATTTTTGAAAATTTCTCGAAAATTTTCATTGATTCCTAATTATCTCCCCTTGTAAGAGGGCTTGGTCCTTAACTTTCACAACTTTGAAACCCCTTAGGCTAAGGATGCTTTGTGCCACGTTTGGTTGAAATTGGCCCGGTGGTTCTTGAGAAGATGTTGAAAATGTGAAAAGTTTACAGACAGACAGACAGACAGACGGACAGACAGACAGACAGACAGACAGACAGACAGACAGACAGACAGACAGACGGACGGACGGACGGACGACAGACAAAATGTGATCAGAATAGCTCACTTGAGCTTTCAGCTCAGGTGAGCTAAAAACGGAAAAGTCCGTACACAATTTAATGATTAATTATGGTCTAACAATTAGTGTGAAAAACGTCAGTCAGCATCCGACCCAGTGAAAGATTGAGAATGAGAATTATATAATTAATATGTGTTACTACACGAGAGAGTTCTCATCACGAAAAACTATTGATCGGAAAATAGTAAATCTTTTTGAGTATACATTGATAAAACCATTCACCTTAAAGGGACATGGTGACGCACGAACTCATGATTTAGCAAATATCGAATTTTTACACGATTTCCACATATTTTATTTATCATATGAAAAGATGGACTTTTGAAAAATTACGGTGTTCAAAAGTAAATAAATCAAATTAAAAAGAGAAAAATAGAAATACACGTTGGGCCAACACATAAATATTGAGATTTCCTTCCGCTTCATAGCCACGCAAGCGCAGGGGAATGTAAATACTGCAGCGTGGTATACATCATGAGCCAGAAGCCTCTCATTGAAACACGATGTCTTCAAGAACTATATATTTATGAAGATGCATTTTCTATTAATGCTTATTTCTTACCACAGACATCGAATAGCTTCAAATTCAAATTCTTTTTTCAGTGTGTCAATCCCACTGTAACTATTTTTAGACAGAAATCGCAAACACGTGACACAAAACCAATGTCCAAAACAACTCGGTTTGTGTATGTGCATTTTCCGGATGAGTATTAATGACTTGTAAATTGATAGGTGATGACTTATGATGCGTGAAACATTTCGTATGATGACATTTCGAGTAGCTCTTCTTATTTCCGTTGTCATAATCAAAAAGTAAAACATATATTTTGAGTCACTGTGTCACTTTAAATGATCATAACGCTATAAAACATCGATTGTGTGAACATTCTACAAGAATAAGCTAGTTCACTTCATATCTTGATTGTCAAACTACTATTATGCTATTTTTATTTTTATTTACTATCATATATATTAGTTAAGTAGTTATAAGGGTTTTTTTGCAATCACATATGTTTTGGGGGGAGAGATTTAATAAGAAAGTTATACAACATCATCTACTACTCCTCTACCTTAATACTGAATCTAGCTAAAACAGATGCGCAAATTCTGTAGATATACTATTATTTAAAATCAACACCTACACTTTAGTTACATGTACGGCAAGAGAAGCAATGTTTAAAAAAATTACAATTATACGTAAAAAAATTCATGATAAACTTCTAGTCTAAAAAATAGTTATAAGTAAGTTATAGTTTAAAATGACTTTTCTCTCATAAAAAACATTGATAGATCTAATACAAAAATATATTTACTTTTTAAATCCTACCTTAGTATTTCTGTAGAGTAGAGTAACGTACATAAGTTAAGTATATTTTGATAACAAGCTGACTCTTCCTTAATTCATACACACATACCTGTAATGGTGACGCTTGTCTTACATATGTAAATGTTGAACGAGTTTTCTACCAATTATTCGGCTAAAAACATGTATTTTTTACCTATGTTGATCTTCTACTTTTTTAAGATAGTTAACGCTTTCTCTTGTGACTTACAAAAAACAAATCACACCTGGAACATGTTCTCAAATGTGTTAGGTACTTTTAATAACATCCAATGAAGATATCATTGATTTCAAAACTCGCAATCATACTCTTATGAAAGACTAAGATCACATGTGTTGATATAATGACACAGTGCTTATAATCCTCCCTATAGGATGATAATTCCAAATTTTCTACATTGGATAAAAGTATGTTAGTTCCTTTTAGCTTTAAATTTGACGAGTTTCAATATATTTTTGTACTTATAAAATATTCAAATATTATAAAACAACTTACGAAAAGTATACAGCTGTCCTTTAAGTTAAAAAGGACACATGTGCATTAAAACCTGGCATTAACAAACTATGAGTTTTCCTTACAAGATCACCCAAGTTCGATACGTTTGTATCAATAGGTCACTGAATCATGATAATGCATAATAAAATAATTATTGCCGGGGGATTTCGATCAGAACAGTGATTGAACTATCCTCGAAACATCATTTCAAACGATCCCAAATCAGCAACTATTGCTTTATTATTTATGGGAGCAGCAAAAAAGATGTCGATATGTAATCAGTTTGTCCGTCTGTATATATAACACAAATAGACATATAGGTAAAGGACAAATACAAAAATCTGTACACAGTATATGGAAATCATAAGACGTTTAAATTCCTCTACCCCAACTTAACAACTACAACAAGAAAAAGGCTAGTTGGGAGAAGCAGCTAAATAATGCCACACTGCGTCCAAACAAATATACCATTCTGACACAACAACATTTCTATGATCTTTTCATTAAAAATCAGATTTAGCAATAGCTTTCTCTTCATGGATATATTTTTATGGCTTATAAAATTAGGGAAGACTGGTGTGTATTACATGTTTTGCTCAATATGTGATGGATATTACAGGGGCATGGTCACGGTTTTAGTCAAATTCTATTTTTCTGTTTTTATTATTTACAATGCTTAAGGAATGCATTTCTAGTCATCAAATGGAATTTGAGAGCCAGTCGTAAAGTTATAAGCAAGATACAGGGCTCACAATTCCTTGTCATGTAAACAAGGCTCGTGTCCTGTTTTTGTTTACAATGTACAGGTTCAATATACTAGTAAAAAATATTTTTCAAGCTGATTTGTATATCTCATTATTCATTTTAAGCACAAATAAACAGTTCCTAACGTTTAACACATTCATTTCTAGTCTAAAACTGGAATTTTTACTTCAACATTCAAAATGTAAACAAAAGATTTGTTTTCATAGCAAAGAATGGTAAATTCTGTAACTCGCTTATAACTCAACGATTGACACTCAAATTTTGGTTGCCTATTAAACATGTCTTAGTGAAGCATTGTAAACATAAAAATCGGAAAAATAGCTTTTGACCAAAATCGTCACCATGCCCCTTTAAACATGACATGTAGTGATAACGAACAGTGTTCAAATTCAAAAGCCCAAAGGAAAATTACAAAACAGGAGCAGAGCGAAAATGGACCTCTTTAAAAAAAATAGAGGTAGGATCAGGTGCCATGGAGGAGTGAGAATTCTCTGTTGACCGGTCACACCCGCCGTGTGCTCTTTGTCTTAATCGGGAAGACCGGAAAAGTCCGTACACAATTAGGTGATTAATTATGGTCAAACAATTAGTATGAAAAACGTCAGCCAACATGCGACTCAGTGGAAGATTGTATTTGCTTTTTAATTTTTTATATTACACTGAGAAGCGTGTATTCTTACGACACGTGATGCTATAATTAAACACTGTGTCAAAGCAGAACTCTCTTACAATTCAGTTGTACAGATCGACACATCTACCAACCAAATTTCGCGGATTACACGCCATAAATATTCCAAACAATCAGCAAATATATGCGACTTTAATTCTGGTTATTGACCTAATTTAAGGGAACATTATGACACAGCTCCAAAAGTCTAGATTTACAATTGTGTAACATTAAACACTTAAAAAAAAATCTTTAAAGAATTGACAAATATTGTTCAACAGTGATATGTTCAGCTCTGAACTTTGTGCGTAATATTGTTGACAATTGGAAACATTAATGTGTTTTGCGGCTCAGTACTGCATCAAAGTTTAAATAAAAAATTGTGTAAGACTTATTTTAAAAAATGTGTCTCATGAATTGTGACGGAAATAAGGCTCGGTAATAAAAAAAAATCCCATAGAATGTGTGGATAAAAATCATATACTATTGCAAATCACGAAATGTTCATTTTTTAACTGTTAAGAGATCAGCGTTTACGAAAGAAACTAAAAAAAAACCAATTCCTATAATCTGATAAAAAAAAAACCCACCTCAAATCTGAAAAATGGATTTTTGCGATATAGTAATGCCCATGTCATTTCATTGCGTGACAAGTTAAAAAAATTGAAAGATGCTTTTCTCTCTTTAAACATCAACAATTGCTTTTGGGAATCGCACAGAGTTTGCGGTTAATAAATAACAATACATGTCTTAAGAGAGCCCATCTCAGGTACGTTACCGAATATTTTTTTACCAGATTCATTCCTAATATAACACTATGGCTAGTCCTAAACATTCATTATGGTATATTATACAATTGCATTGCTAGTTGGTTTGTTTTGTTAAGAACAATTCTTCGCATATTACTATAAGTTATTCCACAAAAGTTGAGAGTGAGAGGCGGCACTGCTTGTTGCTCAGTGTATGTACATGTACTACACATGTAAGTTTCAACTGTTCTTTACATCAATGGTATAAATATTTTTTGCACTTTTCAACTGTATCAGCTTCCTAAAAAGCATCCCATATGTTGTGATTGTACATATTTTTGTAGGTGTCCTTAACCTAAATGTTTTATTTTTCACAATTGACCACTGTCATATTTTTTGCATTTCGATACATGCTTTTTTTCTTTCTTAAGCATAACAAATAACTCAATTTATGTACTTTTTAAAATAATCTCTTTTTATTTCTTATCCGAATTAAGTTTTACTCGCGTTACAATTCTTGATGTGGAAGTGTTCTCTTTAGGTGTGAGAATTTTTTGGTAAATAATTGGCAGTAGCATCGGGTTTTAGCTCACACTAGCTGAAACCTCAAGTGAGCTTTTCAGATCACTTTCTGTCCGATGTCAGTCTGTTTGTCTGTCAACATATTACATTTTTGACTTTTTCTTTGGAACCACTTACAATTTTAACCTAACTTGGTACAAAGCACCATTAGGTAAAGAGTATTCAAGTGTAGATAAATAGGAATTATTGAAATTATTTTGGCATTTTTCTGAAAATCTTTTTAAAACTATTTAGCTAAAAAGCTGCAACATGTGTGAAAGAATCCCTAGGTAAGTAAGATTCAAGTTTGTTAAAATCATGTTTACCTGACGTAGGGTGGGGCCACAATGGAGGGTTAAATTTTAACATAGGAACATATATAGAAAAATCTTTAAAATTTTCCTCGTAAAACCACTTGGCCAGAAATGCTGTAGCTTGTGTGGAAGCATCCCCAGGTAGTGTAGATTCAAGTTTGTTCAAATCAATATCTCCGGAGGTATAGTGGGGCCACAATAGTGGGTCGAATTATTAGGCACAGTGGTGGGTCGAATTATTACATAGGAATGATGGAAAAAATCTTTAAAAATATTATTCTCTAAAATCAATTGACCAGAAAAGCTGTTACTTGTGTTGAAGCATATCCAGGTAGTGATGATTCAAGTTTGTTTAAATCATGATTCCCGAGGGTAAGGAGGGCCAACAAGGAGAGGAGGTCGAAGTTTTACGTTGGAATATATGAAGAAAAATATTTTAAAATTTTCTTATCAGAATTAATTTGCTATGAATGTTTGGAAGCAACCGCAGATAGTGGTGATTCACTTTTGTTCAAATCATGACAATCGGGGGTAGGGTAGGGCCACTGTGTGGGGTCGAATTGTCAGTTGAAATATAGACAAAAACCTTCAATATCACAAAAATGTATGATATTTTTTTCTCTCATTTGTTCAAATATTCAAAATTTAATATATGATGGTCAATAAATACGAATACTTTTGTCATAGCTATGTTACATTATATTATTACTAAATTTATATAATTAGTAGTCATAATTTAGCAATTGAAATCAAAAATGTAAATTTATTACTTTATTTCTAAGAATTGTTTCCAATCTAATCCTGCAAAAAAGAGGTCACGGCGCACGGTCAAAATTTGTGTTATGTAAACAATAAACCATATAATGTTGAAAGTAATATCTCCATAAATTGGACTTAAACCCAAATAATATTGAAACCTCAAGTTAAGAATTGTCGTGCTATTCTATGTACCAAATAATGACGGAATATAAAGTTTTGTTGAACAGATATCAGTAACTTAAGTCGGATAGTCTTCTTTAAAATTGATTAAAAACATTAACGTCGCCGGACGTCACGGCGGAACGAAAAGTATAAACAGTATGGATTTAACTCGGGGAAAAAATCGATAAAAACTGTGAAAATGCTCAATGGGGGAAAAAATAAGTCCACATTTTTTTGCACGTTTGTGTCCAACAGCAATACATTTTGTGGTGGTGTTGGTAATTGTATTTTGAACATTAAACAGTCCGAAAGAGAGTAGAATATCTGTAAATATTTGATAAAAAAACATATAACGTCATCTGACGTTCAGGGTTTTTTTTTATTGTAAACGACGAGACATGCGGTAAAAAAAAATAAAAACTTTGAGGAACTTACTTATGATTCTCAAACAAATGTAAACAAACTGGATGCCAAGTGATACAGTGCTGATTTAAATTGTATGGTGAAAAGCACAAACGAATCAGGGTGATATAATGATTGAGTATTTCTATTAACTGTGCGCGCGTCATCTTGACTGCATGTTTTCACCGTTACCTTTGCGTCGTAGTGACAAAACATGTAGTTTTAAAAATCGGGTAACAAAAATACCTCATACTTGTATGATAACATTATCAAATAAATTTCATTTGAAAGAAAAAAAAATAAATTTAAAGTTGTATTTTAAGACTAAACTAAATTTGCATTTCCGCAATTTTACCTCAACCCCCATCTTCTTCATGTAAGACCCGCTCCTAAATGACCAAAAAAGCATACCGTACAATGAAATCGTGTAAGCGTGCTTCCATAACTTCCATACACGGCTTAATTGAGCACTGTTGCTCGATCAAGGACGGAGGTTGTCGTTGACTAGATACTTTAAATATTACTTGAAAGCGGCGTGCTTGATATTTTATAGATACTGGATTGATAATGTACAGATTGTCTCAGAATATACCATTAGAAATTCATGTAATTTAACAAATATTTGGCCAAAATTTGTAAATTATGACTCAAATTGAAAGTATAATCAATTTTCAAACGGGCAAAAGTTTATAAAATTACATATCGTAAAATATCAAAGCGTTCAGGCCACGCCCACCGCATTAATAAAGCGCGCAATCCGTTCACAAAGAATCCAGCTATTTTTAGTAAACCGCACCGTGCAAAAAGCGAACCGTACTTTTCATAAATCGAACCGAACTGTGCAAGACGCGAACCGTACTGTTCAAAAAGCGTACCGAACCGAACGGTACAACTGGTGAAGCAGCACGTTTCAGGGTCTGTATATTATCGAATGATACAATACGATATTAAATAATGTAATATCATATTGTCATATTTTTTAAAAACTCATATTGTTTATTATAATGCAATATCATATCATACCATACAAAACAACATCGTACATATAACACAATAAAATTGTGTACCATATGATTAACAATATTGTTTAATATTATATACTATGATACAATATGATATTGTAATAAAGATTATATTTAACTATAATTTTCATATAATATATTCGATCTCATGAAGGGGACACATTGTCTCGTGAGCTCTGTTATCTTAGATATGCATATAACTAGAAAATTCTAGTATTTTTTCTTAAAAAATATTCTTGTTAAGAAATTCGGCCCCTTTAAAGTAAGAATTTTGGCCATAAATTGAAATAATAGGAAACAGTTTGTAAGCGAAACTCCTCTTAATCTGTTGGTCTGAGTTTCGAGAAATTTTACAGCATTTCGAACACAATATGTCGATGTGCATTTTACCAGCAGATTTTGATTCCATTATTTCCATTTTTGACAGTAATGCCTCTTTTATTTTCAAATTTCTTTGACCTGAATAATGGTAGTTAAATAGACATGTACATGTATCTACAAGAATAAAATAAAGTCGAGGACAAATAATCGACGACTTAAAACAAGTGACAAATAAATGTATAAGAGAAAAAGTTATTTCGAGCTCGAGGGACCTTGCTTTAAAATGTAGGAAAAAAGAAAAACGAAATCAAATTTTTCAGTTCTTCGAATGAAGGCAACACGAAAAGCTATAATTTTTGTCCTTTATTTTGGCAGCGAAAAATTCTCTTAAGTTCCGATTTTACTTTTTGACTGAGGCTAGCATAGATAATTAAATCGATTGGTTTGCCTATTGCAAACGTTTGAATCATATAACTGATTACGATAGAATTCACATTCTTGATACTCACTATGTTTTTGCTGAAATATAGGACGAAAAACGAAATATATATTGGAGTCTCTTGAAGAATAAAAGATATACCCAAGAATATGTGAACTTTGATTAAAATTAAGTATTTCACACTTTTTAAAATTTTTGAGCTTCCGACATGTGTTAAAAATGATATTTGTTTAATTTCCTTTTTTACCAAAGCAATAATTATTAATGTACAAAAAAAATTAATACAAATTGGCAATGAAGTAAAGTACACTGTTTGAAGAAAAAGAGCAAGATATTGTTCGATATTGTGAAACACTCCTTCTAAATATTTACTTTCAGGATGAACAATGCATGCGTCAATTCTTTTGAACGGCATTCCTTTAGAATAATCTTGGACTGTAGAAAAACTGCGGAATGGTAATTTGAATATTAGAGCACAATAGCTTACGACAATTAAAAAATGGAACAATGCAAGCGGTAACAAAATTAATTTAAATTTCAACCTTTTGAACTTAAATGGAAACAAAAACATTAAAACTCGATGAAAAAGCATCAAAGACTTTATCCAAAGTGAAGTTCCGTGGATAGAAGTTTGAATGCGGGCAAAAAGCAGAAGAAACATACAGAGCTTGTACTCTACAAATCCATAGTTCCAGTTCATAAAATTAAAAACAGCATCCTTCAAGCCTGTTAACATGGCAAATAATACATCAGTAACCATGACAGATACCAAGCATATCTGCATATTTCCGAAAAGTTTCTGTCTTTTAAAAGTAACGAAAAGTAAAGTTGCCGCAGCAAAGTCTGTGTATTTGTAGGCTGCATCTAGTTCAACTCCAGACTCTGCCAGTTTCGACCACAACTTAATATATTTCTCAAGATATTCATCTAAATCAGTTGAATTTTGCGACATCAAACTTGCTTCCCTTAGTTTTGACATTGTAGAATATCAACTACCTTAAATATTTCAAGGTGATTTCCAGGAGGTATTTCAGTCCTGAAAAATAATATTTTATCATGTTTCTTTTCAATTCCATTATGTTGATATTATTTGCTTTTTTTCATTGTTATATTTATGAAAGTGCTTTTTTATATTGGAAGCGAAATAACGCAAGTTTGTAGAATAATTCGATAATTGTAACATGTGTATAGCACACAATCTCTAAGCTCTACAATAAATGTTGGTTTAATTGCATTCTTAAAGCTAATAGGCTGCAACGGCATTGATTTCATTAATATCTGAACATAGTAAGGCCAGCAGACATTCACACGGGAATATTTACTTTTACACTTTTGTTTTGTTTTATTTTTTTTTCTCAAAAGTGATCTTTTACAAACAGTCTAAATATTAACCAATCAAACATTTAAATTAAATTTATAAACAAGAAAATTAAATACTAGTTACATTATGACGACAACAGACGCGTACCACCATGAAACATTTTAAAAATAAGAAATAGTTTACGCAAGTGTCCAAGGAACGTCTGCAAACTAATTGTTGTTTTATTATTAAAATATTTGAATTGAAAAAGATCGATTTATGTATAATACAAAAACTCAACTCCTACGTATGGACAGATATGAGTATATTAGCATTAAGCATATTTTATTATATGTGGATAATATATTACATGATCCTATATAGCTAACATTTTTGGGAAAAAAAAGATTTTGAAAATGATAAAAAAAAAGAAGCATTATTAAAACACAACAAAAATTATAATCATATCGTATTTATCCCAGACATATAAATGGTCGATTGCTGTCACATGATCGTGCTCTAAATAATTCTGTTATAAACCTTACTATTAAAAAAAATATATAAATCTCATTATTCAATAAGTAGATTTTTAATACAAAATACTGATTTTGGCATGTTAGTATTTGACGTATCGCGCGCAACCATTTGTCATAAAAGTGCCTTAATCTATTATCTTTAAAATACAGTTCGCGATTGAGACTGTCTAAACGCGATCGATCACAATGATGTACGCAACAAAAAAAAAATATGATGTTTAATTGGTGAAGAGCAAACTTTTTGATTTTGCTATGATTAATCATTTACCTGAAATGTTTATGTTGCTGTAAAACGTCAATTGTGTGGGCTTTATATAAACACTTCGTCTAATAGGTTCACTTAATCTCTTAATCATCAGGCTATAATTATGCTAATTGTAATCACAGATATTTGTCATAGAAAAAGAGACGACAAAAAAAAATTCAACATTTACACTTTTATTATGACAAGAAAAGCATTAAATAAAATGGCAGTTATTCATAGTCAATTTCATGATGAATCTCAACAATAGGTCGAACGACTATTGATAATACCCGGTAAGTTATAGTTTAAAAGAAACTTTATAGTTTAAAATAAATAATAAATGTGATACAAATATTGATTTTTTATATATATATATATATATATAAAGCACTAAAAAAACCAACAACACTCGTTATCTATAGTGTCGGATCAAAAGATACATGGTTATAAGATGATGGCAGATGTCGTACTGACAATTGTATATACCTCATCAATTGTAAATTTTGTCAGAAACAATACGTAGGGGAAACAGGAGACCTCCGCAGGCGCATCAATAACCATCGTTCCACCATCAAAACTAAGAAAATTAAAGAACCCGTCGGGGAACATTTTAACTTAGCTGGTCACAAATGGGAGGACATGATGGTTTTGGTTATTGATCACAACCCAGACTGGACAGATGCGGAGAGAAAAAATAAAGAAAAATTTTGGATGCATAGACTGAAGTCATTCCGCCCTGACGGCATGAACAAATTAAGTGACTTCACTAAAATGAACATCAACTAAAGCATCCTGATTTTTTTCTAAGCAATATCACCATCATCATCTTTTTGGTTCCATGTACAAACTATCATTCACGTTAATCATTCAACTTATTAGCTCGTTCCTTATTCGAGTTAATCTGTACGGGTTCTTTTTGTTTACTTTTTATTTTGCTATTTTTAATTGTTGTTTTAT